>CM049806.1:10617224-11020597 GCA_027422405.1 Ptychobarbus kaznakovi
TTATATTACCACATTACCAAGCACCCTTTAGCAGATGTGTTTTGTGGTTGCTGGAATCATTTGCCTATTGTAGATTGTTTTTGTATTGATTAATTATTAATAATGCCTGTGGATTATCATATGCCTCAGGTTAAGTCATATCTTTCTTTCACAACCCTTCCCAAAACAAGAGTTATACAGCATCTGTTCCCAATGCTGCTGTATTAAACTTGTGTGGATGTGTGATGAAATATTAATCAAATGTAGCAGCTAAAATCCTGGCTACCATGCATGAAAGAAAGTGATAAAAAGTTATCTTATGTACAGTGAGATGTTCTGCAGTGCATTTAAAACCAGTTTTTATCAATGTGATGTAAGAGGGTGGTTAAACCTGAACTATCGTTCACATTTGCTGATCATGCAGACATTTTGTTCAATTTGTTTACTGACACATGGAGATAGTAGTCATGGAGCAAATACACCAGACATGGATGGCATGACCTTTATCAATGTTAACTCCGACAGTCACTTGTGTGTTCAGATATTAGGCTACATCATAAGTCTTGCTCTATTCCTACTCCAGAGCATTGGCCATTGCACACATATTGCACTTTTTATCTTCTTTGACCTCTTTATCTTGTTGCTTGTGCTGCCCATCTCTTAATGCAAGTCTGGGCAAGAATGAGTCTGGAAATGCAGTTGTTCTGGAGTGTAGACATTCTTTCATTTCTTTTGAAACGTCTACCTGTTCAACCTCTTTACGTTTTACTTATATTAAATATCTTTTATTGGTGTGGGACCCAGCAATGAGAGTGTTAGGAATAGGTAACCCAGAAATGTACTCACTCTCAGGCCACCCAAGTGTAGATTGGAAACAGATTTGAAGAGATTTGGCTTTACATCCCTTGCTCACCAATGGATCCTCTGTAGTGAATGGGTGCCGTCAGAATGAGGGTCAATACAATCATCACAGTAATCCATGAATCCAGGCCACCAATTAATGTCTTGTGAAGTGGAAAGCTTCATATTTACAAACCCGATTCCAAAAAAGTTGGGACACTGTACAAATTGTGAATAAAAACAGAATGCAATGATGTGGAAGTTTCAAATTTCAATATTTTATTCAGAATACAACATAGATGACATATCAAATGTTTAAACTGAGAAATTTATCATTTAAGGGAAAAAGAAGTTGATTTTAAATTTCATGGCATCAACACATCTCAAAAAAGTTGGGACAAGGCCATGTTTACCACTGTGTGGCATCCCCTCTTCTTTTATAAACAGTCTGCAAACGTCTGGGGACTGAGGAGACAAGTTGCTCAAGTTTTATGAATAGGAATGTTGTCCCATTCTTGTCTAATACAGGCTTCTAGTTGCTCAACTGTCTTAGGTCTTCTTTGTCGCATCTTCCTCTTTATGATGCGCCAAATGTTTTCTATGGGTGAAAGATCTGAACTGCAGGCTGGCCATTTCAGTACCCGGATCCTTCTTCTACGCAGCCATGATGTTGTAATTGATGCAGTATGTGGTCTGGCATTGTCATGTTGGAAAATGCAAGGTCTTCCCTGAAAGAGACGACGTCTGGATGGGAGCATATGTTGTTCTGGAACTTGGATATACCTTTTAGCATTGATGGTGCCTTTCCAGATGTGTAAGCTGCCCATGCCACACGCACTCATGAACCCCATACCATCAGAGATGCAGGCTTCTGAACTGAGCGCTGATAACAACTTGGGTTGTCCTTGTCCTCTTTAGTCTGGATGACATGGCGTCCCAGTTTTCCAAAAAGAACTTCAAATTTTGATTCGTCTGACCACAGAACAGTTTTTCCACTTTGCCACAGTCCATTTTAAATGAGCCTTGGCCCAGAGAAAACGCCTGTGCTTCTGGATCATGTTTAGATATGGCTTCTTTTTTGACCTATGGAGTTTTTTAGCCGGCAACGGCGAATGGCACGGTGGATTGTGTTCACCGACATGTTTTCTGGAAGTATTCCTGAGCCCATGTTGTGATTTCCATTACAGTAGCATTCCTGTATGTGATGCAGTGCCGTCTAAGGGCCCGAAGATCACGGGCATCCAGTTTGGTTTTCGGCCTTGACCCTTACGCACAGAGATTGCTCCAGATTCTCTGAATCTTTGGATGATATTATGCCTGCAGATGATGATAACTTCAAACTCTTTGCAATTTTTCTCTGAGAAACTCCTTTCTGATATTGCTCACTATTTTTTCGCCACAGCATTGGGGAATTGGTGATCCTCTTCCCATCTTGACTTCTGAGAGACACTGCCACTCTGAGAGGCTCTTTTTATACCCAATCATGTTGCCAATTGACCTAATAAGTTGCAAATTGGTCCTCCAGCTGTTCCTTATATGTATATTTAACTTTTACGGCCTCTTATGCTACCTGTCCCAACTTTTTTGGAATGTGTAGCTCTCATGAAATCCAAAATGAGCCAATATTTGGCATGACATTTCAAAATGTCTCACTTTCAACATTTGATATGTTATCTATATTCTATTGTGAATAAAATATAAGTTTATGAGATTTGTAAATTATTGCATTCCTTTTTCATTCACAATTTGTTCAGTGTCCCAACTTTTTTGGAATCGGGTTTGTATAAGAAACAAATCCATCATTGTCGATTTAACTTCAAACCATTGGTTCTAGCCAAATTATGTTTTATCCACAATAATGCTTCCTCTAGTGAAAAGTATATCCCCTTGTTCCTTTTACATCATAATCCAATTAATTAATTCAAAAGATATATTCTTTTATAGCTGTTTTGGCCTGTAAAAGTTGCTTGATCTGTGCATATTTCACTCCTAATTCAGATTAGATGACTTTTTCACTGGAATAAGCAATATAATGATGGATTTAAAGGATATAATCTTAGTGAATAATTAGTTTTTTTTACAATCACTCATATTTTCACTTCACAAGACATTATTTGATGGAGTCATGTGGATTACTTGTGGATTGATGTATTTATCTGCGGTTTGGACTCTTATTCTGACAGCACAATTACCTTCAGAGAGGATCCATTTGTGAGCAAGTGATATAAAGCCAAATTTCTCCAAATCTGTTCTGATGAAGAAACAAACTTATCTACATCTTGGGTTGCCTGAGGGTAAATTTTCTGCAAATCTTTTTTTTTTTGGGGTTAACTATTACTTTAATGGCAACATTCCTCAAAAAACCTATAGTCATCAAGATAAATCAAGAATAGAAATCCAAGCAAACAAGGTGGTTTTTGATCTGTAAGTCAATTTGGTTATGTCCACAGCTTTAGCTCCCTTTGCTCTGCAACCCCCTACATTGCGAGTAAATCACTCGCATATGCGACTAATCTTTACTCTGGGCGACTAAATGATGTCTAATATTAGCCACTGGCTTATACATTGTCAGATTTTACTCGCCAGTATGTGAGTTGGAGGCCAAGTATAAGTTTATCGAGATGCATTTTCACTCGCCAAAAACACTGACTGAGCGCTTCAGAGTTTCATCCGTCAAGCGATCTGTGCTATTTTTCAGTTTATCTCAATGGATGCGCAGCGCACCTGTATTTGACGTACCGTAAACTCTAGTGTAAAGCTGCGCGACTCGCCGTCACTTTGTCTCACACACACGCAAAAAGAGAGAGATGCAGAATTGATGCGCTATGTAAACGATATTCTTTTGTTGTATTTTCCTGTCAAAATAACGGAGTTCCTTTGATTTTCTTCTGCTTTTAATAACTGCCGGGCTCTCCGGTAGTAGGCGGAACTGATGCACAAACGACAATCTAATTGGCTGACACTCAGCTATTATCGTCCCTTTTTTGATTTCAGCAAATCAGTTTGAGCGAATGCACACAACCTGATTAATATTCATGAATCCAGCAGCTCGTTAATCCTTAGTGTGTTTTATATTGTTCTAAGAATTTGTAGTATGTTTTATTATTATCTTATAAGTATTATTGTTAGTTTTTTTTCCATTTTTTACAGAAACACTGAATGATCAAATAAGCACCACCACCAGTCCTAAATTCGGTTAAAATGACTAATATGCATTCATGGTTACCAAGTTTGAATTCTAATTAATAAAGTTCTATCATTAAATAATACTTGATCATCATAATATCATGTTACAATGCTTGACTGACTGATGTTAAGAGTGAACTTTCAGATGAGTAAACTAAAAAATGTACTAGCCAATGGCGATTCAATTGCCAAAGTGTCCGTAGAGGGTTGCTCTGTCATTGGCATGCTTCTTCACCAACTTTTTTGAATGAGATTTTGGCAGGCGTCAAGCATACAAACCCTCTCCCGATACGAATCCACTCTAGTACTGCTGTTAATGTGACAGGAATCAATAACTCATCCCGAGCACAACATGACATGAGCTGTCAGGATTACTACGTCCTGAGCTTCAGCCAAAACAAGACTCAGGAGTGAAACCATATAGATCTGTTTATGATTATGCAAGATGTGGGTTGCTAGGCTGGGCAAAAAATATTTGTGCCGTAACATGACAGTGTATAATTTTAAACCATAGCAGTTAAAATAGCCTTGTCAGTAAGGGTACATCCCAGTCAGCCGTGAGAATTTCAGCTCCTTGGTCATAAAGCCATTGGTTTCCTGGTTTGCATTTTATGGCACTAAAATTAAAGGGGTCATATGATGCTTTTTTGAAAGATCATTATTTGGTGTAACAGAATATTTGTACATGTTTTATAAAAAAAAAAAATTATACATTATTGTAGGTCCTCTATGCCCCGCCTCTCCCAAACGCTTAATTTTCTACAAAGTCCCTCCTTCCGACAAGAGCAGTCTGCTCTGATTGGCCAACTGGCACAGTGCATTGTGATTGGCCGAACACCACAAGCCGCGTCAGAAATGTAACGCCCCTTTCCATAATCGCAAGCTTTAGCTTTCAAAATTATAGTGAAGACCGTTAATAATGTCCTTAGTTTTACCATCAGTTCAAGCCAGAGAGTGGAACAGAGCCGCATTACAGACACAGTGAAGATGCTCTTATGTGTTTGCAAACAAGCCGCGGTTGTGTGACCGTGTCTTCCTCTCTTACACACGTGAGCACACACGCACACACACACACGACGCTCCGCTGTGACTCAAGGTTCAAGGTTCTTTATTATTTGTCACATACACAATCATACGGGGTATAATCAGTAGTGAAATGTAGGCCAGGACAGGTCCGCTCAATGGAAAGTGCAAAAAAAAAAAAAAAAAAATAATAAAATAGAAAATAAAATAAAAATAACATAAGCAATAAAACAATGAAACATAACACAAGAGAATATATATATAAATATAGGTGAGAATGAAAAAAGGGAACAAATAATAAAATAAAATGAGTAAGATGTGCAATGAGATAAAAGGTGAATCCCAATTCTCTGTCTTACCCCTTCCCCTTCCCCCTTCCCTTAGTTTTGCGCGTTCACGTGAGAGTAAGGGCTGTCCCAATTCTCGTCTTGATCGAGGGGTAGGGCTAAGGGGAAGGGGTAGATACCCCTTTAAACCAAGAATTTTCTCGAGCTTACTTGAAACCAAGGGGTACCCAGAACACACTGCGGCCAGATCATCCAGAGCGTATTTTCGGCTTAAATAATTTATTTAAAATTACGACAGTCTTGTTTTGTGCTCTACACAGACCTGTAACTTACATAATATATTTGCAACCATGCTCTTAATTGAAACGTTTTTAAAATCACTATTTTTTCCACGTTAACGTTACATTGCTGGTTTGCACAACAGTCCCGCGTTTCTCTGAATAGAGAAAACATCACTTAAACCACGCAATCGACAAAACAACCACTTTTAGATGGAGAGTTTACGATCAACACTTGTCGCCTCTGGTGACGTAGCAGCCAGCTAGCGACGATGTATGATGACGTAACAGTAACCAAGTGGTGTCTCGTTTCATAGGGGTATGTTTTCACCCTAGCGCTTACCACTCGGTTTCGAGGGACAAGGGCTAGGTGGTAAACGAAGGGGAAGGGGTAAGACAGAGATTTGGGATTCACCAAAAATGGTGCAATACAGTATACTGTGGATAATAATATTAATAAAAACCACGGATGTGCAAGAGATGTGCAAATAGGTGTTGTACGGGTATGTACACATAGCAGCAGTGTGGATGATGGAGTAAAGGATGTGTTTACAGTTTATTAAATGAGTCCTGTGGATGTAATGATTGTTATGAGACTGAGTTAAGGAGCCTGATGGCCTGAGGTGAAGAAGCTCCTCCTCAGTCTTTCAGTTTTTGCCATTGTGCTCCTGAAGCGCTTGCCAGATGGCAGTAAACAGAAATGATGGTTACGGGGTGGTTGGTCCTGATTATTTTAGCAGCTCTGCTTTTGCAGCGTTTGAGGTAGATGACTTGCAGAGAGGGGAGAGCAGACCCTGAGATGCGCTCACTAAGCGCACGACTCTCTGTAGAGCTTTGCAGTCCTGGTTTGTGGCATTATTATACCCACACTGAGATGCACTGAGTCAGAACACTTTCTATGGCGCCTGAATAGAAAGTTTTCAGGATAGCTGGTGCGACCCTGAATTTTCTCAGCTGTCGCAGATGGTACAGTCTTTGCTGGCTGTCTTGATCTGTGTTTGGATGTGTGCAGTCCAAGTCAGGTCCTCGGAGATGTTTCACCCCCGAGGTACTTGAAGCTGCTCACCCTCTCCACAGGGGTCCACTGATCATGAGAGGAGGGTAGGGCTGCTGCTGGTCTCTTCCTGAAGTCTACAATCAGCTCTTTGGTTTTGCTCACGTTTCAGAGTGAGACAGTTTGTCCTGGCACCATGATGTGAGTCTCTCCACCTCTGCAAGTATGCGGCCTCAACATTGTTGGTAACGAGGCCCAGAACCACAGTATCATCAGCAATTTGACAATAGAAGTGGAGCTGTGAGTGGACACACAGTCGTGTGTGTAGAGAGAGTAGAGCAGGGGGCTCAGGACAACAGCCCTGTGGGGCTCCTACGTTCAGGTTATGGAGTTGGAGGTGAACTGGCCGACTTTCACCACTTGTGGTCTGGCGGTGAGGAAATCTTGAATCCAGTCACAGAGTGAAGTGTTTAGGCCGAGGTTGAGAGTTTGACAGCTAGCTTGGTTGGGACTATAGTGTTGAAAGCTGAGCTATTAGTCTATGAATAGCAGCCTGACATAGTTGCCATTTTACTGTCAATGTGTGTGAGGGTGAATGCAGGACCTGGGAGATGGCATCATCAGTAGACCTTTTGGCCGATAGGCAAACTGAAGAGGGTCCAAGGTAGCAGGGATGGAGGAGCAAATGTGTTTCTTTAAGAGTCTCTCAAAAACCTTCATGACTGTCGATGTGAGGGCAACTGGGCGATAGTCATTCAGGCAAGAGGGTTTACTGTTCTTAGGCACAGGATTATGACAGATTTTTTAAATGAGGTGGGAACAACAGAGGTAGCAAGGGACTCATTAAAGATGGAAGTAAACAACCAGCAAGCTGATCAGCACAGGACCTCAGAACGCGGCCAGTAATCCCATCAGGTCCTGCTGCTTTCCTGACGTTCATCTCCTTAGTCCCTCCGAACGACGTCCTCTGAAAAGGTGATAGCATAATCTCGCTGCACTGTCTGCCGCTTTCTGACGCGCTGATCGGCAGAGTCGCGCCGCCGTTACATTCAAAGCGGGTAGAAGGTGTTTAATTCTTCGGCCAGCAACGGATCTGCTCTCACCTCTGCGGGGAGAGTTATTTCCAGAGGAACAAATGGTCTTTTAGTCCTTGCCACATGCGTCGAGAGTCATTGAGCTGGAAATGTGTGACTCAATTTTCTCACTGTACTGGCGTTTTGCGGCTCTAACTGCCGATGGAGAGAGTAGCATGATGCCTTGTACTCACTCATGTTTCCTGACAAAATACCGGCGTTGTATGCGGCAGTGCGATGGTTAACCGCATCACGGATTGTTCTGTCCACCCACGGTTTCTGATTAGAGAAAGTCTTTATTGTTACCGTTTCAGTGCCTGTTCGGTTAGCGTGGAGACAAAGCTTAAATGCTACATCCGTGAATTCGCTGACGTCAGCATGAACTCGCCCGGAACATGTCCCAGTCGACGTCATCAAGCGACGCCTGTAGCGTAGCTTCAGAGTGGGCGGACCAGCGTGTCACTTCTCTCCACCGGGGGGCTGGACAATCCGTTGTTTGTATTCCGGTGTGAGGAAGATGGCGACATGGTCTGATTTTCCGAAAGCCGGCAGTGAGTGGGCTTTGTAGGCATTTTTGAACTGGGTGTAGCAATGAACGAGAGTATTCAGTCCTCTGGTTGGACAGATATATGCTGATAAAGTTCTGCATTACCTTCTTGAGGTTGGCTTTGTTAAAGTCCCCCGCGACGATACATGCAGCATCAGGATGTTTGTTTCAGACCACTCTCTCTCACTCGCACACACACACACACACACATGACGCGCAAAACTCCACATTTAAACAGTCAATAGCAAATACTTAAACTAATAACAAAACATACAGTCTCTGATTCAGAAGCGCCAGATTGTCAGAACAAAGTCAGAATTACCTCCTCTCCTAGGTTCACAAACCTGTCGTCCATAAAATGCGTTGCTGTTCTGCTGTAAGTAATCTTAATGATTCCTAAATGCATCAACACTACTGCGGTTACTGAAACCATGCCTTCTTTCCTTGCGTGAACATTTGGGCGGCATTATGCAAATATTTCCACATCGTGACGTAGACATGTGGGGGAGTGTTTGAATTACCCGTTTTAGGAGGGCATGGCAGAATCTTAACTTTGATAAAGAATATCTCTTTGGTTTTGAGACTTTAGTCTTTGCAACTTCAGGGATCTTATTTATGCACAATCAGCTTGTAACACTCCAAAGAAAAAGGAAAACTTGAAATCACATCATATGACCCCTTTAAATGGATAGTTCACCCAAAAAAGAAAAATCTGTTCCAAATTTACTTACACTCATTTTGTTTAAAACCTGCATTACTTACTTTCTTATGGGGAACACAAAATAAGATATTTTAATGAAGTAAAATTGGGGGCCAAAAACATTAATTTTTTGGGTGAACTGACCCTTTTAAGGGTGAGGTGTGTTATATTTTACAATAGAAATGCCAGCCTTATTTATAGTCACTTATAGTGTAATAGTGAATTTTTATTTTATGTTATTTTATGTTTTTTTTTTTTTTTTACTTTGTGCTGTTTGTTTGAGCAGCTCAACCAGCCTGGCAACAGCAACATTGGATCAACCAATAGTGTGCGTTTAGGGCATGGCTAATTGGCAGACGGAGGGAGTGTTTGGGAAACCTTTTTGAATATGTTTGATGATGGTGCAGAAATTACAATCTTTGACTTTAAAAACACTTTATGATGGTTATTGGAGGTAGAAGCCAGTCACAGACCACTTCTAAGTTTTTGATAGGCCGCAGCCGGTCTTTAAACCAATGACTAATGCTGTGTTCGGTTCCTAACGGTTCCTCTTGCCAGTTGGAGGACTCGTATAGTGTGTGGCCAAAGATTTCAAATGGACTGTTCCATTAATTTGTTAGTACGACACTAGTCCTCACTTGAAAGGACACTTCTTTCAAGTTCAAGTTCAAGTTGAGCTTTATTGTCATTCCGCTACATGTGTGGACATACAGTGGGATGAGATGTGTGCCTCACAGGACCACGGTGCTACATAAATACAGCATACAACACGAAGTAAAAACAGTATAAACCTATATAACAACTAACCTACTGTCAGCTTTGACTATACATATGCTATATTAAAAGTGGTTACCTATACATAAACTAAAAAAAATAATAAATAAAAAAAACTGTGCAACTGTGCAGACGACTTCAAATACTGTACATGTGCAAAAGAGAGACATTCAAGCAGCTGACTGGGGAACAGTGTAGGTGATTTGTGGTGCATGAGCCAGTAAACATACAAACATTACAGTTATATATTGCAATCAGTCTTTTGTGGGATTATGTACACACAATGGTGTGTGAAAGTGTCTAGTGCATGTAGAGGCGAGTGTGTTGCTACAGGTGGCTTGTGCAGGCCCGCTCACCTGTGCGTAGCACACTTGAATTGCACAAAAATAACATTTTTTTCCTGTGATGTGGTAGGGTGTGTGTGTGTGTGTGTGGGGGGGGGGGGGGTAGTCCATGTTTCAGGATGTAGGGGTTTGTTTGGGGTTTCAGAGAGGGGCGGTGTGATGTGAGTTCAGGGCTCTCACAGCCTGGGGGAAAAAGCTGTTGAGCAGTCTGGCGGAGCGGGCTCTGATACTCTGGTACCGTCTACCTGAGGGTAGGAGCTGGAAGAGACTGTGGGGAGGGGTGGGTGTGGTCCTTCACGATACTTTTGCTTTGCTGGAGAGCATCGTGTAAGGAAAATATCCAGGATGGAGGCTGAGCTACCCTCATATCAAAGCCATTCAAAAGACTGGTTAAAATGCTAATGGCCCGTTCACACGAAGACCGATAACTACACACACTTTCAGCAAGTGGAACAGTGAAGAGTTTTGTGAATAAGATGATTAAATGATCCTAATTTACATAGAAAGATGTGTATTTGGACTGGAATAAATGGAGCGATGGTTGAAATACAGTGCTACTTCAAAGCATTGAGCTCCTGGTTAAAGACTCTAGAGTCCAAGTCTCACTGGTTTCTCCCCTCACTACCTGTTGAAAGGCAGGTGCATATGTTTTTGTAACGGTTTGCAATAAGGAAGCACGCAGGTCTCTTGTTGCTCACCCCAGTGAGCACAGCAGGAGCGTAAGGCGCATCCTGATTTCTCAGAGGAGGTATATGCCCACCCTCTATCTCTCTAAATGGCCACTCTTTTGTTTATGGGAGTATTGTACTAAAGGGTTTTACTTTCTTTTTTTGTCTTTAATGTGCTAAAGTTCAGTTTGGTCATAATGCAGTTAAATTTTTTTAAACAGTGGATTTGATTGTTGTTGTATATCTAAAACTTGGTTTAAGTTAAAGTTCTAAAATTACTATAACTGAAATAAAATTAACCATAAATAGAAATATAAAAAAGCTTAGAATGACAAAAATATTACACTATAAATAAATAAAATATTAAAACACTAATTCAAAATATTAATCATTTAAATACTATAATAGTACATCAATAATACTAAAATAACAGTGAATTTGTAGATTCAGCCTTTGAAAATCATTCTGTCTTGTTTATGGGTTTAGTAGAACTGGTTCTTTATAACTTTAGCAATTACACAAACTAATTAATCTCATTACCTGTGAGAGAATTTACATGTGTGATATAATTTCTCTGTGGTGAGGATGTAGAACTTTCATGGACCAAGTTTTGCACCTGGTTGTTTCTGGCTCCTTCCTATACGTCTCTTCCAGGGCTGTCCTCGAAATCATCCATTAAGAGACAGAGCCATATATTTAAATATGGCTCTGTCTCTTAATGGATGATGATAAAAAACTGTCTTTCTCTTTATTCATTCCTTCTCTTGCTAGCTTGTACTTATTTGAACAATGCCTGAGACTTAGTATTTCGAGCACTTCCTCTGTCTGTTTGCCTCTTTAAGATGAATCGCTTCATGTATTTCCCAATTGTAAGTCGCTTTGGATGAAAAGCATCTGCTAAATGACTAAATGTATATTTTAACTTCAGTCCTACTGATTTCATCAACCAGATATGATGACTTCAATAAGAGGAAGATCATTATAGGTCTTGCTTTTTGCCACAGAGTGCCAGTTTAGGATTTGTTGTTGTTCAGCACTTTTAAAGGAATGGTTCACCCAAAATAGTTTACTCTTCCTCATGTTGTTCCAAACCTGTATGACTTTCTTTCCTCTGTGCAATACAGAATAAGATATTTAGAATGTTTGACTAATCAGACACACATGCATGTGACATTCTAGAGTATATTAAATTAACACTCGAGCTGTGCTTACAAAAATGGCTGTCCTAAATGTCTTCAGGGACATCGTCCAAAGTGGCCAAAGACAATGATTCTGCTTGCTCAACAAGAACAGGAATGATTTGCTGATGTTTAGAGTTCTCAAGTTTCTGGTTGTATGAGTAATGACTACATCTTACTCATCACGGCCACTGAGCACCACCCGGCCCGTCGGGCTATATTAAAATACAGATTTCCCATGAGACCTTAAAAGTCTTCAATTGAGTTGTCAAATTTAAAGCCATAAAAAGTATTTATTATCTTAAATGATATAAGAAAAGTCTTAATTATAATTTAAAGAGGTTATACATTTGGGACGGAAAGAAGTATCGCGATATGGCTGAATTAATCTTCAAAAGGCTATAATTTCCCTGAATAAATAGCCTATGAGCGCTGCACGTTTCAATGTCAAAATTAAGCGTTAGTGTTTTTTTATGAATGTATCTCTGAAGGGAAACTGAATGCCTTCAGAAAAGTTTTATATATTTTATATTTTTCCAAACTATGGACGTCAGTGGCTACTGTCAACTGTTTGGCTACCCACATTCTTCAAAATATCTTATTTTGTGCTTAACATAAGAAAGAAAATCATTCAGGTTTGGAACAAATTGAGGATGAGTAAATGGTCACAGAATGTTTTATTTTTGGGTCAACTATCCCTTTTTAAACTTAGTTGAAACATAACTCTGTGAATACATTTTTGAAATTATGTTATTTCATGATTAAGTATATTTAAGTATATTTCAGCAAAAAAATATTTTTACCATAAGTTACATGAGGCAAAATAAGTTCGATTCAACCCTAAGAGAATAAATTGAAATTCACAGCATTTCCACAACTTTCTACTGCTCACAAATTTGAAGGCCGCTATTGGATCGTTAAAGGTAATATTATGCAACTGTGCATCTGCCTTAAAGGGATAGTTCACTCAAACATTATATTTTGAAGAATGTTGGTAAAACATCAGTTGGTGGTAGCTATTGACTTTCATAATATTGAGAAAGAAAGAAAGAAAAAAAATAGTGCTGTCGAACAATTAATCTCATCCGAAATAAGTTTTTGTTTACAATATATATGTATATGTGCTGTGTATATTTATTATGTATATATTAATACACATACATGCATGTATATATTTCAGAAAAATAGGTTGTTTATATATTAAATATATTTATTTATAATATAAATTATATGAATATAAATAGGCATGTAAATATTTTCAAAATATATACTCTATGTGTGTGTATTTATATATACATATTAAATATACACAGTACACACACATATATTATGCAAACAAAAACTTTTATTTTGTATACAGTCAATCGTTTGACAGCACTAAAAACACTATGGGAGTCAATGGCTACTGTCTAATGTTTGGTTACCAACATTCTTCAAAATGTATTTTGTTTTCAGGTTTATACTCATACATTTTGGGGTGAACTATCCCTTTAAGAACACATGTTGCAGCCAAATTGATTACATATTTAGTTACAAACTAGCTAGTAGTTACTAAGCCCTAGTGTGGACTTTGTGTTCCAATTTAAGGATGAACGTATGAACAGCTGGTGCAACCCTACCCTGGTCTAAAGCCCCAGTCAAAAGCAATGCTAACACCTCATCTTTAAGCAATGTTCTGTCTCTTTAAGACCAGAAAGCATCTCCTGGCTTCTTCCAGATGGCATCTGTTGCTGACAATGCTCAGGTGTGATGTTATTTTGGACTGGTGCATGACATGGCTGATACTAGGGCTGAACGATTTTGGAAAATAATCTAAAGTGCGATTTAATTTTTTACCAATATTGCGATTGCAATTTAATATGCAAATTTTTTTTTTTAAGCTCTTTATATTCTGTATTATTCAACAAAGACAAGCAATAAATCATAGTATGCAGTGTTGGGCACGTTACTTTAAAAAAAATAATTAGTTATATTACAAGTTACTTCTCATAAATAGTAACTGAGTTACATCATTATAAAATAAACTAATTAGCTGGGAAAGAAACTATTGTTACTTAAAAAAATAAATAATCAAATATGTCAAATAACTTGTATCCCCCCAATATTAAATATGTTAAAATGAATGAAATGGATACTAAATATAATTAATTATTATTATAAAACATTGCACACTAATCTACGCTATTTTAATGTTTCTGTGGGACAATGTGAGAGACACCAATCAAATTCAATTGATTATTGCAAATATTATCAACCCTCTATGGACACCTTGGCAATAGAATTTCCATTGGCTTGTAATTTTTAAGTTTACTCACCGGATTAATATTAATTTTCTCTCTCGCTCTCTCTCTCTCTCTCTCTCTCTCTCTCTCTCTCTCTTCTCTCTCTCTCTCTCTCTCACTAAAAATAAAGCTTATGTTTGTAAAATGGCACAGTTTCTTTTATATCTTAGCATCAGTCAAACATTATAATATTATATTTATGATAATTTAGCATTCAATTTTAGCATTATATGATGATCGAACTTTAGTAATTAGAATAACCATGTATGAATGCATATTTGTCATGTTGTCTGAATTTAGGATTGGTGGTGGTGCTTAAGATGTTTTTTGTAATTTAGTGTTTTTATAATAAATAAAAAAACTACAAATAATACTGATAAGTATTAAGTACGGATAATTCTACTACTAATAATAATATAAAATGCACTAAGGATTACTGAGCTGCTCGGTTCATGAATATTAATCAGGTTGTCTGCATTCGCTCGAACTGATTCGCTGAAATCTAAACAGGGACGATAATAGGTGAGCGCCGGCCAATGAGATTGTCCTTTGCGCATTAGTTCCGCCCACTACAGGAGAAACTGGCAGTTCTTAAAAGCTGAAGAATTCCAAAGGAACTCTGTGATTTTGACAGGAAAATACAACAAAAGGATATAGTTTACATGTAGCGTGTCAATTCTGCATGTTATGCAAGACCCGCGGACACGAAAACAACCCGCGGCAAACATAGCGTGCCAAGTTCTGCCAACTTCATGCTTCATCTGAAGACTGCTTAGATGTGTTCGACTTGAAGCAGCGCTGCTTGACTGATCGGTGTGTGTCATCAAAGTACTAGAGAGCGGACGTCTCCTTATGCTTTCTCTCGCCGTACTTTGATGTCATACGATCGATCTTCAAGTCAAACACACCTCTTTACTCTCGCATGTCACGTGAGTGTAATCGCAGCCTCTGCGGTTGAAAAATTGTGTTTTTTTCATATTGCGATATTATCGCAAATGCAATTAATCGTTCAGCCCTAGCTGATATAAAAAGGAAATTGATCTAATTTCAGTCGCTTTTCTTTCTTCATGACTTGCTGTCAGTCTTGTTTCCAGCCTCTGTGGCAGCGATGTATACTAGCAACCAGAACTTTTAGAAACAGATTGTAAGTCATTACAGCTTGTAAGATGGGATTTCAGCGTGCCCCTTTCTGAATGCATGGTCTGATTTAGCGGTAACACATTATGTTTAGCCCTTTTCCTTTTGCAGGCTCATTATAAAGTGGTAAAGCTTGGTTCATGTCCAACTGCTGAAAGTACATGCATGGAGAATTGTATCTGAATCAGCGTGCCTTAGTCTTCTCCAGCAGATGCTCTTTGTCCCAAGTGGATCATAGAATTGCAGACAGCATTGAAGGAAACTGGTAAATGGGGGCATTAATGGTCATTTAAATTGGTGGAGATGAGATCAAAGCTGAGTGAGACAGAAAAAAAACCCCGAGACAATAGAGTGCAGAAGGCCAAAGGAATGCATCCTAAAACCTGGACATGAGTAAACATTTTTGAACTTCCGGTTTCATCGTCCCAAAGTCAATAGTTTAGGATTTCTTGGTGACATATTATGTCTAATACTACATGGAACTAGTAGCTTTACAAGTTGGTGCACACTCCTCAGCTTTTACTTACACAGAAGACTTGACAAGTTATATTGTATGTGTATGTTATGTTATATTATATTGTATGTGACTCAACATATGGTCTTGTTCTGCTCACTGTTTTCCTTACTTCCTCAGAAACACAACATTAGATGGCAATTGATGTTCATGGTGGGTCTTTACATCCTTTTCTAGGGCCCTATACCATCGGTTTTATTTTTTTTCCAAATTCCATTTTTGTTTCCATTAAAAAAAAAATTTTTCTGGATTCAGATTTTTTTCTGTTTTAATTAATCTAGACTATATTTTAATGGTTAAATTGAATTGTATTCATCAAAAAGCATGTTTAATTATACATTATATAATTATACAATTGTGTATAATTATACAATTATACACAATATTAAACATCAATTTATTAAAAGTAAAAAAAAAATTGTTTTAGGGTAACAAAAAAGTTTTTCTCAAATTGTTTTATTGTTACCAAATTTGCTTTCCGTTAAATTTTCTGGATTCACATTTTAATGGTTTCATTAAATATTAATAATCAAAAGCATTTCCAGAAATACTGTGTTGTGTATGTAGATTTTTCTGCTAAATAAATTCTGGTAAATCATTTTTCTGGATGATATTCCTTTAAATATACTGTTTTAATAATACATTTATTAATAGTAATAGTAGTACTATTCATTACATTAAGTAATATTTCTATCACGGTTTATTCAAGTTAAACCAAACTTTTATTTTGAAGGGTTGCTGTGAAGACTTTTAGGTTTCTCTATATGACGATAGCTTTAATCAAAATAAACTGTAATGAAGTCATGAAGTGAATCTCAGAGCAGTTCTAGAGATTGTGTTCATGTGTTTATGTACTGTACTCCTATATTGAGTCGACAGAGGCTGAAATCATTCCGTCCATGTTTTCTTCATCGCAGAAATCATAGGAACCCTACTTTTCTCGTTTCGACAAGCTTCTGTTTTTGATTGGCTTCCAAAATTAAGTGTTGAAATTGACAGAAAATGTAACTGGCACTTGTTCTATAGCAGGGATCCTCAAATCTCGACCATTCCTGCAGAGTTTAGCTCTAACTAGGGCTGTCGCGATAACCGCAATATCGCAATACCGCGCTATTGATGAGCATAACCGCAGAGGAATGCAACAACCGCAGAAACCGCAATATTTGCGTGTTTTCTTTTTTCATAAGGCTATGCCCTTCTCGTTTTACACTTCATGCATGTGTACTGAATATTAGTAATGATAACAATGTGTACTTGGGCTGTGACGGTGAGGAAATGTACGCACCGGTTAATCGACGTGTGATAACTCCGGTAACACCGCGGGGAGGGTGGGTTTGAGTTTTTCCTCTTTTCGTCGGCGTTGTTTTGGAATTGTGCTCTCGCGCTAATTTGCCCTGTTTAGTAAAACTGGCCCCTTGAAGTAAAGTAAATAAATTACGCAAAGTTTAAATAAAGTAGAAATCAGCAACCACCGTCTAACCAAATAAATAAGAAGCGAATGTTTAAGCTTCCAAAATCCCCTTATAAACGGCAAAAGTCAACAGGCTTTTCAAAACCCCCCAAAAGAGGTGCTTTTGCATTTGGTTTCTAAACTAAATCTTGTCCGTCTCTCCTTGTCCTTCAGGCCGAGTCATGGATATTTGAGAAAATAGGTTTTCATGTCCAAGGAAAGTGAAATCTCTGTCTTAGCATCAACGCTCTGCTGGTCAGCTGAGCCTTTAAAAGTGGCGCTCAAAGTTAAAATGATTTCAACTGTGTGTTTCTTTACTTTCTTTATCTCTCTTTGAATGAATCAGCGTTTTTTAACGTGTAGTTAAATGAATGGTTTAAAGACTCAAAGACAGTCTCTTACCGCCGCCTTTTCGAAACAATGAAACTGCACTAACTGACAGCCCGTCTACACGCAGTTGAAATATCAACAGAAAAAGTATCTTGTCCAGTCAGATTCGAAGATCATCACTAACCACTAATTGTTATGTATATATATATAGGCTAATAATAGCCTAACGATTTTATTGTCAGGTTTGTGTTTTGTTATGTGGACCTTTATTTTGTCATTCACTTCTGTTTACTTCACTTCCTGTTTCAACGCGATTTAGTTTTGGTTTCTGAATTCCTTACATCGTAACATACACACAGATATTATATATTTATACATTTATACACATATATATGGCGATAATACCGCATACCGCGTTTTTGAGCCACTCAAAATTACTGCATGGAAATTCCTTGCCCGCGACAGCCCTAGCTCTAACCCTAAATCAAACACACCTAAACATGCTAATCAGCGTCTTCAAGATCATTAGAAAATCACAGATAGGTGAGTTTGATCAGGGTTGGAGCTAAGCTCTGCAGCAGATTGGACCTCCAGGGAAAGATTTGAGGAACCCTCTATAGAGTTAGTTCTGTAAGTGAGGGTGAGATTTTTGCATTGGTTTTGTATTGGCTAGCTGTTTGGCTTGCTATGTATTCTGTTTGAGGTGAGGTGAATGGTAGGCGTTTGTCATGAAGGCCAGACTTGAATGGTGGTTTATTTATAGCTGACCAAGGAAGCTGTGATCGTTGGATGAACATAAAGGGATGTAGCCAAAGCCTGCTGCCGGTGACAGGAGGCTTTTGTGTTTGGTGAAGTGTTTGAAAGCAGGAGATGCTGCTTTGTGCTCCATTCTGCAGCTACAGGTTTATATACAGGAGGACAAAGGACAGACAGTACAGCATGTGCATTTGAGGTGCTTCTTGTTTAATCGAAATACAGTAAAAACAGTAACATTGTGCAATATTATTTCATTTAAAATTTCTATTCTAATGTATTTTATAATTAAATTCCTGTGATGGCAAAATCTAATTTTCAACATCCAGTCCTCGGTGTCACATTATCCTTCCTTGTGGTGCCCTAAAGCTATTCCATGTTTTTCTTTTGTTGTTTCTAGTTGACTTTTATTTTTCTGCTTTTTTGAGATTTGAAATGTTTGTTTGTTTGTTAGAGTTCCTAGTAAAAGTTCCTCAACAAAACGGTCAGAAGATGTCATGGGAAGTCACAACTAGCTCAAGCTCTCTTTGTGGTTTCCTGTACTTTCCTAGTATGCACCGCATGTGATGAGGGACTTGTTTCTCAACAGTTGAGGAAGTATAGTTCTGTAAGTATATCATTGTGTGAACATGAGGGAATCTGGTTGTTGTCAACACATGTGGCCTAACCACAAGAAACGTCCATTGTACGTAATGTTTATTTGTTCATCTTTTTGAATCTGACTGCACTGCTCCTCAGCTCCCATGGCCTTATAAGAAATCAGTGTCCACTGGTTAATATTCAGTATGTTATAATATCCGGGGATTGTTTAGAAAGTCTCTCTTTCTCTTCTCAACGGATGTCCAGGTAAAGTCTGGCTGGAAAAGCCGCGTTTGATGTTCAACTACAGGCCGTTTCCGCCTCTGCTGCTCTCTGTTTTCAGTCTCTCTCTCTGTGTGGATGAATATTAGAAGGCAACCTGCTTCTGTCTTCCTTATTTTGTGCCCTTACCAAGTAAACCAATGAACAAAGTACCATTATTTTGGATGATGTAATTGGGAGTTGATGAACATTTACTTCAAAGTTGTGAAAATAATTGAAATGTAAAATTTGAGAGATTGAAATGAAGACATGCCTTCAGAAATTGAAATGTGAATGTTCTTCTGAACTCGAATAAATGTTTCCAAACAGTGTTCAATGTAGATGTAAAATCTGTTGAAAGAATCCTTTAGACTTAGCTAGAAATAAAAATGGAGTGGGCTTTCCTTTTTTAGTTTCCTAGCATAGCAAACATGCTAAACACAACCCAAGTAATCTCATGGTGGCACGGTATCTTCCAAGGACAAGCACTTTTAGAAAGGATGTTTGGAAAATGTCATACAATTTGGGCAAGTTTACTGCTTAGCATCATGCTTTTGCAGTGGCCTGTTGATGTGATAATTTCCCCCCACTGTCCTCATTGTACAAAACAGCCTGGAGAAAGGAAAAAAATAAACATGAAAGGTTTTTATATGTGGATGTTCACGTTCGATTCATGCCATATGTTGTTAAATTAGCATGAACACCTGGTTTTGTTTTAGTAAAGCAAACATGAGTGATTATAAATCATACATTTGAGGACTGAATAGAAATGAATATGGAAAAAATCATGAATGATAATGAACTTGTCTCTTGGAGGTTAGCTTGAGCAAAGCTCTGGAGGAAATGTGGCGTATCTTGGGAACACTTCTGGCACACTAGCCTCTTATCTTTGCCTGCAAGTGAAGTTGGATTTGCTGCCTTGCTGGGACCTATTTTAGAGATGGATTGCCAAATGAATATGGAAGAAATACATTCAGCCCAGGAGCAGAGATGAGGAGGCGTCTGCTGGCAGGCTGTTATATGTGCATTGGAGGTGTTGGAGAGTCACACAGGTGCGAAATGAAGTACAGAGTAGATTCCCATGGGAAACGACAGGTGCCACACGCAAATTTGGCTGGCCCGACTTGACAGGCTTGTTCCTTGATTCAGATTTTGCATAATTCTTACCTTTGACTTCCAATGTTTCTCAAAGTTCTTTAACTAGTGGCGCCCAGTATCAAGTCAAGTCATGTCAAGTCAAGTCTGCTTTATTGTCATTCTCCACATGTACAGTACATATACAGATAATTGAAATGCTACTCTCAGACCCTTGTGCAACAGTAACTAAACACTGAAGTAGACATTCAAATACAGATAAATACATTTAACATTACAACTATACAGTTACAAATGAGGACATTAGAAAAATAAAAAAGAGATAGATAAATGGCATAGGCACGTGGCAGATAGAGTGCAAACCAGTTAAATAAAACAAAACTGCTTTGTGTGAGCTTGTTTCAGTCCAGTGCTGCACAAAGTGACTGGATCATCTGCATTAACAATATTTAATTTTCCATATTCATTGTTTCACGAATAATACAACTCATTGATATATTGATGCAGCTAGCAGGATGTTGATGTGCCTCTGTGATGATTGGGGTCTCTGCTCTTCTGAGTTTGCAGGAAGTTCCTTGGCCAGCTGCTGTTGTTAGTCGGAGAGGTTTTAATTGTTTATTGGCTTAATAACTAGGTTTGCATCATTGATGTTTTTTATGCTTTGTGTGAGCTTGTTTCATTATTTTAACAATTTTCTATTCATTGTTTCCGTAATACAACTCATTGATATATTGAAGGCTGTTGACGTGATGATTCTCACATTCCAGCTGCTCGTTTTAATTGTTTAACTTCTCCCAATTTCTTCAATTTCATTAATTCTGCAGTGCTCCAGTGTTTTTCGATCGCACTTTAAACATATGTCTTGTCAAATTCAATCAAATGTGTGACTATATTTTGAGTGTTTTTATTGATAAATTAGCTAATTAGAGCTACTTATAATTACAAATGCAAAAAAAAAAAAATTAACTGCATTTGTTTAAGGTTATTGGTATTGACTAGGGCTGTAGCTATCGAATATTTTAGTAATCGAGTATTCTACCGAAAATTCCATCGATTAATCGGATAAAAACGACTTTTTCTTTTTAAAGAGCAATCCTAAATATACAAGAGAAAATAAGACAGTTCTCTTAAAATGAACAAGTAATTTATTTCCTTTTTAGAAAAAAATATTTTTATTACTGAAGTAGCATATATTAATAACTGAAAAATAAACCCATGTCTCTCTGCGTGTACAATAAGTGTACAAATAAGTGTGTGTGTGTGTGTTGTGTGTGTGTGTGTGTGTGTGTGTGTGTGTGTGTGTGTGTGTGGTGTGTGTGTGTGTGTGTGTGTGTGTGTGTGTGTGTGTGTGTGTGTGTGTGTGTGTGTGTGTGTGTGTGTGTGTGTGTGTGTGTGTGTGTGTGTGTTTAAAATTACAAAATGTACTCATTTTAAGAGACTTGTCTTATTTTCTCTTGTATATTTAGGATTGCTCCTTAAAAAGAAAAAGTAGTTCTTATCCGATTAATCGATGACATTTTCGGTAGAATACTCGATTACTAAAATATTCAATAGCTACAGCCCTAGTTTACTACATACCTTGTTCGCTGTGATTTCAGCATCATCCGTCTCAATGAGGACATAAATATATAAACAACATCTCCAGAACTGTTCTGAGAGTCACTTCACTTCACGAGCATTTTACCATTTCATTTGAGTAAAACTAGCATCATATCATATACACACAGAACTATTCACGGCAACCCGTCAAAATAAAAGTTCGGTTTAACTTTTTAAAGACATTGTGCCAGAAATAGGCTATATTACTATTATTTAGTAGAATGTACGTAATACTACTATTACTACTACTGTTGAAAAATTATACAACTTGTATTTTTTTAAAGAAATGATCACAAAATATTTGACATTTTATTAGTAAATCCCCTTAATTTGCCAATTTTTTAAATATTTAATTGTTATTAATTAAAATATAAATTAAATCAATGTTTTATTCCTTTATCTGATAACCAGTAAAATTTATATACACAGAATTTCTGAGGGGAAAAAAACATTTAATAAGGCTACTGTAAGAATAAATAAAAATAGTCTGTATGCGTTCAAATAATTAGACATGCCAAAACAAAAAAAAAAAACATTTAATACGGCCCTAAACATGTCATTTTTGTTACACTTTTAATAAATGAAAGTTAAATTGTATACGTTTCATGATTTTAATTTAGACATGCTTTTTGATTAATACAATTTCATTTGACCATTAAAAAGGAGTCCAGAAAAATTACAACGGGGAAAAAAATGAATTTAGAAAAAAATATAATGAAATTTGGGAAAACATTAAATGGATTTCATAGGGCCCTAATAAAGTGCCCATATTCTAGTGGGCATCATTACAGCCATAAGGTTTGGGAATCTAGGGCTCACTAGGTTTAGACTTTTTGGATTCAAATTAGACCAGTCTATGTTTTTATATAATTTTAAAAAAGTTATAGTTTATGCAACCAGCCACAGGACTGTTTACTTGCTCCATAACTGGGCCTTGAAGTTCCTGTGAGGTGATGAGATCTGTGTAAAACCATGCCTGTGTAGAAATATGTGTCTGACCTGTTACTGGTAGTCTCAAACAAACAGCATACCACAGTGCCACAGGAGCTGTCAGTGAAGTTTAATGTCCCTCCTCAAAGCCGATCTGCCTCTCTTTGGCGAAGTTGCGCTCTGTTGAGCAGTCGGTTGCTTGGATACCAAATTGTGAGGCCCAAGTGGAGCAGTGACATGTAGTCAAATGGAACAAGTCTTGTTTACCCCTGCTTTGTTAATGGAGCAGCTGCTCTATCATACAACATAAGCACATTTGAGACCGTTTTGCTGTAGGGTGTAGCAGTTAAAAAGAGTAGCTCAGCAAATAAAAGACATTTGTTTTAAAGTTTGGACGTGCTGGGCTTCATGTCCTAGGCACTTTCTTTCTGTTTTTGAGTGTATATTGTGAAGGGCCTCAAAAGAAAAAGACCAAGTCTAATTGAATTGGTTTGGTAAGTTTTTTTTTCTCTTTCTGCAGGTTGTGTTTGTTAATTCTTTTCAAAAGTATCTAGAGTATTAGTTCAAAAACCCTGCACAAAAAATTAAAATAAAATACCATGATATTACAATGTTTTTTGGACATACTATGGTAATGCATGATGATTTTTTTTCTTAATGTTATAATTATTTTTTCTTATTTGTCTTTTACTTATTTTGTGGTAAATTACTAAATATAATTTGTATATTACATTATATTTGTGTGTGTACACACACACACACACCACACACACACACACACAGAGAGAGAGAGAGAAAACAAATGCATGTGTAATTATATAATAAACATAAATAATAATGTGTGTAACTTTATTCTTTGTATCCCCATTTGTATGTGTTTTTTTAAACAGGCTACTTGCTATAATAGCTAAGAAATGTACTTGTTTTGCCACTATTTTGTTAGATTGTTAGTATCTCAACCCATAACACAAAATGTTCAATTCAGAGTAAATATTTGGTGCTGCTTTTTTCTTATTTTGAATGTAAAAAGTTCCACCCGTGTTTACTTTTTTTTTCTCACAACCTAGAAATTGTCTGAACAGAGCATTCTTCCTATTCCATGCATTTTGATGTGATTCTGTGCAATATTCTATTTGAAGTTTAGAGCTCTAGGAAAAACAAAGGAAGGATCAGTGTCTTGCATTTCTTTCATCTTTGCCAGGAGTCTCTGCCAAGGCTCTTTGTCATCGTTAAAGCTGACTGGCAGTGCCACAGAAAGCTTAATTGCTCTAGGTTTAGTATTGCTTATTGCGATGATGACCATTTGAGTGTTTTGAAGTGTTTGTGTGTGTCTTCCTTTTTAATGCTATACAGTAATATATTACATTCCCACGATGAATTATAAAAGTGAGCCTCTTTCTGCAGTATTCATTTACTTTGAGGACTCCTGTACCCAAGCTTGACTCTACCGGTCAAATCTGAAATCTAAATCATCATGCAGCATGTTTTATTGGTTGTGACACTTTTTTTGAGCTGGTGTCCATGCAACAAACTCACTTCTACAGATTATTTACACATATCCCCTGCATATTTTGGGTTTACCTGTTTTAAGGCTTGTTAACTAACTGCTACAATGAAATAGTGTATGATTAAACGTGGACGTATGTCTCTAGTGAGCCAAAAATGTGCTCACATTTGAGGCTCTGAGGGATCTAGAGGGCCATCTGTAGGAATGGCCCTCTAAGTCCATTGGAATTAGCTATTTTAAAGCTTCAGTTTTACGGCCATCGCATAAATGGTGAATAGACTTTAGTCAGCCTACGCCTTATTTAATAACTCGCAAAGCAAAATTGAGCTGTTGTATCAAGTCTGAAGCAGGTATGACAGGATAATGCAACAACCATTAAAACTCTTCCATAAAAGTCTGTATAAAAGGTTGTCAAGCTTCTTTAGCCTACCGCTAAAGGCTAATTAAATTGAACACCATTCAAAATATTGATGCTAGTTTTCATGTCAAATCTTTCTGCAGGGCTGTACATAATTTTTTTTTGCACATAGCACTGGTGCTACAGAAGTTGAAAGTTTTGTAGCACAGGCCAATCAGCTGTAGCACAAGTAGGGGTGGGCGATATGGCAAAACTGACTTATTCTTATTTTTTCAGGAATATCACAATTCACGATTTTATCACGTTGTTCTTTGTCATGTTGGTTTTACTATTTTGCAAGTCGCCTGAGCGTTACAGCCAAACTAATTTCCCTATTTAGTAAAAAAAAGCCTTTCAAGGTAACAAAATATAAAAAGAATGGCAGAAAGAAAAAATCTTTGTCATTGATTCGACTTGATAGTTAGGGGTGTGCGATAAGATGATTTTTGTCATCAAGATAAAATGTCTCCATGATCTGCTTTTGAAGAAATATCGTAGTATCGTGCTACAGCGCACATTCTATCAGCTGCAGTTCTGCGCGCCACCAAATCAATACTGTACAACGCCACAAATATTAACTTCATTGTTAACTCAGCTGTAGAGTTACTCTCACGGCACACTGCACTTATTCGCAATCACAAACGTCCATTATTTGGACGTTTTTAACAAATTATGTAAGCTTTGTGCCACTGCTGCTCTAAACTAACAGCATTGGTGATTACCAAAGTCATTTTTTTAGCTTTCTGTATTGGTTAGTCCTCCAATATGCGTAAGCTCTTTAGTAACAATAGTAGGCTATTTCTAATGCTATAATATAATTATTGCTTTTTTCTATGAAAGAAAGGCAGAGCACTTCATGGTGTTTTTTTCAGATACCCAATTACAGTCAAAAAGTACATAATGGCAGCAAGAATGCAAGCTGTTGCAAGGCATAGGAGGCCATTTTTGTTATAGTGGGAATTAATACTATTTGGTTGTTTCAGTTTGTTATTTGCCCAATAAATGACAATAACCTTTTTAGATTTTTTTTCGACAGATTCCTAAAATATTTGTGGTTTCTCTTTATTATGATAGGTGGTCTAATAAATTGTTAAGTACTGTACGTGTATCATTCAGTTGGCACGTTTGTTTGAAAGACATTGGACAGAATGTGGAGTAGTGTGTTTTATTGTCAAAAAAAAAAAAAAAAGTTTTTTTTTAATCCGATTAATCGCTTAATAATAAAAAAAACCAGCCAACTAATCGATTATCAAAATAATTGTTAGTTGCAGCCCTACTTCACACAATTAAGCAGCTGTATTATGAACATGCAAAACTGTCTCGCACGCATGCTACAGTGGTAAATTTATTCATCGCACGGACCAATTTTTCCGTAGCACGTGCGTTTTATATGTCGCACTGTACAGCCCTGTTTATGTCTCCTATTTAAACATTAGCTGGTGTCAGATTTGTCAGAATAAAAATGAAAAAATCCAACTATAACCAGCTTCTGCTGGTTCAAGCTGGTTTAAAGAGGTTGTTGTTGGGACCAAGGTCCATTCATCTTGGTGTACCTAGAGCTGGTAGACCACCATGCCTATTTTAGGGATCTGGTTGGGCTGGTTAGCTCTGTTCCAAACCATATCTTGATCTAGTTGACTGGCATGACTTTTTTTTCCACTGAATTCAATGCATTGTTTCCTTTTATGGTATTTTTTTTCTTTTTTGAGAGATACCACAGGATCCACACGCACCTGATGCTATTTTTAGCCTCAGAGTCTATGCTACGTGATTATCCATAATAACTACCTGAGCGTAGCCAAGGGTACTGACTGTAAACAAGACTTGCCTGTCAATTTTCTGTTTCATTGGACCAGAGACGCTTTATAAAACACTACTCCGGTCACGCCTCCTCGTCACTCTATTTGTCATCCTTCTGTTTTGTAAATGATTGTTGGTGTTGGCTACAAGGCTACTGGGAGGTTTACAGTAAAGTAAATGCTGAAGCTGTTCATATTTCAATGAATATAGATAAGCTTTTTAACAATACGGATTAACAAAATGAAGGCAATAGAAGTACTGTATAATAATCTATGTAAAGTTACTCAAATACCGGTTTATTGACTTAATATGACCATTTAACATGACATTAGTATGTGGTCTGTGGTATTTTGATTGAAATGTTGAAGATTCATACTAAATCTGTTAATTGTAGACCTCATTTGTACTACTATGGTAGTTTCTCCATTTGGTTATATGATTAACCATGTAAATGCCTAACCAACAATGTTAGGAGGATAGTTTCAGACCCAAGATGGCCTTCGAGCCCAGCCAGGTTCCTACCAGCTGATATTCCAACTTGCCAACCATCTAAATCAGTGGTTCTCAACCTTGTTGACTCCAGTGCCCCTTTTGTCCAAGAACATATTCAAAGGTGACACATACCTCTGGTACTTTTCTTGCAATAAAAATCTATAAATAAACAAAAAAATTGTTTTTATCAGAATTTACCCAATCTGCCTGGTTGTGAAGCATTGATCGTTGACTTTGGAAACTGGCAATGATGTGGAAAAGATGGATATTTACACCAACGCAAAGGTTTTTGAATTGAGAAGTTTTGGACAAGTTTAAACCCTCATGTGTGTCTTTTGTATAGATTTCCTGTACCTATATTTTGCATGTTTGTTGACATTTCCAATTTGATTACCCAGCTCCTAATGGTGTCGCTTTTAGAAACCCATGTTTGAACTTTAGTTAGTACTCGTCCTTCATGTTAGTACACATTTCCCCTCATATATAAAGGCTGGTTTACATTTTACTGAGATATTAACACAGCACACAGTGGCCAGGCTCTCTAATATTGACCCTTAATAAGTCATTCCCTGTTTTTCTTTCTTCCCAAATGTATCTTTTCTCATATATTTTTCTCTCAGCTGAATGGCTGGAGGTGTTTATGGAAACTAAGCCAGATGGCTGGCTGCAAAGAGAGATGGTTTAGAGCCACAGGGGGACACAATCTGTCATCACAGTCTCTGTGTCCTTACTGCTGAGACTCATACTGCTATTCAGACTGGTAATCAGAAGTGCCCTCAAAACAAGAGTATTTGCGTGGTCTAGATGTTTATAAAAACATAACACTTCAGTATAGGGACCAATTCTCACTATTAACTAGTTGCTTATTAGCATGCCTATTGTTAACATATTGGCTGTTTATTAGTGCTTCTAAAAGCAAGTATTCTACATGACCAAACTAACTATTAATAAGCAACAAATTAGGAGTTTGAGGCAAAAGTCATAGGTAATGGTTTGTCAATAGCGAGAATTGGACATTAAAATAAAAAAATATAATATTTTTTGGCAGCAAATGATTGTTGACTGAACAATTTGTGTTGAAAATCTGTAAAGAGGAAGACTGTTAAAGGGATAGTTCCCCCCCCCCCCCCCCCAAAAAAAAAAAATCTGTAATTTCTGTCATTTTAATGTAGTTTCAAACCTGACTTGATTCTGTGGAGCAAAAAAGGTATATTTTTGATTTAGTGCTTTTTTTTTCTCAGTTGACACAGCTGGTCAATTTGTGTTAATATATGGCCCTCATAGAATAAAACTACTTTTTCTAGAATATATCAGATATGAGACTTCAAATTGTGTGAGGGTACGCATGAATGATGTTTTCCGAAAGTACTGTTAATTATATATCAAACTTTTTAATTAGGAGTGAGACCAGATGAAAATGTAGGCTAAATGTGAGGCATTGCTTTGATTGGATGCGTCTAATGCTCATTTGCATAGTTCAGGAAACACTGTCCGTGTTTGTGTCACCTAATCGAATGCTATAACTTGAGCACTGACTCGGTTTTGTTTTCACTACCTAGTTGGTAAAACTTAAGGAAGATTGTCTTCCGGGCATTGCTCTGTTTTCAAACTGTGTGAATCTTAGTGCATCCATAGGCTTATGTTTAATTAGGGTTTAATGTCCCAGATTAATTGAGTTTATTTCTGTGGTTTTTTTAATGGCTCTAAAGCGACCACAAGTGCCGGTCGATGTCGGGTCACTCGTGAAAGAGCTCTTAGAGATATAACAATAGCGAAATGGCACAGGGACATCATCTCCATAAATCTGCCTGACCACAATTACTTACAGTTGTGTGTGTGTGTGCGACAGATTTATCCTGGCAATAACAATGCTTCCTGTGATACAGAAAGCATGGGGGATGCAAAGAAGCAGCCAATGAGCTATTGTTTAGGGCCCACTGTTGACCTGCGTATGCAGAATGGGAAACAATGGCTGCCTCTGTACAGTATAGCCGCCTGTAATGTTAAGGAGATGTGCAAGGTTTCTTGTCGAGGCAGGACACGTTTTCAAGCAGTTGAAACATCTCAGTCCGGGAGATCCAAATGAAAGTGACAAGCACCTGAAGGGGACAGAGGAGATGAGAGGTGTCTCCTGGGAATGACAGAAATAGACCAGCGAAAACAAACCAAAAGCCTTCTAATTGAAGTTTCAATAACATTCCCTAAGGTTCTATGCTAAACGTAGAGCTATTGTCATTTCTCCAGCACATTTTTGACATTTTATATTAGGGATGAGCATTTTTTCTGTACTAGGAATATGGGACGAGACATAATGCAATGACTTTAGTTGTCGTCCATGACGCTGTCCTTTCCCCTATCTTCCATGCCTGAAAAATCCTCATATCTTGTCTAATTAATCAAAAGAGCTTTTCTTTACCGCTGTGCTAAGCTAGAAGTCTAAGCTGCAGCTATTTCATAAAAAAACCCACAAATAAATATTTATATTTATCTTACACAAAGAAATATTTGTTTACACTATTTTTAGCTTCAGTGATCAATGTCATTTAAAAGACTAAGCTAGGCTAAGCTGTTACCTTGTTAGCCGAAAATACATAAGGGAAATGTTGATCTTTTTAGCTTAGGTGGTATATAATATGTAATGTAAATGGTTAAACTGTTTAGAATAGGAATTACAGTAAATGTTTATTTGAATGCTGTCAAACGATTAATTGCGATTAATCGCATCCAAAATAAAAGTATTTTTTTTTTTACATAATGTGTGTATACGGTTTATACTTATGTATATAAAAATACAAAAGCACGCATGTATATATTTAAGAAAAAATTGTATGTTTATATATTAAATATGTTTATATATAATACAAAATATAAGAATATGAATTATACATAAAGGTATAAACGTAAATATTTTCAAAATATATACTGTATATGTGTGTATTTATTTATTTATTATATATATATATATGTATATATATATATGTATATATATATGTATATATATATATATATATATACACACACACACATATATATATATATAATGTAAACAAAAACTTTTATTTTGGATGTGATTAATCGTTTGACAACACTAGTTTAATTATTTATATATATATATATATATATATATATATATAAATGTTTCAGTGATATAATGTCATTTGTAAATCTAAATGAAAACTAAAACAAAAGAAAACAGAATTGACGTTATCTTTGGTAATATATTAAAGGCTGAGCTTAGCTGTTGCTAACTGAAAATGCATAAGGGAACATTTTAACTTGACCATTTTTAGCTTTGTTATATGTATTATAAAACCGATAGTTCCAGTCCTTAATTCTGATTGTCTAAGCCACATTCAAAGCCATTGTAAAATACTCTATAAACACATTTGTGATTGTGACACATTTGCTAAACTTTAAGCACTCAAAATTTCTAAAGAAGCTGCATTGATCCGAATATGACCTCACACACTGCAGTGTATTCTGAGATAAATACTAAAGTATAGCTTTCTTCAGCAAGTATAGACATCCTTGGATGAATCTTACTTTAAGGTATTGCCAGCAAAGCAGGCGGCATAATCAAATACTGGTGTAAAGTATCTAAAAGTAAAGAAAAAAAGAACAAAAAATCAGTAAATCCAGTCACGCTATTTTTCAAAATGCTTGTCTAGTCCATCCATATTTCAAATAGATTTGAGACAAGATGGGCTATGCTTATACATGCTTTGTCCCTGTCATGTAAAATGTAAGGCATGAACTAAACCAGAGTAAAATGAATGGAGAGTGAGAGATAAATAAAGCAGCTCAGAGTCGGGAAGGCGGCGTTATTTTAAGCGGATTATTAATTGTTTCTTTGTTGAGCTGCAGCTCATTTGCATGGCAGCAGGCACATGAAGATGACCTCACTCTCACTTTATCATTCTCTCTCTCACACACTCTCTCTCTCTCTCTCTCTCTCTCTCTCTCTCTCTCTCTCTCTCTATCTCTCTCAAGAGAGTCAGACAGAAGGCCACTGAGCAGCAGGAAGAAATGTAATGTGTCTGTATTACTCCTCAGCTGAGTGTATATTTCTATATAGCATACAATACTACTCCTACTATTTTTGCAATATGTACATTTTGCACACTGTGCATATTGTTGTGCGCATGCAATACCTGTATAACCTTCTACCTTCAGAAAATGTGCAATAGTGTGTCCCACAATGCAGTGCACTTGAATTGACCTCACATCGCCAAATCTCCGAGTTATTATTATTTGCCAAAACAGGAGACTTTTTGTTTTTACTTGCATAAAAACACTTAAGTATGGTGGCCCAGTAGTGCACAACACAACGGAAACATGCCACAACACAATGAAAACAAGTCGCAACACATGGAAATTAGAACAAATTTACCGGGGAAACTTTGCACTATTGAGCCACTATATTTAAGTAAAATATTAATTAAACGTATCAGTTTCCTATGTGATAACTGTTCATTTCTGAACTAAACATGCTATTTAATGTGAGGTCCTATGTCAACAATGTAGCATACTACATTTTTTTTTGTTTTAGATTACTCAGATTATTATTTTGTTTTTTCTTGACTTGCCTTATAGCGTTATAGAAAGTATTGATATGCAATTTATTTAATCACCATATATTTTTAATACTATAACCATTTTTAAATGGGTTATTATGGCATCCTGTATACAGTATAACAACAGCTGTTTTGCTCTTACAGTGGCATGTCAAATCTTATGAAAGTAAAATATTCTGGAAATTAAAGGAAGGGCGAGAGACTGTGATTCAACACAGCAGCCTGCTGTACATGCTTTATCAGATTAGCCTCAAAAAATAAAGGAGACTGTAACATTCAGGTCCAGACATGACTTTGTACAGTAAACATTGACGTCAAGTAAAATAAAACACTTTTTATGGGTTTGTGAGCATGAGTCTCTGCTCTTATCACTTCGAATTTGTTTCACAAGGTAGTTGGGTGTGCACAACCTGGTTAGTGCATGTATTTGTCATCCATTGTGATGCCCTCCCTTCGTTTAGTGTCATAAAGCCCACATGCATACTGTTTCTTTAGCATCAGAGAATTCTTTGAAACCATTGATTTCAAAGGAAATGGTGCCTCTCAAAGGCTGAGGGGTAATACACATGGGATTGCAAAAGTGCTTTAGTAGGGGAAGTAGGGGAAGTCGTGGCCTAATGGTTAGAGAGTCGGACTCGTAATCGAAAGGTTGTGAGTTCGAGTCTCGGGCCGGCAGGAATTGTAGGTGGGGGGAGTGAATGTACAGCGCTCTCTTCCACCTTCAATACCACGACGAGGTGCCCTTGAACAAGGCACCGAACCCCCAACTGCTCTCCGGGCGCCGCAACATAAATGGCTGCCCTCTGCTCTGGGTTTGTGCTCACTGTGTGTGTGTGTGTGTTCACTGCTGTGTGTGTGCACCTTGGATGGGTTAAATGCAGAGCACAAATTCCGAGTATGGGTCACCATACTTGGTCGTATGTCACGTCACCTTTAAAAATGAATTTAATCAGAGTACACACAGCAGTTTTTGAATGGCAGTCAATTTTCTCTTCTCATCCTCTACATTATCCTCATCATAAAATGCATTTATCTTGTGTTAATGTCAGCAGTTTACATTCAGCGTTAAAGCCTTAATCCTGATGTACTGGAAGACTTACATTTGCAGATTACATGGAGATTAGTTTTGATTTTGAACCTTTCTAATTTATTTGGTTCTTAAGTTGAGTTTAACTACTTGTTGACCTTTCCTCTTGATCAGTGTAAAATTAACCTCCTGTCTCTCTCATTAGGTGAACTTTGTGGTATGCCAGCTGTTCGCCCTGGTCACGGCCTTCTGGTTCAGACTCTACTTGCACTCTAGCAAGACAAGCCCCTTCATCCGGCATGTAGTCGCCACCCTGCTGGGCTTCTATTTGGCCCTCTTCTGCTTTGGCTGGTGAGTGCTTGTCCGCTTCATCCCTTCACGTATCTCAGGTCTTTCATATTGATCCATAACAGGGCCATTGATTGCTGGTTAGCGAGCCATTCAATTTATAATGAGGCTGTGGAGTGCTGGCAGAAGACCAGAGTCTCCTCAGCAGTTTTGGAAACTAAGAGACACAGTTTGTAAGCCTATATTTATCGATACTTACCTGCTGCTTGTTAGTTGATCTTTAATTGGAGCATATTATAACAAAAAAGCTGCACTGAGATGCGTGGAAGTCGTTAGTTAATACATATAACCTGTTATCAGATGTATACTCAGTTTTGATGTGATCTTTAATAGTTTAATGTTTTCCAAAACCAAATGGTTTTGGTATGGTTTCTTTGAATGGTTGATTCTGCCTACAATATGATGAACATATAGTAGGATCAAAAAACCACGGTATGAGTAGTTTTATCCTGATTGTTGACAGTATTTTCTGAGTAATGGAGTTATAAATAAGAGAAATCCAAAAATCCCCTCTGTAATACATTTAACTGTCTATGTCAATAAGATGAAACAAGAATTTTAAACCTGGCTTTATTCAGTGTTTAGATGTCTGTTCTGGATATGTGCGCAAATTTGAGCACATTTAACTAGAGCATGTATTTATTTGCATATTTAAACATTTTAGGAAACTGTATTAGGGCTGTGCATTTAATAATAATTAATACACAAAGCTGTAGATCACTGACAAGCTACGTGATATCGCGTTCATAATCGAATGCGATTCATCTGCGATATTGCCAAGCTTGTCAGTGAACTACGGCTCTGTGTACTAACTGCAGCTCCATTTGAAAACAGGTGATGGAGATTTACTGCCAATCACGGAGCCGGCTTTACTGACGAGATGCGCATGAGAATCGCATGCGATTAATTGCACAGCCCTAACTGTAATACAAAACAGTTGTACTGTGATTAATCAACTGGAGAAGTATGATGATGTCTATTAGCTATGAGTTATTATGGGTAATGAAAGGTTCATATTTTGGTTTTGGGAGATCAAAAAACACTTTCATTGTCTTATAATAAGCATTTATTTCTATCTTGCTTGCTCAGCGTATCCCAAACGATTCGTTTAATGATTTTTTCAAACCCCTCCTTTGCGTGATGCCAATCTGTGGTGATTGGTCGATTGGTCTCATTTCCATTTCATCATGCCTGTAATCAATGCCTGATAAAAGCAGTGTTTGTGAGCTCAGTGCTGCTTTGTGTACAGCGTTACCGGGGGAAACCGCATTTTAACGCTTGCTCCAAAAGCGGCACCTGGTGGCAAAGAATAAATTAGCATTTTGATTCAGACCAACGGAAAAGACCAACAAGTGGGCGGGCAATATGCTAATGTTTCATGTTGACGTCAACATGAATTGGCTTGGGATTCATTTTAAAAACGACTAATTTCAATGATTCAGAGTCGACTCTTTCTTTTGAGAGTCAATAACTTTAAACATGGTGCACTTTCAGATGTAAAACTTTGCAGGATGTGTTCATTCACTTATAGCTTTGTTACACACTGCATGAAAGGTAATTTGCAAAAATCCATAATAGGGGCACTTTAAAAAAATTACCCTGTGTTCACCTGTGGTGTCTTACCTTAAAGGGATAGTTCACCCAAAAATACAAATTTACCCCATGATTTACTCACCCTCAAACTATTCTGTGTGTGTATGACTTTCTTCTTTCAGATGAATACAATTGGTGTTATATTGCAAAATCTGCTGGCTCTTCCAAGATATATAATGGCAGTGAATTCTGAAGCCCCCAAAAATTGCATCCATCCATCCATCATAAAAAATTCTCCACATGGCTCAGGGGTGGTTAATAAAGACCTTCTCAAGTCAATTGATGCATTTGTGTAAGACCCAAATCCATATTTAAAACGTTATACACTAATGTCTAGCTTCCGCTAACTGTCGTATGCGCGTTCACGACAGAGTGGCGTTCCAGCGGATGATGTAGGACATGGGCATTAAAAGAGAAAGCAAATACTACTACTTATACAAATAGATTCTGAAATTCATAATATTTTTTTATTCATATATTTTTGTACTGATAAAATTATTTGCAATGACACTTTATAATAAATAAATAAAATGCTAAGTAAAAGCTTTTTGTTGGGGGGTTTTGCCACAAGGTTGTCAAAATGTGATAAATTGTATCAATGGGAGTCACGCTTAAGCTGACACTTTCTGAAAAACCTCTAACCATACAAAGCGGTCTATTACAGATCTCTGAACTCTGGCTTCAGTCCAGCCAAATCACACAGGAAGTCATTATGCAATAAACATGATGGCAAGAAGATCTCTAAACAGTGACATTACCCAAGACATAGCTTGTGCTATGTTTATGCCTTCTTGAATGCATTTACTGTAATACTAAACATTTGTGAGTGAAGTAACATTTATTACTACCAAATTAATTTAACAAATGCTGCTCTATTTGTGTGGCAGCCTGTGAGGGGATTTCCCCTCAGCTGTTCTTATGTGATGATGTGCTCTCATCGCATACTCCGAGTTTGCCTTTCTCTCTGCACCCGCTCTGTCCAGCAGAGACTTCACCGAGACATTTGTTTGCTCTCGGTCAACATCAAATACAAATTGGGCTCATTTACTTTCAAAATGTGTGTTGCTGGTTTTACTGTTTGGGATTCATGAGGACATGTTTTTGGACTGAAACAAGCTTCATAATCTCTCATCAAAATGCAATAGCTTGGTCCACCCCACAAACAATTTTCCTTTTTGGCATCACATAGGCAGTGCAGACGATAGCTCTTTCACAATCCAAACTATTCCAGATGGATGAAATCTAGTCTCCCCACATCTTTCTCCTATTGGATAGTGTTGATTACAGTCTTTTATGTATAAGGTCTACACCTTTTGTGGCAATTATCTGTTTGCAACATGTTTTTTTGCAGCGGCTGAACTTGGTAAGATATTGTACGTGCCCACAAATGCATTATTTTGGTTTTGCTAATGTCGTGTCACTCTTTTGCAATATAGAAAAAGCAAAAAAGTCAAAGCCAGATATGCACTGAGAGCAAGTAGCATGAGATTTACAACACCTCCATTTGAATTCACAGAGTGTAAACGCAATGTAAATAAGCAATTTAGTTATTGTCTTGATTGAGGTATGTATAAAGCAGCTACTCAGATGTGTAGTCTGCATAAAGATATAGCATATGTATTGTCCATCCATCCATTTTACATAGGGTTTTGTACAGTGGCCGAGAGAGCTCAAGGCGCTGCTAATAGAAAAAAACACCTGCAAATTAAGAAAACTACTTAAATTTGACAACAAACGCGTTGCAAATGCTCACAACACAACCGAATAAAGAAACACGCTGCAAATACAATTCTTTATTTGGTTCGTGTTGTGAGCATTTGCAGCACCTGCTGTCAAACTGATGAAGATGTGTTCTTGATTTGCTGGTGCTTTTTCTATTTGCATGTGTTTTCTGAAGTTGCAGCGTGTTGATCTCTCTCGGCCACCGTAGTTTCAGGGATGCTGGAGTCTATACCAGTGTCTCAGGCTGTAAGCAGGAAAATACATGGATGGATGCTCAGTCCATCACAGCAAATGTATTTTGTAGTTAAAAGTAAATTATTAAATGTTTAATTGTACAATATAACTTTATACTAGGGGTTGCACAGACTAGTCGACTTCAGTGCTCTGCCATGACGCTTTAAGCTTGAAGTCGACTAGTCGCTGGTCCTATAGAGGGCGCAATAGGATAATAAATCCACATTTACGCTCCGTTTCCAAACAGTTAAAATTACAAACTAATTCATACTCTGAATGCGCTCCACAAGACATGTGTGATTATATTACTGGATGCTGGAAATTGAATGTCAGAATGCACGTTTTAAACAGCTTATTGTACAGGTAAGTTAATCACGTTCTAATCTAATGCGCTGCTGCACTGTAACGCACACACATAGGCTACAGACAGTAGCGCGTACAATACATCACACGCAGATCGCACGCACAGAATCATTCAGTGCGGAAATGTATTGTCAACACTGTTCTGTGATTTCTCGGTAAAATAGCTTAGAAACTGAAAAGTTCAAATATATTTCTAATAACTAAATCTAAATCCACAGCTTCACTACTAGTAGAGAGACGCTGCCAGGTAGAATTAATTCACACACGCAACCGCTCTCACTAATGCATGCATTCATATGAATGTAATCTTTACTGTACTACTATCTGTATCTGATTTAGAACGAGCAGGAATCTGTGAGAAATATAACGACTCAAAGACTAAAGAACTGATACAAATAAGCTGTTATAGGTGCAATAGTCATGTGGGCAGCGCTGTGTCATATTTCATAGCTGTGCACAAGGTGTTTGTCACAGCTCCAGACTTATTTGTTCATTAATGACGTCATCAGCGACTAGTCGACTTCGACTTGACTTTCATCACATAAAAGTCGACTTTAAAAAAGAAGTCGTTCAACCCCTTCTTTATACCCATATCCACTTGAAGTTTGATCCAAGCCACAATCATATTCAAGGAAATGTGATAAATCTTTTAATCTAGATTAAATATTGTTCAAATTAATAGATTTTTTCTAGATTAGAATTTATTAAAAGGGACACTAGTTAAAGAATCATCCTTACATCTCTGCAAAATCAGACATTTTTATTTCATTATAAAGCGATGAAAGGTAATATTTGTCACCATTACCAGTATAATATCTAATTTATTTTTGGCTAATTAAGGTACTCTTATAGTTTTTATTAATATTTTGAATAAGTTTTTATTTTTAAATGTATTTATATTTTTATTAAAATTTTTCGTTTACATTGTGTTCTTATCAGGTTTTTTTTGTCTATATAATTGTTTATTTGTTTAGTATTAGTTTTGAGTTAACTATAATAACCCTGAGCATGATTACAATATTAAGGGAATTCACTGAGGATCAATGAGGGTTTTTGTTATATACATGCAACCATATAATTTTCATGGACAGAAAATTTAATAAAAACTTTTGTACATGAACTTTATGGAATTTTATCTTATTCAGCAGCACATTTCTCTCCTGTTCGAAATGACAGTCTTATTTCACAGTTTAGTAAAGTAATATATGCTCCTCTCATTGGTATCCTCTTCTCCTTGTGCTTCATTTCAGGTATGCCTTACACTTCCTGGTACAGAGCGGTCTCGCTTACGGCGTTATGATCTTCACAAGCGTGGAACACATGCACAAGTGAGTACCGACCTCCCAATCCTCCCCACCATCAATCCGCCCTGCTTCCAGTAACAAGAAAAACATGTTCCAGAATTCTCAACAAGCAACTGCCATCCAGTTCACCATATATTATTCATCTAGCCCTACAATTGGCTTGTTGAATATTATTCCATACCGCTCTCACCATCCGTTTCATTCTTATCGGTAAACAGCTCTGGGGAATGAGGGAGCGTCTGTTTTCATCATTGCTCCCATAAGTTTCACGCTGAGTGACGGCTCCCTCTGATCTGGGGTCAGATGAATGGATGACCCGGACCATGTGGTGTTTGCTGCTGCTTGGGGCGGCACCAAAAATAACCAGTGCTCGATAGGGGTGGGAATCTTTAGTCACCCCACGATCCGATTGCGATTCTGGGAGTCACGATCCGATTCCAGAACGATTCTTGATCTACCTTTCCCCCCTTATTATTTAATTAGTTTACCAACTTGAGAATCTTAAAATGTACATATCCTTACATAAGTAATTAAGTACTTTTAAAAATAATTACACATTAAAAAAAAAAAGTAAATAGTTGTATGTTAAGAATTTTAAACTAATATAACTTAACAAAACATACAAGCAAGTAGCAAATAATAAAGAGGAGCATAGAAACATAACAAACAAAGAGTGCTTTCAGTATTTAAGATTATCTGAACGTTTTCCATTCAAGAACTGTGAGTGATTTTTCTTCATCTTTACTGTTGTTTTTTACTATGACATCATAGACAACGGGAGATCTATTAAGCTGCATTCAACGGATCTCTTTTGAAATACAAGAAGTTAATGTGGTATGTCCTGTCCATTTAATCCCTTAAGACATAACTGGCTGTGTTTGGATTTATTTTACACAAGTACAATTATACCAACTTACACAGAGTCGCGTGCAGTCTACACAAACAAAGCGCATCAGCATTTAAAATTGAAACTGCCTTCTGTTAGGGAGGTTCATATTTTAAATACATAAGTCCATTGCATTCCAAACCACATAAATGATGACTTCATAGACCATTTGTAAGGAAAATACAGACGGACGAGTCCGCACACTTAAAGTGTAACATCAAACAAAGCGCGCTTCTCTCACAGGGCTCCTGTGCAATGAAGCCCGTAGATGTCCTTGTAATTCACTTCAACCTTTCCGAACTTTATGAAATATTATTTTACGGAAGTTTCGAGTGGTGTATGTGTGCGAGGAATTGGAAGGAAGCAGAATACGGGTGTTTCTAAAGCAAACTCAGCGTCATCGCACATCTGGTTAAAAACTAAGCTCAGAAAGATCCAGAATCATTGGAGAGAGAATCACGATGGATCGATGGATCGATTTTTTTTTTTTTTCTCCCACTCCTAGTGCTCGATAGTGATTGCTATTCAAACCAACAACCTTCACGAGTGCATACAACACAAAATGACCCTATATAACATTTCCATTATGTACGGTTGATTTCCAGATATTTAGATAAGTGTGTGCTTGGTCGCCTGACCTTGGCTCATGCATCAGAAGTCCTGCCAGCATGATTTGTGAACTTCGACTAGTTGAAAAAGTCACGATTACAAGTTGACCGTCGGCCTCCTGCCCTAATTATCAGACAATGAGTTTTAACTCCATGTGTACTAAACACACAGAGCAGGTGTAGTGCGCTTGTACGCTTACCACCTCAGGTTTACCTATGATAAAAAAATCATCATCTCATAAAAAACACATCGTTTAATGCTTATGTAGAGTTAGTTTAAAACCACTACTATTTTAATAACACAGCTTAAATGTTAAACCATAATCTTTAGAAAATCTCATACTGGTCATTATGATGTAGTGCCTAAATTCACTTATAGAATTTTTTTATGTTTTTGTTTCATTTTTTATTTAAACATAGTAGTATAGAATTGTAATATCTGTCATAGTGTCATTTATCGGTTTTTGGCTATAAATAAGAATTATTATCTGCTTATCGTTTTTAAAATTGATGCATATTATACAATTATTTATTCACCACACATACTTATTTTTTCATTTCAAATTTGCACATGTCAGACCTCACACATCATTGTCTGTATTGTATATTGTGTTTTTGCCATTTAGTACATTGCCTTTTTGTATTTTTTGTATATTATTATTTTATTATCTGTGTCTTGTCCTGTTGCTGTCATTCTGTTGCACTGTGGAGCTTCTGTCACTATAACAAATTCCTCGTATGTGTAAACATACCTGGCCAATAAAGCTCATTCTGATTCTGATTCTGATTCCTACTAACCAAACTGGTTTCTATGAAGTTACCGTAAGTTTATCAACTTTTGTCATGAACATAAAGCCGTAAGACTTGCAATTTGTGCAAAGATACAAAAAACAACAACATGACATACTGTTTGTAGTTTATACAAAAAAGCTAATAACCTACAAATAAAAACTTGTTAATTGGTTAAATAAGTTATCTTAACATATATAGTAGAAAACGGTAAAAACATGCCATTATATGTATTTTTACTGTAAAATAATATCATATGTATAGCTTTTGTAAGTAAAAACTATGAATTACCTTATAATTGAAACAGTGACTGAAAATTCGCAAAAGTCCCTGCATGGCACATCACATATTAGATTTGGCATAAATAAATTATTTTCTTCTTATTTTTGTCATCATGTACATTAGGAAGTGTTGTATTACATTTTATGTTAGTTCATGTTTATTGCATTATTTTAGGTTGACGTGTTGCCTTGATGGTGTTTTGTGTTTGAATCTTTTTAATGTAGAAATCTTTGATTTTGACAGTTCAGATATAAGTATATTAACATTATATAATTTAATGAAATATAAATAATAAGTTGTACAGACATCAATAAGACAATCCTGAATGGATTCTCATTTGTTGTTGTTTTTTACAATCTGATGGATTGAACCCAAAATATTATTTTAATCTACTGGACTGATTATTTAACAACTGATTACTAAACAAACTAGACTTTGAAACAACGACAATTAAATCTTCATAATGGGTGTTACAGACAGGTCACAGTAATTTGTACTTTGCACTGATTATTAAGAAAAGTCTTTCTCTTTGCTTGTTCTTCTGTAAGAAAGTAAAGAGCAGCAACTTCTAAAGTGTTGAAGACTGACAAGAATAACTTGTGCAGAAGCCCTGTGGGTTGATAGGAGATATAGACCGGCCCGGTTCCCTACAGTGAACACAGAGCGCGCATTAGGGATGCAGTGCTACAAAACAGACCTTTTGAAACTCCAGCAGACAATCAGTCAGTAATAGAGTGATGCCATGCTCCCCTGCTCAGGGGAGATGGAAGGGCAAAGCAAAGGATGTAGGGAAATTGAAAAACAGGGGCGGAAAACCGATAGCGAATGCAAGATGTGTGTGTTTGCAGAAAGGGCATAAGGATCTCTTTTGAGAGGCTCACATTACTTAACTGGTTTATTACCTGGAGACTGCCAATAGATTAACTGCTGAAGTGATAATGCAATCACTGCATTATATAAAAAACTGAATACTTTGTCCTTTTTCTGGCCTTGTAGCCAACATTGAACGCTTGGATTCATATTAACTTGTTGGCTGTACCGTGGCAGCAGTAACTTGTATTATCAGTTTATGGAAATTCATCTCAAATGTATTTTTTGTGCCAAAAACTATCAATGTTTCTGTAAAAATAGGCTGTGTATGCTCAATTTGGAGGTATCTAATGGTGGATGCATCAGAATACATTATATTTAATTCATAAATTCTTAAAATTTATGTAAAACAGAGTTGTTATTTTTTTATTGTGGTATTTCACAGTATTACTGTTTTACTGTACGTTGATCAAATAAATGTAATCTTGGTAAACATAAAAAAAAAAAACACTTGAATGTATTGGGCAGGATTATAGTTGATAGTTTGATGGGTAGTAACATGGAGAAGGCCAATAAGATAGCAGACAGTGACATTCACGTGATCTGCCTCCTGATAGAGTTGGAAACTGCTGTCCAGTATAAACTCTTTCTAACTTTAAAGCACATACAGCAACTTGGTGACCTTCAGCGATTAAATTACTGTTGGTGTGAATGTGCCTTAGAGCTCTTATGGATGTATATTTCTTGACAGCTTGTTTCTGTGAGCATCACTGTGAAGTTCAGAAAACCTCAAGACTCTATACAGATGAAATGGAGTATGGTAAGCGTTCACACAGAGGTCTTGCTTTCAAATTCAGCCCCATGTGAAATTCCTGAAATCATACACAACACAGTGTGCCATTAACTTCTGCTCTGAGAGGTAAAGAGATTTGGTGAAAGGTTGTTCTCTCAGGTCTTGTTCTATAGCACAATGGTGTGATTGTCCCCTTTTTCATTAAAAATGACACTTTTATGATGTGATTTATTGCTTTAATATGTTTTCACTCAGGCATGTGAGAGAAGGGTTTTATGGTGTAGTTTATGGTGTAGACGAGACCCCATCTAACAGCTGCTGATAACACCTCACCACGGTCCGTGTCTCACCTTTATAAATTATCATTCTGAGACTGTGTGGTGGTTATTGCCAAATGAAAGTAGAACCAGGAGTGTGTGTCTGAGAGTGAGGTAGAGAGCGCGAGCTGCCCTCGTCACGGGTCACTGGAGCTCTTGTCTGTCTAATTAGAGATGAATAGTGTAAATGTATATTTATAGAAGGGCTACTGTAGTGTGTGAGTCCTTGAAAAGCACAATATCAGCTTATGCTCTCTAGATAATACATTATAGGAAAAGGGATAGATTTCTTGTAGATTTTCTGTGTAAATTTATTTAAAATTTGTTTTTTTTTCAATTATTATAATTAATCGTTCATCTTCTGAACACAAATGCCATAGTCAGAACAGGAACTACCACGTTCAAGGCTCAGAAAGGTAGTAAGGATATCGTAAAATAGTCCATGTGGCGAAATTGTTGGATAAAGTTGTTATTTTTGTATTCTTTGTGCACAAAAAGTATTCTCGTAGCTTCATAACATTACGGTTGAACCACTGATGTCACATGGGCTATTTTAACAATGTCCTTACTATCTTTCTGGGCCTTTAATGTGGTAGTTGCGTTGCTGTCTATGCAGGGTCAGAAAGCTCTCGGATTTAATAAAAAATATCTTAATTTGTGTTCTGAATATGAACGAAGGTCTTACGGGTTTGGAACGACATGAGGGTGAGTAATGAATGACACCGTTTTCATTTTTGGGTGAACTATCCCTTTAATAGCTTTCCATCCAAAGTCGAGAATATAACTTATGTGTTGAATTGGAATATCGCAAAAAAAACATTTGCAATTAAATGTTTCTTTTAAGCGCACTGAGGGATTTATTTGGTAAATGTATTTACATCTCTCATTAATTGCATTAACTTTCTGTCACACATGTCAAAACCACCTCAAGCAAAACATTTTTTTTTTTTTTAACACAGGAAATGTGTTGTTTCCGTCACTCATTTCTGATGTGATACTTTAAAATGCGCATTAAAACAGGGTGATGGAAACATAATTCAAGTATGCACAATTTAAAAATCCACTTACATTTCCATTTTTAGTATAGATTTGGGATGCATGAGAGGTCCCTTTAAGTAAACTGACTGACCCAATACCATTCTGCATCACAGTCCGTCTCCTAACTGTACAATGTTCTTTGTACAACCAGAAATCAGCCTCCGCACAATCATCCTACAGAGTGCTGGAATAGAAGAAGGTCTTCATAGTTTACACAGTGCTACTCACAGGCCTGATGAAGGGCCTAGTGTTGAGTCTGAGCAGGCACTGACTCTGAACACTATGAGTGGGACTGTAGACCTGTTAAACCAGCTTCGTTAGAGGAAAAGACAGAAACTAGAATGCCAAGAATTTGCCCACTGTTGCCTAGTGGGGAATACACTTGGCTATTTGAGTCCGAAACATGAAGTCAGACATACCAAACGTTGTGCAGCTGTGTGCAACTGATAGTGGGAGAAGATTCAAAAGCTTTTGCCTCAAACTGAGGCCCTGCTGAAATTTAGTGGCTGTTATATTCCTTTTGATGGTTAATATGCTGAATAAAAGAGCGGTCCTTATCGGATTGTGGGAGGAAGTTAATAAGCCGAGTTGAAGTTATGGCTTGAAACTGATAATGTTGTTCTAGCATGCTGCTTTAGGCAGCGATGGTACCGAGCAGCCTTGATCACTCTCTCCACTCACAAATTTGTTGTAGTGTGCAAATAGCTTGCATGAATTATCATGTATAATATCAAATGTGAGTGGTTTCCTGCCAAGTGGGGGCTCTGGCAATTTTAATATAGGAGGCGCCAATTGATACATTTTTGTGGGGATAATTAAAGGAACACTCCACTTTTTTTGTAAATAGGCTCATTTTACAACTCCCCTAGAGTATAACAGTTGAGTTTTATAGTTTTTGAATCCATTCAGCTAATCTCCGGGTCTGGCGGTAGCACTTTTAGCTTAGCTTAGCATAGATCATTGATTCGGATTAGATCATTAGCATCTAGCTCAAAAATGACCAAATAGTTTTGATATTTGGCTAGGAACTACGCAGCGCCTGAAAGTAGTCCCCTGCTGTATCATAATTAGTTACCTAGCTGGGTACTACTTTCAGGCGCTGCGTAATATCCGTGCGCCTGCTGCACTCATGGTACGGCAGCAAAGTTCCTTGATTATTACGCTGGAATGAGAGTATAGTTCCTAGCCAAATCGGCCGTCGGTCTAAGTACCTAAGATGCAACTACAGAAGAGTCAAGCTTTAAATAGGAGAAATATCGAAACTCTTTCGTTATTTTTAAGCAAGATGCTAATTGTTTATGGTTTAATCCCTTTCAATGATCTATGCTAAGCTAAGCTAAAAATGCTACCGCCAGACCCGGAGATGGGCTGAATGGATTCAAAATTGGTAAAACTCAACTGTTATACTCTAGGGGAGTTGTAAAATGTTCCTTTAACAATTCTTCTTGCATTTAAATTAACCAAAAACAAAAAGAGAGATAATATACTAATGCAATGTTTTTTATTTAATGTATTATTTGACTAGTTTAGCTGCTCTTTGTCTTTTAATGAATTCAAGTAAACTCAAAAAATGTATTAATTAATTAATAATACGAAATATTTGTACATTTTGATATGTTGTGAATTTGATGCTTGCTGCAGATTGCATGCATGTGTATACTGTACACTGCTTATTTTATTTACTTATTTATGCTTATTTAAAAAAAAATATGTAATGTTCACGTTCATGAATAAGAATTATTGTTTTCACACGACCTTATCATTAATTCAGTTAGAGACATCCAGTCATAATCTCATGAATAACATAAAGCCTTATTTTGCTCATTTTAATCTATAAAAATGACTCATTTGTTTGGACTGCAAAAGGTAAGTCAAGAAAGACATGTTTAAATTACTTTGGGTTTGTTTGTCATGCAGGAAATGGAAAATCAGTTTAAGTGCATTGCATTGTGGGATACATTATTCCACACAGTGTGGTTTGTTGTGTGTATACTTCACATTTTGCATACATAGCATTTGCATAATGACCACAATATACTTTCTGCTGAAATGGAGTACCTATGTGATATTTTGTACCAAACAGTTTTTTTCTTTTTCCCTCTGTTGCATTCTTCTCCATAGATACTGCTTTGTGGTTACACTGGGATATCTCAGTTTCTGCCAGGTCACTAGAGTCTATGTGTTTGACTACGGAATGTACTCAGCAGACTTCACTGGGTAAGTTATTTGGCACTGGAATCAGCACATTTCCAAGAAAACTATAACTGACTGAAAATGATTTTGCCTACTGGAATAAAAAAAATTATGTAAAAAGCAGACTAAACTAAAATACATTTTCATGACTCCTAAACAAACACAAGTGAAATAAAAAATATAAATACGTTTTAGTTTGTGATAGATGGTATGTACACTCACTGGCCACTTTATTAGGTACACCTTGCTAGAACCGGGTTGGACCCCCTTTTGCCTTCAGAACTGCCTTAATTCTTTGTGGCATAGATTCAACAAGGTGCTGGAAACATTCCTCAGAGATTTTGGTCCATATTGACATGATAGCATCACGCAGTTGCTGCAGATTTGTCGGCTGCACATCCATGATGTGAATCTCCCATTCCACCACATCCCAAAGGTGCTCTATTGGATTGAGATCTGGTGACTGTGGAGGCCATTTGAGTAAAGCAGGGGTGGGGAACGTTGATCCTGGAGGGCCACTCTCCTGCAGAGTTTAGCTCCAACCCTGAAAAACCCTGGAAAAAAATATCTAACTGCATCCTGAAGACCTTGATTAGCCGGTTCGGGTGTGTTTGATTAGGGTTGGAGCTAAACTCTGCAGGGACACCGGCCCTCCAGGGTCAACGTTCCCCACCCCTAGAGTAAAGTGAACTCATTCTCATGTTCAAGAAACCAGTCTGAGATGATTTGAGCTTTGTGACATGGTGCATTATACTGCTGGAAGTAGCCATCAGAAGATGGTACACTGTAGTCATAAAGGGATGGACATGGTCAGCAACAATACTCAGGTAGACTGAGGCATTTAAACGATACTCAATTGGTAATAAGGGGCCCAAAGTGTGCCAAGAAAATATCCCCCACACCATTACACCACCAGCAGCCTGAACCATTGAGACAAGGCAGGATGGATCCAAGCTTTCATGTTTTTACGCCAAATTCTGACCCTGCCATCTGAATGCCACAGCAGAAGTCGAGACTCATCAGACCAGGCAACGTTTTTCCAATCTTCTATTGTCCAATTTTGATGAGTCCTGTGCAATTTGTATCCTCGTTTCCTGTTCTTAGCTGACAGGAGCGGCACCCGCTGTGGTCTTCTGCTACTGTAGCCCATCTGCTTCAGGGTTCGACGTGTTGTGCATTCAGAGATGGTATTCTGCATACCTTGGTTGTAACGAGTGGTTATTTGAGTTACTGTTGCTTTTCTATCATCTCTAACTAGTCTGCCCATTCTCCTCTGACCTCTGACATCAACAAGGCATTTTCCACACAACTGACGCTCACTGGATATTTTCTCTTTTTCGGATCATTCTCTGTAAACCCTAGAGATGGTTTGTGTGTGAAAATCCCAGTAGATCAGCAGTTGTTGAAATACTCAGACCAACCCGGCTGCCACCAACAACCATTCCACGTTCAAAGTCACTTAAATCCCCTTTCTTCCCCATTCTGATGCTCGGTTTTGAACATCAGCAAGTCATCTTCACCACATCTAGATGCCTAAATGCATTGAGTTGCTGCCATGTGATTGGCTGATTAGCAATTTGTGTTACCAAGCAATTGAACAGGTGTACCTAATAAAGTGTCCGGTGAGTGTATATTATAACTGACACCTGCATTATACATAGTAACTGTCACTATTTAGCAATAACACTAGGCTGAGAAATTCATATATTTAATTATTCTAGTTTAGTTTACAATCCTGTTCAAAAGTTTTCATACGTAATGTTTTATTTTATTATTATAATTTTTTTGGGGGGGGGTTATTTATAATTTTTTTTGCAAGGATGCATTCAATTGTTTAAAAGTGACGGTAAAGACTTCTATATTTCAATGAAATATTAATGTTCATCAAAAATCCTGGAGAAAAAATCCTGATGAAAAGTATCATGTTTCCACAAAATTAGAAAACATACGTTATTTTAAATTGTTATGCTATTACACAATTATTGATTTGACAGTATTTTGATCAAATAAACGCAGCCTTGGTGAGCATTAAAGAGAGCATTAGAGCAAATATATATATATATATATAAAACCCAAACTGAATAAATTTAATAAACTATAAAACATTGAACATACTAAAACTAAAAATTATATAGTGAAAACTACCAAACCCAAACTAAATTCAAAGGACAAATTGAAAATATAATAGAAAACTGGGAAAGCATTGGGGTTTTAAGTTTATTTCCTTATCTATGTTGTGGAAAGATGCGTCATAAAGCCTTATACTTGCAGCTCAGAATATCTTGTCACCTATAGATTAAACATAAGTGAAAAAATCAGTGTACATATTCTGCTTTGCAGTAATCTCAGAACTAAAATATGCATGCATTCAGCTTTATTCTGCCCTGAACTGAGACTCCAGCTCTCCTTCAATGAAATATACATGTTAACTACAGCCAAGGGCAAGTATATAAGTGCTAGTTTTACCTCAGTATCAACACAGATCAGTATCATAGCTCAACCTTCAAGCAGGTTTGACATAAGAGCTACACCAAGGTGAACTTGACCCTTTAGAAACTGTGGAGATTTGGTCAGTGCAACTGTATAAATAATAAATGATGAAGAGCTTGATTTGATAGAAGTAGAAGCTCACGTATATGTGGATCCAACTCGATATCAGGTTTAAACAGCATCTCTCTCACATACCCACACTTTTTTTTCTCCCTCCAGGCCCATGATGGTCATTACACAGAAGATCACAAGTTTGGCCTTTGAGATTCATGACGGTATGTAACAGTTTTATTAATCCAATTCTCATCTTCTTCTCTTTATTATGTATTAATGGTGGAACAGCCTCAGTAATGAATGGCATTACAAAACTGGCATGATTTCTACCGGAAATCTTTCTAGAGCTCCATTGTTTCTGTCTGTGCCCATGTTAGAGGCTCTAGGAATTACAAAAGGGCTGTTAAACCCTGCTGCTACACCACGTCCTCGTATGCCATTGATTTATACCACTGCTGACGCTGCACTCCAGTGAGTGGGCCAGAGTAGTTTGGGCTGCCAGCTGGATGTTGCACTTCATAGACCACACTTACCTCATCCAACACACTATATCGCTTACTATGCAACTTGGTGAAATCTGTTTAATAAGATACTAATTGTTATGCATCTTCACATCATTTCTGGATGATCTGGATTATTGATAAAGGAGAATGATGGTCATTTCAAGATTAATGGACCTAACTTCAACCGAGTGTGTTAAAGGGACAGTTTACCTAAACTAAAAATTTCATTATTTTGACACACCATATTGGAATATACACTACCATTAAAAAAACATATATATTTTTTAGGGGTGACCCCGAATAGTTGACAATTCGATGCTTCGATAGGAGGAGCCTGATTCGATACCAATCTCACAGTCGAATACGGGTGTTCATGATCATGCCATTTTGACTATATGGGGGTGCTCAATGTCTGATTTCACATAGAAATATTTTTTTTCTCCAAATAAGTTAATATACAGCCTATTATGATAATGATGTAAATAAGAATCTGAAAAGAAAGAAGCTTTAAATAAATATTTTAACTTGCGTGAATAAATCCAACCACCCCTATAGATTTAAATTTCACTTTCCATAATCCGTGACCGACGAAAGCATCTTGGCGGCAAGGATTTATAAATCTCTAACAAGACTCAAACTGACACAGGCAGAGTGAAAGACTGGATTTTTTCGATCAGGTAGGTTTGTATGTATATCGTGTATATCACTGTTAATTTCGGCAGGCATTTTTGATTTAGTCTTAGTCTTGGGACGAAAATGCTTAATATTCTTAGTCACATTTTAGTCATTTGAGTCTTTCATAGTTTTAGTCTAGTTTTAGTTGACAAAAAGTCATTACTTTTAGTCAAACTTCCGTTACAAACATTTATTTTGGTAGCTATTTTATATGTAGTATTCAATCAAAAAGTCATAAATTCCTCTCTCTTTAGACCAAATCAATTAAGCTTATGAGAAATTTGAATCAAGGATTGAATTTGGAAAAACTGGAATAAATAAAAAAAAATTGGTAGAGATACAAATTAAAATAATTTTTCAGATACAGTAGGTTTACTTAACAAGTATACATTTATTTAACATCTTTTGTTGGTTAACATTGATGACACAGATAATTAGGACTGCTGTCCCTTTAAGACGGAAGGTATGCATGTTAATACTTAAACACATTCAGTTTTCACCCACCTGTTCACGCTCACTTAAGCCATAACCAACTGTATATTTACGTGAGATACTCTACACACGATATACATTTGGACTGCTGTGTGTGTATTTGAGCAGTGAGCACTGAGAACTGATCGCGCGCTGCATGAGAACTGAAGAAGTGGAGTGTGCGAGAGAGCGAGATCACTTCTATCAAAGCGATTCCGCCTATCCGCCTTCACTAACTTTAAGTTAATCGACAGTTATGTTGACTAAGTATTTGTTGTTATATAAATAAGTGTATAAATAGTGTGTGTACCATAATTATTGTCAAGTGTTCATGAGATTGATTGCCTGAGGGAAGAAACTGTTTCTGTGTCTGGTCGTTCTGGTGCTCAGAGCTCTGTAGCGTCGACCAGACGGCAGCAGTTCAAAGAGGGAGTGTGCTGGATGTGAGGGGTCCAGAGTGATTTTGCCAGCCCTTTAGCTCACTCTGAATAAGTACAGTTCTTGGAGAGTGGGGAGGGTTATACCAATGGTTCACTCAGAAGTCCGGACTACCCTCCGTAGTCTTCTAAGGTCAGATTTGGTAGCTGAGCTGAACCAGACAGTTATTGACGTGCAGAGGACGGATTCAATGATGGCAGAGTAGAACTGTTTCAGCAGCTCTTGTGGCAAGTTGAACTTCCTCAGCTTCCTCAGTTGCACTGCAGTAAAGCGCTTCAGTACTATACGGTGATTATCTCTTCAGCACACCGTGCGAGCAGGACAAACAACAATGCAGAATATTAATAACTATGACTGGGACTGTCAGATACTTAACATTATAATGAGAACACTATCATAATAAATCGCTGTACATTTTTAGAGTTTAGTTGCCGTGTTTCTGCACGTTGCGTGAAGAACGCATCCACAAAAACAGTTAATTCAGAGCCGCGCAGACAGATTGTGCATTCGGGGCATTTTGTGCAGATAGTCTATAAGTATTAATAATAACATTTTATGTTGCATAAATAACAACACGTATTATATATGAGATAAATGAGTTAAATCCCATTGATTTAAAAACCTGCTATCATATGCTTCATTCTGCTGGTCATCTTCAACACGTGCAGCTCGAAACAGAACTGCAGAACATTAATAACTGTCATATAGGCTACATATAGGCTACGTAACGTTATATTGAGAGCACTATTGTACACATTTTTTTTAATTCTTAGGGTTTCGCCGACGTTTAATATTAACTATCTTTTAGTCAAAACATAAAACATTATTTACCCAATTTGTATCTGCGAGGCATCCGATACACATTTTCCCTGTGTGTTAACGTCAGTAATGATTGTCAAATGTCTGACTTGAATCTTGGTAATGTATTTTGACCCCGCCCCCAAACATAATGATTGGATTATCGTCAAGATTCGAAAATTCCGATTCGACTATGAAAATCCTTAGTCGGGGACACCCCTAATATATTTAACAACTTTTGACTTTTCCAAGGAACACGGTGGGCATTTCATCAGAGGTGGCAGAATAATTACTTCTTACATTATCACAGGTACTTTTTAATCATGACTACTTATATGATGATCTTCAATAGTTACATTGAAACATTTCTCTACTTTTGAATAAAAAAATCGATCATATTGATTTCTTTAATGATTTCATGAAGAAGACACTGAAAAATGACTGTGAAAAATCTGGATTGACATCAGCTTTTCTGTCAAGAACTTTTCAATGTGACACAAAAGGCACTGATAATCTACCTGGAAGCTACTGTATTTACAGCATATACCATAATAAGTCTGTTGTTCAGGACACGTGCAATATAAACCTAAGGGGTGAAGTCTGTGCAGACAATTGTCTAATAGGCAATTCATGGAGCTCAAGGGATGGTCTAAACTGATATGTGCATTAATTGAAATCAATGTGTCTGCATGTCAAACGATATAATATGTTACAACAATCTACCATCCAATATTTCATCATGTACATGAATATATGTATGAAAATTTTATGATTTCTGATTGTATTTACAAGTATATATAAAAGCTACACCACACGACGTTATAAAATAAGTATATTTTGCAAAATCACGGAAAGTATCACGTATCATGTCATATATTTATATTATAAATAAATTTGTTTAATATACAAAAACTATCCATTTTATAAATAATATTTTAAAATATAATAGTTATTTTCAATTATAATATTTCACAATATTACAGTTTTACTGTATTTTAAATTAAGTTATTATATAATTATAAATTATGTAAAATTATGATTTATTTTTCCCCCCTCACATAGAGATACTGTATATACTTTGACCTTTTGACCTTGACAGCCTCTGGAAAGCATTTACTTTCATTGGTAGGAAGCAGCTCAGACATTTTGCAAATATTTGTGTTCCACCTGAGGAAAGATATTCAAATTGGTTTGGAATGAGCATCAGAGGAAATGTAATGGCAGGAACCCAAGAGAAACCACTCTGGTTTTGTCAACGACTGGCAAATCTCCCATGTAAACAAGGCAACTGATAAGCAAACTAGATTGCACACCGTTGCACAGCGTAGTTTTAATAGGGGTGTAAATCGGATGGTGCGTCACGATACGATAGGATATCGATTCTCATACCCAGCGATACGATATTTTCCGATACCTCGAAAAAATTATATGATTCGATTCGATACAGGAGGAGTATATCGATCAATATATCCATATTATGATATTATATACCTATTTTAAATAACCATCTACATTTTTATTAACTCAAAAATGCAACCAAAATATATAACACAAAAAATAGGCCTACACTTTATTTAAATAAAAAGAAAATAAACAATTAGAAAAACAATTCTGGCTGCTATTATGGGCTCAGTGCTAAAAACTTTTCTACATATAACCAAATTACAAGCAACAGCAGAAAATAAATACAATAGAACAAAGGCACAAGTTCAATAAACAGTGCTTTTCCGTTTTTTCAGCTCAGTCTAAAATACATTTTCAGGTACGCTACAGAAATGTAATAATCAAATGTAAAATAACTGCATAGCCTTCACTGTATAAATTAATCACTAAATATAGATTAATCATTTTTGTTGTTACAAAGGTTATTTAGTCAGGAGCAGTGATTTAGTCAGGAGCAGTGAGCACTTGTATTTTTCTTTTACAGCATTAGATTTATTATTAGTCACGGTTGCCGCACTTTCACTGTTCAAGCTCCAAAGCAATATTCGCAGGCCTATACAATTCATTTATCTCTATTCTATTTAGTCAAAGCGACTTACGGAATGCTCAACATTTAAGCAAAGTGGAAACACTCATGTCTTACCTCAGCACCAATCAAGTAGTTACAAGTGTTTGGTGATTACAAGTACACGTAGGAAGGGAGTGACATTCGTCAGAAGACAATTAGATTTACTTTTTTATTATAATAGTCATTTTTTTATTTTGAGGACATTATAGAAGCAATCAAAACTGCAAGTACAAGTGGTTAGTTTATAGAAGACATATAAAAATATAGAAACATTAGTGTTAGTTTTACAAGGAAAAGCTAGCAGTAAGAGAATAAATATGCAATTGATAGAGGGTCAAATGTTTGTTTTTTTTTAAATAAAAAGAAGACAGATTAGATAAAATAAAATTAGAATAGAGAGTGCTAGAGTTAGAGGGTCAAATAAAGATGGAAGAGATGTGTTTTTAGCCGTTTCTTGAAGATGGGTAAGGATTCAGCTGCTCGGATTGAGTTAGGGAGGTCATTCCACCAGATGGGAACAGTTAATGAAAAAGTCTGTGAAAGGGATTTTGTGCCTCTTTGGGATGGTACAGTAATGCGTCGTTCACTTGCAGAACGCAAGCTTCTAGAGGGCATATAAGTCTGAAGTAATGAATTTAGGTAAAGGGGTGCAGAGCCAGAGGTGGTTCTGTAGGCAAACATTAATGCCTTGAATTTAATGCGAGCAGCTATTGGTAGCCAGTGCAAATTGATGAACAGAGGTGTGACGTGCGTTCTTTTCGGCTCATTAAAGATTAATCTTGCAGCAGCGTTTTGGATTAATTGTAGAGGTTTGATGGAACTGGCTGGAAGACCTGCCAAGAGAGCATTGCAATAGTCAAGTCTGGACAGAACAAGAGCCTGAACAAGGAGTTGTGTTGCATGTTCCGAGAGAAAGGGCCTGATCTTCTTAATATTATATAATGCAAATCTACAGGACCGGGCAGTTTTAGTAATGTGGTCTGTGAAATTCAGCTTATCATCAATCACAACTCCAAGGTTTCTGGCTGTTTTTGAAGGAGTTATGGTTGATGAGCCTAATTGGAAGGTGAAATTGTGATGAAACGATGGGTTTGCTGAAACCACAAGCAGTTCTGTCTTAATATACTAATACACGTTTTCTGTCTCAACTGTTTATGTTAAGACATATGCCTAACCGAGTGTGTTTACTAGGATATTCACCAAAACATGCATTTTGATGTAATTTTGTCTGTTTATTCATCCATGCACACCAAAAGCGGAAAAGAACTCAATTTAGTTAAAACGTTTCTAGATACTTAGTCAACCAAAGAACTAATCACAGTGATATGTGACCGAGTCACTTTTAGAGTCAAACAGAAGTCACCACATTTCCTTTAACAGAGTTTATGGGAAGATTAAAAGAGCACATCCCGTTTCTCTGAAACGATAGCTCACAGAACAGCTGGCCGAAACTGCAGCCCAGCACTTTTGAGCTGCCTCTGCATGACTTGCCGTTAGCTCTGCATGCCCTGCTCTATTACAGACAACACACATATTAATCCACGTGTTTTAATGAAGTTATGTAACAGTCTCCTCCCTCCACCACTTTATGCAGAACTAAACAATAATAAATATACACAGTACACACACATATTATGTAAACAATAACTTTTATTTTGGATGTGATTTATCGTGATTAATCGTTTGACAGCACTAATATGAACACAAATTGTATTAGTTTTGAAGGCTAAATGCAATCACCAGAAGTAAAATGCCAAACATAACCGTGGTCACATGACTGCAGCATCATCATCACTAAGCTTCGGACAAACTTTTCCAAATTTATAACAAAACAAAAAAATCCATGATATTTTGATTTAAAATAGTTTGCAGGGGAGCTATTTTAAACACATTCAAGCTGTGAAAGCGATGTATCTGTTCAGTGTGATGACATTTATATCCCACACTTGTTAGCAACTGCCTTTTTCAAAACCAGTAAAAGCTATTTCTGATGTATATCTTTCTTCCGTCGAAAAGAAATGAAAGTTTTAGATGAAAACATTCTAGGATTTTGATCCATATAGTTAGTTTCAATGGACTCCAAACGGCTGAAGGTCAAAATTACAGTTTCAGTGTAGCTTCAAAGGGCTATAAACGATACCAGACAATGAATAAGGGTCTTATCTAGCAAAACAATAAAACTAAAATTGTATATGCTTTATAAACACAAATGCTCGCCTTGCTCTGTTCTGTGATGCGTGTTCATGACATCATGTAATACGTAATGAGGTTGAAAAGGTCACGCTTGATGTAGGATCCATCTCATTTTCTTCTCCAAGTTCAAAATCGTCCGACATCATTGTTTTACCTTGTTAACTCGTTGAGTTGTAACTTCCTTTTTTTGTAAAAGGCGTTTGACTTAGTATTTGCACGTTCAAGCCTACGTGAAGCGTGACCTTTTCAGCGTAATTACGTATTACGTGAAGCTCGCATCGTAGAACAGAGCAAGGCAAATATTTGTTTATAAAGCATTTACATTTAGTTTTTTTAAATGACCGATTGTTTTGCTAGATAAGACCCTTATTCATCGTCTGGTATTGTTTATAGCCCTTTGAATCTGCACTGAAACTGTAATTTTGACCTTACACCGTTTGGAGTCCATTGAAGTTAAGTATATGGAGAAAAATCCTGGAATGTTTTCATCAAAAACCTTAATTTCTTTTCGACTGAAGAAAGAAATACACAAACATCTTGGATGACATGGGGGTGAGTAAGTTATCAGGAAATTTTAATTTGAAAGTGAACTAATCCTTTAATACGGAGTTTCAGTGGGTTTGTGTGGGACCTGAGAGTGCTGCCCGGTGAACAAATATCATGAAGTGTTGCTGAAGGAAGAAGAGTGAAACTGTGTCTGTGTCTACATGCTGCTGTTGGTTAAGCATTTCCCAGCCGCCATTAAAGCCTACAGAAGCTGATAGGGTGACTAATCTAGTTGTCAGTGCACTGACAGAGATTAATGAAGAATGGCTTGATCTCCAGACTGGAGCCGAAGCAGCTCAGTGCTGCGGAACACGACAACACTGTCCACAGACTCTTAAATAATGTCTGCAGTCAACAGATTGATCTGTCTGTCTGTCCGTCCGTCCGTCCGTCCGTCCGTCCATCTGTCCGTCCTCTGTCCGTCTGTCTATCTGTCCGTCCGTCCGTCCGTTCGTCGTCAGTCCGTCCGTCCGTAGATCTAAATCAAGTCTGTCTGTCTAATTTTGAGGTTGGTAGATTATTTATTGATTTTGAATTAAATCGCTTATGCTCACCTTGGCTGCATTTATTTGATCAAAAGTACAATTAAAATGTTAATATTGTGAAATATTATTACAATTTAAAATAACTGTTTTCTATTTGAATACATTTTAACATATAATGTATTCCTGTGATGCAAAGCTGAATCTTCAGCATCATTAGTCCGGTCTTCAGTGTCACATGATCCTTCAGAAATCATTCTAATATACTGATTTCAAGAAATATTTGTTATTATTAGCAATGTTGAAAACAGCTAATTTAATTAATTTCATTTTAAATTAATATTTTGTGTGTGTGGACGCTGTGATGCCTATTTTTCAGGATGTTCTCATAAGAACAGCATTTATTTAAAAATATTAATCTTTTTATATGTCTTTATTGACCATTTTCATCAAATCAATTTAACGTGCCCTTGCTTAATATAAGTATTCATTTCTTTCAAAATAAATATTACACCAGACCTTTAAATGTTGGTTGATAGAGAGAGAGAGAGAGGAGAGAGAGAGAGAGAGAGAGAGAGAGAGAGAGAATTTATCTACTACATGTATTAGTAATTATTTTCATATTATGTGCATTTATCATGGGTACTAATAATTTAAATATATGTTTTATTATACAGGCTTTCACTAAGCCTGTACATTGACCTTTAACTTAAAAACGTTAAAACACTAAATGCATAAGCACAGATGTGTGATACTGTTTCTGTTTGTACTCGGTGAGTGTGACTCAGCATGATCACGTGGGCTTCATTCACACATATTTGCTGTATCAGAGTGTAGCTGCTGTTTCTGCTGTTAGTGTGAATCGCAGGAGTCCACTGGCCTCAAACTCCACTACACATGCTGCAGTAGTGCAGCTGCTTCATAAGCAAACAGAACTGCATCTGTTTCTCAACTACTGGACGTGTTTCTAAATGACAGTGTTATGAGGGAGTGTGTCTGATGAGTTCGTGCCTGTGTTTGTGTGTTTTTCCCACAGGCTTGATGAAGAGGGAGGAGCATCTAAAGCCCAGTCAGAAGTATCTTGCAGTCAGGTATGTGTGAAAGGTATGTTTGTGGTTGGGATGAGATCACTCATTTACTTTGTCTTTTGAAAGAAAATCAGCTCCTAACCCGATGCGAGATATAAAGTTCCTCTCACTGATCGAACGCAGTGTGCACAGCTGCGTTCTTTAATAACAATCATTTTGAGCATAATATTACTCTGCAGTGCTCAAAAAGCAGCATACCACTTGCAGACTCAAATCATTCACGATCAGGCCCTGAAGGCTTGTTGCCAAGCAACTGAACATTCCCGCCGTATCACGTGAACCGTTGTCCACAGGAAGTCGTCGGGATTCAGGAGGTTTCGGAAGTCACACCCTGCAGTTTTGAATAACGATAGTACCATGGCTCTGCGGTCATAGTTTCAGCAATATGTCAACATTTACATAATGGATGAGTTGCATTCTTGTTCAAACATGACTGTCATATTTGATCATAACTAAAGTGCTGGTTACATACGCTAAAAACTCGTTCACGGTTGAGATAATCGCAGTCAGATCAAGTTCCTGTTATCCTACTGTAAATCTTGTGTATAGGATTATATTTAACTTCTGGATTAGCTATTGTAATGGTGCTCAGCTGTTTTAAGAAAGTGCATCTTTATGAGTAACAAGTCAAGCGTGGGAAAATTCAACTGGACTTCTTGAGAAATGAGACTGATTCATTTTTGTAAAGTTTCTTCAGCGAGTCGATTCCAGTAAACTGGTTCAAAACAAGCAGTTCATCAAGAGAAACTCCGAGTTCTCATTGTGACATTTACATCAGTTCTGCAGTGAAATCTGAGCAAAATATTACTGGTGTTCAGCTTAGATATTTAAATCTCAGATTATCTATCTGTCTGTCTGTACGTCCTTATATATTAATTATAATGCATTTCTATTCATAAAATAGTTACATTTAGTTATGAATGTTTTATTTATTGATCTATTTATCATATTTTATTTGTCATATGTAATATGTACAAATATATTTTTATGTAAATAACTTCAGCAGCATTAATGTTGTTTTAGGTATATTTTAGAACTTATTTTAAGCTATTTTATGTTTGTAGTTTCTAGCTTAGCTTTTTTTTTATATGGCTTAATTTAACTTAAGTAGCTTGTTGAAAAGCTTCCTCTAATTCCTTAGCCTTGATAAACTAATGAATGGCCTTGTGACATTGAAGTGATTTATAACATTCTCTGCTTTCTTAAATACTGGGAAAAACATTGCTACATTAATAATGTTATTGTGTGTTTGTTAATATGTACATTTCTGCTATAGAGCAAATCATGTTTTGGTACTTGATATTGGGTGTGCTTTGTTAGTTAAATCAGACATTTCTTTTAAACTTAAATCATTTATTTGGTGACTTATTGTTGTTCTGTCCTTGTGTTTGTTGTACAGGAAGATGCCCAGTCTGCTGGAGTATCTGAGTTATAACTGTAACTTTATGGGGATCTTGGCCGGCCCAACCTGCTCCTATAATGATTACATAGCCTTTATAGAAGGCCGATTCTACGAGTCCAAGCACCTGGAGTCTAATGGCAAAGAGAACGGGAAATTCAAGCAGAGTGACCCTTCACCTAAGGTAGTGTGATTACGCTGCCCTCTTGCTCCCTCTGGTGACCGTATCACATAGATTATGTACACTACATAGTTATACAAGATACAAACACCATAGGCAATACTGTACACCGTATGTGCATTGCCCTACACTCACTTGTTTCACTATCCTCGTGGGGATTTCCATAGGCGTATGGTTTTTCTACTGTACAGACCGTATATGCATTGCCCTACTCACCTACCCTATGGGGACACCTAAACCTAGCCCTCACTGGTAGGAGACATTCTCCTTGCATTTTTAGATTTGCAAAAAACTTAATTCTGTGTGATTTATAAGCACCTTCTCTTGTTTCATTCCATGGGGACCTCAAAAGTTTGGGATCAAAAGGTTTATCTGTAGTAAGCCCTCACCGATCATAAAGCATTTAATGTCAGTTTTTAAGGTAGTCTCTTTGCTCATCAAGGCTGTATTTATTCGATCAAAAATACAGAAAAAACTGTAATATTGTGAAATCTTATTGCAGTTTCTAATATCAGTTTCCTATTTTAATATATTTTAAAATATAATTTATTTCTGTGATGCAGCGCTGAATTTTCAGCATCATTACTCCAGTCTTCAGTGTCACACGATTTTTCTGAAATCATTCTAATATGCTGATTTATTATGAGTTTTGAAACTGTTGTGCTGCTTCATATTGTTTTGTATGTGATACTTTTTTCTTTGATTCTTTGCCATCATAGGAATAAATTACCATTCAACATATTTTTTATATAAATGTTATTTTTTTATTTATACAGTTTATGAATATATACATATTAAGTAAAACAATTGTTTATTTATTTTTTTGTATTTATTTGTATTTAGATTTTTTAAATACAATCTGTTTTTAGCCCCTTTTACCCATTTAATAATAATTTTGCCTGCATTATTTATTACAGAGCCAAAACAAACCCCAAGTTGTACATGAAAAACTGAACCAAATGATTAGTAAATGTGTACAGCAGTCTTAAATGAAACAAAGAACATGTGGATAAACAGAAATGTAATCATCACTTTAGGACTGGTTTTGCCAGGTGGAAAACCTGATGTCAGAACCAGTTTCGCAGACCTTACAACGGAAATGCTTTTTGAGTGAGGTAAACAACGCTACTTTCGGCGGACACTGTGAGACAACGAGAAGCACTCGGAAGACTTTAGACTTAAACTCAACTGAACTTCATTGTATGCTACAAGCTTCCTTATTGCATCATCAGTTGTTTTGTCATTTGAATGAATGAAAACCTCTAATGCCAGGAGCTCATATTTCTCAGGCTTGCTGAGTGGAGAGTTTGTTTTGAGTGTAGCTCTGGTGATGAACATGCTTTTATATGCATTTTCTCCTCAGGAGTTTCACAATGGCCTCACTTTAATGGACTCCAGCAACATTTTAACCCAAGTAAAATTTTAACCGCAGACCTCATTAAATAGTGTCAGTGATGTAATGAGTTTCTTCCTCAATAGACAAATATAAACTAAAGCGTTTGTTGAATCAGCTCGCTCGCATGTTTCACAAGAGCCTGAGGAGGTTGCATTCACACATTAATTTCCTGTCACACAGAATCATTGCTGTATTCACCATCCAGCTCTTTCTGCTCCTCTGTGATTTGATGATAGCAAAGTATAATGAGCTTTTAGATACTAATGATACATAATGAAACTGATATTCATAGACACTTAAAAAAAGATTCACTACTAACATACACTACTGTTCAAATCATTCAATATATGCTCTGCCGTTTAAAAGGTTTGGATCAGTAAGATTTTTAATGAGTCGCTTATGCTCATCAAGGCTGTATTTGATCAGAAATACAGAAAACGGTAATATTGTATTTTCTTCAGCCATTGCTCCAGTTCTTCAGTGTCACATGATTCTTCAGAAATCATAATAATATGCTGATAAATGAAACTCTTGTTTGGATTTTTTTGGAACCCGTGATACTTTTTTCTTTGATCCTTTGAATAAAAAGTTCAAAAGAATAGCATTCATTCAAAATATAAATATTTTCTAACAATATAAGTCTTTACTATCACGTTTTATCCATTTAACAGGTCCTTGTTGAATAAAATATTAATTTCTCAAAAATAAAAATACAATATTTTCTGACCCCAAACTTATGAATAGTAGTGTATATTGTTGCACAAATGTATATTTTGAATAAACACTCTTCTTTTTTAAATTTTGATTTATCAAAGAATCCTGGAAAAAGTATCAAAGGTCCCAAAAATACCAAGCAGCACAACAGTTTCCAACATTGATTATAAATCAGCATATTAAAATGATTTCTGAAGGATCATGTGACACTGAAGACTGGAGTAATAATGCTGAAAATTCAGCTTTGCCATCACAGGAATAAATTAAAGTATTTAAAAAAAATATTATTATTTTATTGCAATAATATTTCACAAAATGTGTTGTTTTTAATCAAATAAATGCAGTCTTGATGAGCATAAAAAACATTAAACATTTTACTGATCCCAAACTTTTGAACGGCACTTAAAATTAAGCAAATTTTAATTCAATTTTGTATAAGACATTTTCATTAGTTATATCGCTCTAACTCTCCAAAATGGTCTGTGTTGTTCTTCTAGAGGGATGTGATCCAGAAACTGTGCACGTGTGCTCTTTCACTCATGGTTTATTTGGTGATCTACACCGCCTGCCCTACAAAGCGTGTCATCGACGACACCTTTATGGCCTCTAACCCTTTCTACATCCAGGTCTTGTACCTCTACATCTCCATGTTGGCTTTACGCCCCAAATACTACTTTGTATGGACGTTAGGTGAGTAGAGCAGGTGGGCAATGTGCTCTTCTGGTATTAAATTATGCACACACATATAGACATTATTCAAAATGTGCAGTACACAACCGAGCACACTGAAAGATATTCTTTTTTTTAATTACTAAAGAATAATCTCATTCCTTACACATTATATTATACAATGACATATTTGCATAGAATTTGATAAAAATGTCAATTAACCATTTTATTACCTCTCTGTCAATAAAACACTTATTATGGTCATGCAACAAATATATTTATTGTTACGTAATGCATGTTTTTGTTTTCATAAGTAACTAAAATACAGTGTATACTATGCCAAATGGCTAGTTTTTGACTCATAGGCCATGTTCAAGTATCATACTGCCCTCTTGTGTTCATAAAAGGCATTTTCTCTGACCCGTTGCACTGTTTCTAGTTAGATATTAGGTGCTTGTTTTAGTTTTTTTGTCATAGTGAATCAGATAATGCATCAGTCACATTGTGATAGTGTTTTTCACTTAGATTCTTTCACTCTTTCACAGCCGATGCCATCAACAATGCAGCTGGTTTCGGGTTTAATGGCTATAACACAGATGGTACCCCAAAATGGGACAGAATATCAAACTTAAGAATACTCAATATTGAGGTAAGACACCGACAAAAACAGAGTTTCTCTTCTCTCTCGACCTGAACCCTAATATATCGTCTTTTTCTTGACAGTTTGCCACCAGCTTCAAGATGTTCTTGGATAACTGGAACATTCAGACATCACTTTGGTTGAAAAGGTGAATAATCTTGACCGAGCATGTGTGTGCTTTCTGAAATCTCTGAAACAATGTGAGCTTTGTTGCTGTTCTCTGCAGAGTGTGTTATGAGCGCTGCCCGTACAATCCGACTGCGGCCACATTCCTCCTCTCGGCCATCTGGCACGGAGTTTACCCCGGGTATTACCTGACCTTCATCACAGGCATCGTTGTAACAATGGCAGCACGGGCAGTGAGTATTCTTTACATTAGATGGGCTGCCAAAACTAGATATCACAAAGCACCTGAAGGAGTGTTATCTTCTATAGCACATCTATTGGGAGCGGTTCTGATGGAAAAATACTGTTACATTAGAAAGAATTGGACATTGGTTTTCTCTAATAATAAATCAGAGGCATGCAGGATTGAAAAAAGACTGCGCTCAGTCAAGGTTGTTATTCATTTAGTCGTGTGCTGCATAATACTGCCATTCCTCTGTCGCATGGTAATGATCAAGGCCTCTCCAACTAAAGAGAAAAGTAGGGCACTTAGTTGCAGTAGTCCATCTTAAAACGCTACTCTGAATATAAACTCTTCAGCCCGTGGCATTGTCTGCATGATTGCTTCTAGAGCGGTTTCACTTTTTCAAACCCATGTAAGAATTTCTAAATCCACAAGTACAAATGTTTACTGGATATTTTTTATTAATCAGAATTTGTCACGTGAACACTGTAATCTACTGTCATAACCTGATTTAACCAATATTCCAGATTTTAATAATCTGAATAACACATCTGTTTGGGGTTGGTAAGAATTTTGAATGGTTTTGAAACATTTTGAAAATGCTCACCAAGGCTGCATTTATTTGATCAAAATACATTAAAATCAATATTATGATATTATAATATTGTGAAATATTGTTACAATTTCAAATAAGTCTTCTATTTTAATATATTTTCAAATGTAATTTATTACCGTGATGGCAGCTGAATTTTTAGCAGCCATTACTCCAGTCTTCAGTGTAATGCAGATCTTGCTTAATAAAAGTATAAAAGTATGGATTTATAAAATAAAATAAAAAATAAATAAATAAAATACTCACTCCAAACCTTTCGATGCTACTGTATGGCTGCATAGTATTAGAAATAATTATCTTCCATATAAATTATTATTATTATTATTCATAATATCCATCTTTCATTTATATATGCACATGTAGAAATGGAAGGGTTCTGGGTGCTACAGAATAGAATACATGCAGTTGTAAAATGTCAAAACACATTCTTGGAGTGATTTTTTAAAGTCTCAATGTCTTTAGTGTATTTGTAAAATGCTAATTACATGTGGACAGGAACATTAAACCTTTTTGGGGGAATTGAAGGTTTAATGAAAGGATAAACCTTATTACATTTACATTCAGTCATTTAGCAGACGCTTTTATCCAAAGCGACTTACAAATGAGGACAATGGAAGCAATCAAAATCAACAAAAGAGCAATGATATACAAGTGCTATAACAAGTCTCCGTTACCTTGACGCAGTACACAGCAAAGTTTTTTTTTAATTATATAATAAATAAAAAGAAAACAGATAGAATAGAAAAAGAATAAAGAAGCTAGTGTTTGTTAGTTAGTTAGTTTTGTTGTAAAGCCAGTGCAAATTGAAAAACAGAGTTGTGACGTGCATTCTGTTCTTTTAATGTATGCGATTTATTTAAAATATAATAATTTATATTTGAAATTTTACTGTCAAAGTCCTTTTATAAATGATAGAATTTCATCTTTTTCAGGTAAGACACAATGTGCGGCAACACTTCCTGGGCTCGTCCACACTCAAGCTCATCTATGACGTGATCACGTGGTTCAGCACGCAGATGGCCATTTGTTACACTGTTGTGCCATTTGTACTGCTGGCAGTGGGGCCTTCACTAAAGTTTTATAGGTCAGTAATGCATTTGCACCGATATGTGAGAATTCCAGGGCAGGTCCTAATGTCTCTGACTCCGGCCATTACGGATTCACCTCCACTGACTGAGTGACGATCAATATGCAACAGGCTCCTCCAGATTGTTTATGTGCGAGCTCCGGTGATAAAACATTAATAAGGAAGTGAAACACTTTAAAGAGCAGGTCAGAAAGTCATCGTAAACCCACGTGCACCACTGAGCTGTTGCTGTGAGTTATTAGCGGAAGACGTGAAGCCGACAGGTAAAACCGAGAGGCTGATTTTATCTCCGCTCGCAGCAGTCTCGCTTCATTCATTAGACGGCTTTACAGGCCCGAGTCTGGTGACACTTTATGAGCTGGCCGAGGACCATTTATTTCACAGCTTCTGCTGAGATAAGAGAAATCTATGATGGTCATTTGTTGGAGCAGTGCTGAGTCTGCCTGAAGAACACATAAAGCATTTTCATTAAAGAGAGAGAATTAGGCAGAGAGATCGGTGACCGGCTGCTGCGGATCAGATTGAAGGCTGTGGGAGCTCACAAATGTGTTCACATTTATAAACCAAATCTTTTGAATTTATTACATGACATGACATGATATGATATGATATGATATGATATGATATGATATGATATGTGACCCTGGAGCACAAAACCAGTCTTAAGCACGGGTATATTTGTAGCAATAGCCAGAAATACATTGTCTGGATCAAAATAATCGATTTTTCTTTTATGCCAAAAATCATTAGGATATTAAGTAAAGATCATGTTCCATGAAGATATTTTGTAAATGTCCTACTGTAAATGTATCAAAACTTCATTTTTGTTTAGTAATATGCATTGCTAAAGACTTTATTTGGACAATTTTAAAGGTGATTTTCTCAATATTTAGATTTTTTTGCACCCTCAGATTCCAGATATTCTAATAGTTGTATCTCGGACAAATAGTATCCTATCATAACAAACCATACATCAATGGAAAGCTTATTTATTCAGCGTTCAGATGATGGCAGATGTCAGCTATTATATTATTGGTAACACTTTAGTTTAGGGACCAATTCTCACTATTAACCAGCTGCTTTTTAGCATGCATATTTCTAGCATATTGGCTGTTTATTAGTACTTGTAAAGCAGGTATTAATGCCTTATTCTGCATGTCCTTAATTCTACCCCATGCCTAAACTGAATGTGTAGTATATTATTTGACTTAATTATACTTTCATAACTTTCATAAGATTGCATAACTTTCCCCCCCTAAATGTCTCCTTCCAAAAATATCCATGTAACATTTTTTTTATTAATATTGTTTTTATTTAAATTGTCAACAGACACGCAGTATACATTTAGCAGTACTATAAACTTAATATGGCATAATGCAGTAAATATATTGTAGAATGTCAATGAATGTTTAATTTATTGTAAACTTATGAAGTAAATCTATTGTAAAATGTCTATAAAGGTTGTAGGTTGTGTATCAATAAGATTTTACTCTGCTAAAAATCATTATTTCATCAGTCGTTATCATTGTTTGTTTAAATAACGAAATATCCAACAATGAGACAAATCAATTTGAGAAGCAATATTAAAGACGTCTGAAAATGCATCTTAAATATAATAGTATTTTCTGATTGTTTTAAACAAGAACCTACATTTTAAACTGCTAAAAATCATTTTAGCAATGATTACGAAGACATCAGAGAGTGCATCTTAAATAGTATTTTTGACTATCTATCTATAATCAATCACATGCATAAGAGTTCCAACTAAAAACTAAAGTTCCTAATGTGCTGTGTGTCATTCGCTCTCTTCAGCTCGTGGTACTGCTGCCTTCACCTGCTCTGCGTGTTTCTGGTGCTGGTTTTACCCGTGAAGTCCAGACGCACGAAACAACAGCAACAGCCGGGTATCGTTCAGGCCAGTGAACAGAACTGTCTCTCCTCTCCTGACAACAACTGCAACCAGAAGCAGAAAGCCACATGAGGGCGGAAGGGCTGCTCGACCCGCACACAGCGCTGTGAGGAACTCTAATATCAATACTGAGAGACACCGAGCGGCCGTTTCCTCCCTCAGATCCAACGATACTTGACAGTGACATAAACGCCAGCAACAATACAGCGAAAAGAGACCGTTGACCCTATAATCGCCCTGTTGGAGATGGGTTTTAAACAGGAAATCTTCATAGGATCATATGAAATTGGGGTGATTGATTAGTAAAATGGTGAATAATTGACTTCAATGTCAGTAAATCTGAAGTTGCCTTAAACCCTTCATATATTTAGGGCCTGAAGCCTCGTATGGGAATTGTGTTATATAGGAACGGACCAGTCATTGTTGGCTTATAGCTTCACTACATTAGTGCAGGAAGTCTAGCACTGGAAACCACTTCCATGATACCTAGAAGGTTTGATACCATTGTCAATTTAACAAAGTAACCTCTCTTTTAGTTCCTCTTAAAGGAAATGCGTGCGGTAAATGAAAAGAAACAAGTCCAGTTGCGTGTTGCCAAACTTATAGGCCTTAGGTTCCTATATCGTGCCATTGTTTCATCTTTGTTCTTTCTTAATTTCTGTGGGTTTCTTTCTAGGGGGTTCATATCTGCTGCTTTCTTTCTCAGCCTTTGTCAACATCTTTGGAACAAGGGTCTGCCGTAAGAGTGTGTTGTCTTTAGGAAATGTTTGCTATTATTTTTTATTTATTTTTTTAACTTTAATTTTGGTTGCATTAAGGGTTATATTAATGCTCTTTTTTAATGGGTTGGTAGGTTTCCTCAGGGCACACAGGTCTTGTTTTAGACCATTTTAGATTTTCTCTTTCTCCCGCAACATAGAGCCCATCTGGAGAAAACAGAAGACAGTTCAATAGTATTCTATATCACAGCTTGCTTGTGTTTTTATGTTACAGACAGATGTCTTCAGATATGTTAACTATTGTTTCCATAGGTGCATGCCAATGGGAAAAAATGAAAAGCCTTGCAAACAGTGCTAACGCTCTCATCACATCAACAATAGTCAGAATTGTGTGGTGGTTCAGTATTTAAGTACACTACCAGCTAAAAGTTGGGACAAATCAGATTTGTTTCTCTTGATCTTAAAAACCTGTTGATCTAAAGGCGTATGCTTGAAGTTAGTAAATATGTGCCAACATAGTAATTCGTTTTAATTCCTTAAAACGAAAATATTTAGTTTTAATAGTGTCTTTTATTTATTTATTTTTTTTGTCCATCTAATCTGTTGTTTCGTATTTGTATCCATGTTTTTAAAGCTTGTTTGTGTTTCTTTTTGCCTGGTTTTGTTTTTGCCTGGTTTTGTTTTATTTTATTTGTTTTGTTTTGTTTTGTTTGTTTTGCCTCACATAGTGTTGGAAAAGCAGCCATCAGCAGTGCTCAGCATGCTTTGGAACTACATACTTCCCATATTTCTATTTGATATTTTATAGTTTTGATGACTGTATTATTCTACAATGTGGACAACTGTAATAATAAAGCCTTAACTTTTTTACTGGTAGTGTACTGTACATGCAGTAATCAGATACATGCAGTTTCAACTTTTATTTAATACCCCCCCCCCCCCCCCCCCCCCCCATGGATACATCATGGGCCCTAAAGAAACCTGCAAGTTGTGTGATTTCTTATAGGAAGTGTTCTTCAACTCTGATCCTATAAAAGGCCTCAGAGAGTCTTGCTCATTTGATTCAAGCGTCTGGAAAATCAGACCTCATCGTATTCCCCCGAATCTACTTTTTGATATGTGTAATAAATCATGTTGATGCATTTATTTACTACTAAAGGTTTTACCCCTTGTTCAAAGCGACTCCATATATTAGTTTTTATTGTTTTGTTTTCATTTGGTAATGAAGGGCTGAAGGGACTAAAGCATTTACCAAAGTGAGTTTTGTTAACTCAAGTTCAGTAACAAGAAAAACATATTCTTGGGCGTGAAGTTGACCAGCCTCCATTTGGAGAAAACGCTCTGAACCAGCCCCCTGTGGTTTCGTAAGCACACTTCTCTAAAGTCTCAATGTATTTGGACTCCAGAAATATAAAACCATGATGAATTACAGCCCTGTACCAACAGTTTTAGTAACTGCAAAACTAATATGAAGATTAATAATCAGCAACTCTGCTGGTACGGCTGCTGGGAACATCCAGACATATACTGCATAATTTCTCTCTTTGCGCTTTTTGTCTCTTTTTCATAAAGGTTTTGCTTAAGGAATTAATTGTTTTAACTGCCCAAAGGCAATATGTCCCAGTGTACTAACTAGCACCTCAATGCAAATCTTCTTTCAAATGTCCAAAGTGCCAAATCACATGAGGTGCACAAAAAGATCACGTTATTTGTACAGGTTTACAACAGGGTGAGAGGTTTGTACTTCAAAAAACAAGTCATTTTATTTGGTCTTAAACTGACATTATTTTTACCTACTGAGATTTTGGGAGGAATTACTTGTCACTCCCTCCTTATTTTCACTTTTGGTAGGAACGAGTCGGGGTAGAGATAACTTAGAAAAACTGCCGAAGCAATGCAAGCAAACCTCAGTGCTACTCAACAGTTAGAGTATGTGCTTAATGGATGAATTTGCCCAAAATGTTAAATTAATTATAGCAGCAAAGGAGAATCAGGACGGTGTTCCTGTGTTATAGGCATATTTTATAAACGGGCTCCATTCATAGAAAGACGTTAAATGTGTGTTCATTGCTGTTTATGTGTAAGCATCGTCCCTTTGTTCAGATCATGTTCAGCTAAATACAGCCTAACATCTTTTTGTTAAGGCCCAAGTAATTGTGAAGGCATATAACAGCCTTATTTATATGTAATATTTTCATTTCAATGACATTTCCAACTACTGATTCTACAGAGAATGACCCAAAGCTGTGTGAAACTGTGTTGACTACTGTAATGTATATTTTTTTCATATAGTGCATTTGTTGTCCACCAAGCCACCTCAGTTTTGTTGTTTGTCATTGTCTTGTTGGTCTATAATGGTCATTCAATATAAGTGATTGTGGCCCTTAGTGAACAAGCAATCCCCCTTAACTGGTTTCTAAAGCTTTCCAGATATTGCACAGAATCATTTAACCTTTCCATTGTAATTCCTACTGACTGGTTGTGATGTTGCATAACCTGGCAGTGTACAGCTAAACGAATGAAATGTAATGCGTTTGTGGAGAGATACAGAAAAAAGTAATACCTAATATGTTAGCTACGTCAATATAAATCAGTTCACCAACATACATTATAAAACACAAGTTTGTCTGTGCAAATGTACTTGGATTGAGAACTGTCCAGAGGAGAACAAACACATTTATTTTCTGTAATAATCATAAACTGAGATGTGATACTTACCCAGCATTTGAATTGTTTGACGAACTGAGTGCTCTGAAGTTGTACCAAGCCAAACTATTTTTCCTTTGAATAAAAAAATTATTCCACTACAATGATGATTGTCTCAAAACAAATAAACCATATTTTCCTTCCCTGTATTCATCTGAGTGTTTTTGGTTTTCCTATGGGTAATGCAACAATGGTTTACTACAAAGATGAGACACTATGAATTAAAAATAAATACAATAATATGGTATTTCAGACGATAGATTTTGTTAATACATATAAGAAGTCAAATGAGATGTAGACACATAAAACAGGTATTGTAGCTACTATGAAAAATGGGCGTGGCCTTGTCCTGTACTGGGCGTGGTTTGCGCATAATGGGTGTGGTCATGTGTAGTTCATTTGAATTTCATCCACACCCCTGTTCACACAAAATGGCTGTGCTGTAACGCAAGACTGCCTCCAGACTAAAAGGTTATGGAAAGCAACATAGTTATGTGAATTATATCGGATTACTTTGGACCTTGTTTTTCTCTTGGAGGGAGATGTAAGTTATCATTTGGAATTATGTAAACAAACTGACACGTGTTTTATTAAGACGTGAATTCATGTCAATTTGTCATTTTCACTTAAGTCAACGTTAATGTTTAATTCTTTTAACTGCCAAATAGTAACTTTGAGACACTGTTAGTGCGATAAAAGAGAGAACAGTGGACATACACAGTTGAGCTCCAGCTGTCAGGACACATGTGTTCTTCCTTCACTCCAGTAACAGCGTTTGTTGCGGACATGTAGGTCTGTTTGTAAACACGTGTGCTTGAATAGTCGTTTTTTTTTTCCAATGCTACTGTCTTTTACAGCTACAATTGGCTATGGTATGATACTCTTTAGACCTTTAATACGGTGGGTAGATACGTCTGAGCTGCTTTCAGAGGTTGTTTTTCACAGTGTTTACCTCTGTTCCTTTGTGCCACACTATGGGAACCGATCCTTAGAACAGTGATTCCCAAACCAGATGTAACTCTACCGCAGGGAATGCGGGGGGATTTTTTTTTCTGTGTTAAACCTATATATAAATATTTAAGTCGAGATGAATTTCATAAATTATATATTAAAAAAAAATCTAATTAATAATGTGTGAATGTTTTTTTAAGTGACTTTAATATTAGTATATTGCTATATGAAATCTAGTATATTGTGATTTTAAAAGTAACACTTTCTATTTTACTGTTGATGATATTAATCTACACAATTTATAAGACAAAAAAAACATAAATACAAATCTATGAGGGTCTGCGTCTGCGCTATATGGTACAGGTATTGTTTGATCTCAGAACAAAATACAATTTCTGACCATTTCGATTGTAAAATAGTTTTTATTGTTGTGGTTGTTTTTAATAGATTTATAACGTCAAAAAATAGACACCAAACCAAAAATTTTTAATTAGTTGTGATATCAGTTATGGAACATTTGCCTAATTTACCTCCAAGGATTAATAATGTATTTCTGATTATGAAACAAATATAATATATCATACTCATATTGCAACGTAAACATTTTAAAGTTATGTACTTACACCATTAAAGGCCAGTCAGTTTTACTGAAAAAAAATTCAGTACTTCATTTCAGATTCAGACAAACACTCATTCCATGCACACACTCTGTCTCTCTCTAAGGGGTTGTTGGCTTTAAAAAGGTTGAAGATCATATCTATTATAAGAACTCCATTTATATATTACTATATTTAGGGATTGGTGTAGTGCTGTTTGCTTCACTCTAATGTGAAATCCATATGTGCTTCCAGCCCAGTGACCTTTTACGAACATTTATAAAGAACTTTTATATTTATTTAGTTAGTTATAAGTACAATGCTTAGCAAAGCCTTGTATGCTATTACACGCCATTTATCGAAGGCGTGTCTCATTAATATTAATCACCTGTGGGCTGGACCCTTCAGGAGGCGTCAATCATAACGTCAGATTTAATTTATATTCATGAGTGAAGTTCTGCTGTAGTAGGATTCACAGCATGTGTGCATTGGGCATCACTCCAAAGAGAGGCGGGGTCACACACACACTTCCTCCTGCATTATTCATGAGCTCCAGGAGTGACAGACAGAGCCCTGGCCAGCTTGTTAGTACACAGTCTGAGTGACAGCGTGAGTGGAGTATCAACAGCACAAGGATAGACAGGCTTTTGAAACCCAACTCACAGGGAACTCTGGCTTAAGGTGAGTCAGCAGACTAATGAGTGTGAAGAATGATGTTATTGTAAATGGATTGTGTATGGATTATCTGTTACGAATGGGTTATCTTCACTGGTCTTTGTGTGTTGTGTATTGGGGTGGGGAGAGGGGGTGAACCTTGCTCGGTCAATATTTGGCTGAGGGTCTCTTTGTGATTGGCTGTCTCCATTGTGTGATCTCTCTGGAGGGCTGCTGGGATGCTTTCAAGGGTGTGTCAGCAGTTCAGTGATGAACAAAGGCTGATTGAAGCGGATGTCTTGCATTACTGGATCTGTTACCTTTATCTCTGCTGTAAGATATTTAAGTTTTTGAATAAGACTTGTATCTGTTGTAACTGAGTGGATTTGGGGCCGGCTGGTTGTTTTAACCTGTTATGAGGCTTGGCATGTTGTCAGCTGGAAGCAGCTTTTGGTGACCGGCTTTCATCTTTGAAGGGTTGTACTGGGCTGCTGAGTTGGCAAAATGGCCATGGAAAGAAGTACTTGCATTTGGCCTTATTTATTTAGTTTGAAAGCTTCATTATAGTGTTTTATGTGCATATTATAGTACAGCTTAACCATTTAACCGGTCTAAATTACTGGCCCTGAAAAGTGTTTGGACAAAAATGCTTAAAATATAGGAATGTCTTTGCTTTATATAGTAACATATCAAACCTAGTATCATTATTATTGTTATTTTAAAGACAGATGACAAAAGCATGCTTTTTTAAAGTAAAATAGTGTTTTTTTGTTAGGGTTTCACGTTATAAAGCTTTACATTAACTGTTTGAAATGAAGACAAAAGTGTGTCATTGTCAAACATCAGTGGATCATGTTCTTGGTTTATAGTGCTGAACTACACCTGTGGTTACTCGGTCAGGACACCTGTTTGAACTGGAGGGCAACCGACTTCATGCATCCACTAAAATGCAAATAATTGTAAAAATGGCTCAGAAAGGTAAAATTAGTTGTGAGGATATGTCTTGCATCATTTAGTGATTGTGTGGCTGTGTAACAGTTTATCCCTTCTGATAAAGGGTCTTGCAAATTTAAATCATTTTTTTTTTGCAGATGTCACACGGTTTTATATTTAGTTTTGAATGCAGTGACATTCATACAGTTTTGTGTTTTAAGTGTGACCCCCCACACACACACACACACACACACACACACACACACACACACACTTTTAATTTTTCCTCTTGACCATAAATGCCACTAAATCTAATCTCAGTACATTTATAGAATAGCTCTACTTTCATAATTGTGCATGACATTTGATCAGAATATCAGTATTTGTATGTCAAAATTATTAATAGTTTTTAAAAGTTATTAATATTTATTCAATTATAAAATTTTCTGGCATAAGATAGTAATGATTTATAAATGTAGTTTTGTGTTGGCTGTTAAAAGTTGATGTAGATGTATTAATAGGGGATTTGTCTACACAGTCAATAATTGTTATGGTAGAAAATATTTTATTTTAAAGTGAAATATTAAAAGTTAGATCTTTGGGGTAAGATGACTCCCTTAAACCGAGGAGTGTGAGAGTTTTTTATATTATTTTATTTAATAGTCATTATAAATCATGGCATGTTTAATAATTTAATGAATTAGATGCTAATAATTTTTTTTTCATTATTTAGAAATATATAGTGCAGTTCAGATGCATCTCTTTGACTGTAATTCTGTTTGTATCTGTCATTATTCAATTATTCAAGTAAATTGTCAAAATGCATGAATATTAGAATATTAAAATTGCATAGAATATATGATTTAATATTTTAAATGAATGGCAAATTCTCTGTTAACCTACTTTTTGGATCTATTCTTTAAACGCACGATTCCAAATGTGACTTTTTTTTTCCTCCTTCCACAAAAAGTGAAGTTTGATGAGTGAACACAAATTCTTCCATATAAGTGTGCTTGTTGTGTTTAATGAATGGACTTGGACTACAGTGTGCATTTCTGAGGCCAAGCTTAAGCCTTGTTAGTGTGCTCAAACTGCTTTCCCTTTTAAGGACCATTAAAAAGATTGAACTACTCCTTCAGAATAACAACTTGGTATAAACCCTGGAAAAATGCTCTAATCACCCCAAAGAATATTTGTGTAGTTCCGGTTTATTGCTCAGACAGCATTAGAGGCTTTTAGCTTCACATCATGAGGCTTTATCCTAATCAATATTGATAAGGTAGTCGCCTACTGTCTGTTACGGTTCATCATTAACTCGAACGGTTTGTGCAATCCTGCAAGACTGGGCTTGTTACTGTCTGTCTTGTTATTCCACATCTGTAGTTGCTTCAGGAGGAGAAGCCAGGCTTTTGTGATGGCTGAACAGAGGAGAGTTTCATTCAATGATGTGTCTCTTCTGCTCTCTTCCACCTTCTCCAGTGGAGTTCATAGCACAGCCATGGATGTGAGCACCTCTCTGAAGATGAGCTCTCTGACCACCCAGAGTCTCTTCAGCTATGTGGAGGAGGAAAACCTTTCGGCCATCAAAGCTCATCTGGACAAGTACAGAGAGGTGGACACCAGAAGTGAAGTGAGTGTGCAGGAACCCTTAAAGCGTTAGTCTGTGTTGTTGTCAGCTTGGAGTTCATTCGCACTGCATATTGATTTTTTTGTATTATTTTTTTTAACTGATCTTTAGGACTGGCTGTGTGCACGGTCATTTTCAAGTGTTGAAAACAGATTTGTTTGTTGTAGCATTTTAGATTTAATTTAAGGTCTAATTCTCGCTATTAACAAAACATTAACTATAACTTTTGCCTAAAACTCCTAATGAATGCTTATTAATAGTTAGTGAAGTAGCTGTTAAGTTTAGGTATTGGGTGGGATTAGGGATGCAGAATATGTGCTTTATAAGCCCTAATAAATAGCTAATATGTTAAAAATAGGCATGCTAATAAGCAACTAGTTAATAGTGAGAATTGGTCCCTATACTAAAGTGTTACCGCACTATATATATCTAAAGTTGTTTTGCCATACTGAACTCAGCCGTATCAGATATAAAGCATTGGAGGCACTACTGTACTCTGCATTTGTGCATGCTGTATCCAAAACCACTCACTTATTTGCTCATTCAGCATATATTATGTAGTAAATGAATGAATTGAAGTGAATTTAATATGAATGAATGAAAATTTGTGAATTCTAACACAAGTAGACACTATACCAGTGGTCGGCAACAGGCGGCCCGTGGGTCAAAACTGGCCCGCCAGCAATAATTTCTGGCCCGCGCCCGCAGCCGGATTATTTTGATAGCCGCTGGTTCTGAAATAGATCGGTCATGACAGCAACTGTTACTCACAATCAGAGTACGTGAGCGGAGCGCGGAGCGGATATTTAGCAAGAATTCACATGTTAATATTTAGCTAGCTCGATAGAGAAGGATCACTCAAATCAAAAAGAATGTGAAGGCTATGATGACGGCAATGGACATGAGCGGGAAGTTATAGTTCTCAAGGAATTTGTTCATTGCTTCTAGTCTAGACACTGAATATTTTCAGCTGAAAGCATGATTTACTGCAACACTTGCTCACACGCAGCAGTCGCTCTCTCAATAATGCATTTAAACAAATGTAATCTTGCAGTGCTACTTCATCTGTATCTGATTTCGAATGAGCAGAAATCTGTAAGAAATGCAGCGATCTGTAGGTAAAATAAATGACGAAAACGTACTGTTATTTTCATCATAAACAAAATTTGCACTGCAAAAAGCAGCTATTATAATGATGACAAATATGTAGCTTGTGGACATGATAGGAAAAAAAGTTTGCACACTAGTGCTCCAATAAGTCACTTTGAAACTCTCCTGTTATTTTATTGTATTTTTCAATATACGTGATGAACAGAACTGTGATATTTCAAACATACTGAAATATTTTAGACGCGGAGCGGTTTTTCTGGTATCAGTGAGTGAGGAGCGGAGCGGGAAATGGTGAACCCGGAGCGGAGTGATTGTTAAATGCGCGGAGGGGGAATTGTTGGTGCTCCACTCCGCTCACATACTCTGCCGGACACCGCCACATAAATGTGGCTTTTTGTTAATGACTCTACTACAGGATTTAACAGAGTAATGGCTCACTACCAGTTACAAAATACACTGTAACAGTCTGTAACAGGCAATTCTAGTTGCATTTTTCATCAATTAATTTCTTAAATTATCTTTTGACAATGTTCTGGCCTGCCGTCTAGTGGCAAAACATTTATTTGGCCCGATGCCAAACTTATTTGCTGACCCCTGTACTATACCTTGCCCTGTGTTTAATGAATAATGGAAAAATTATAATTGTGATTTTGCCAAAATAAATGGCAATTGAATAAATTGCAATTGCCATTTAAACTTAACTTATTATTAATAATACATTGTTAAAATATTATTATTAAATAAAAATATCAAAACAAGAAATATATTACTGTTGTAATACAATTACTGTAAAATAAATATTGAGCTTTTATTAAACAAGTGATTATACTGTACAAAAAAAGTACAACTGCTTGACCTGTAAAGTTTAAATTGTCTTTTTGAGAGAATGGCATTTTCTATGTGTAAGAGTTCCTGGTTATGTGTTATGGACCCCTTTGAATGAAGCTAATCATTTATGAATACCAAGTGAAACCAACTAGATTATAATTTTTTTTAACTGGTTTGAGTTTGGATGTTTTGAACACCACACCGAGAGACTCTGTGATGTGCGTAGTGATTAAGCATTATGGTTAAACTGTGTATTTACTGTAAATATGTTTCTAGTTCATTTATACACACTGAGGAACGAGTTGCAATTATTGTCTTTGGTAACTGACATGCGGTACATAAACATTAGGATGAAACCTACTCTGAAAATTCTTTTAATTTTGCTTTCCCGTCACTGAAATGTACTAAGTCATTGTTTTCTGCTGCAGAACGGCCAGACTGCGCTCATGCTGGCCTCAGAGCAGGGCAGTCTAGAGATCGTGCAGGAGCTCATCCGGAGGGGAGCAAACGTCAACTTGGATGATATTGTGAGTAGCTCTTCAAAACACGTGCAGCAGAGCGACACAACATGAGATATCCTAGACTGAAATGTTATCATGCGGCAGAATGTAAACTAGAAATGTTGTTTCGGAACAGGATGATATGATTTTCACCAAGCTGTGATTGTGAGTCACACATCTGTCCTGCTTCACTCTTTTGCAAAAGGGTCAATGACAATCAATGATGTCTGAGATTTTGAAAAGGAAAAATCTAGTTTTATTTATTTTATTTATTCGTCTGTCTGTCTGTCTGTCTGTCTGTCAATCAAATATTTATAATTGTTTTGAATCGATAACTTTTATTTTGGTAGTTTTTAATGTCTTTATTATACCTGTAGTGCTGGTTGGTATCTCTGTCTGCTTTGGTAGACTGCCGTTCTTCAGCCAGATGTGTGATTTCATAGGTGTGGGTAGGGCGTAGAATCAAAATAATTGGTACTCTGTACTGTCATTTTGGAAATGACTAGATGACGAGGTTTACAGGCACAAACAGTTGGAGCTTCTCACACCAGCAGATACATATAGTATATAACCTTTCTGGTGACAGTTGAAGAACCTTCACTATGACCACCTGGTATGACCAGCTGGTAGGATCTGAAACTCCACAAACAACATCCAAACACAAGATCTTTAGCTCTTCCTGGGATGATGATGATGTCTGTGTAATTAAACAAGGGTGTTTTTCCCCCACTTGTCTCAGGATTGCTGGACAGCACTGATTTCAGCTGCTAAAGAGGGACACACTGAAGTGGTGAAGGAACTCCTGGAGAACAATGTCAATGTGGAGCATCGCGACATGGTAAGACACAGATTAAAGACATGAGCGGTCTTGTACTTAAATCAACAGTTGATCTTGAATTTATCATTGCGGATGATGGAAAGTTCTGCTTCACCACCTTGAACATTGTTTTAGGTTTTTCATTTTCAGTTTTGCAGTATGTCTGCGTGTCAAAATCAAGACTGTCAATCAATTACATTTTACGATAAAAAAAATAAATTGATTTAAATTAATGAAAGTAATTAATCAAATTAATCATAAAAACAAATATTTGTTGCTTTTTTATTTGTAAATATTTGGGAATTAAATCAAATGGCAAATTAATTAGGCTATGTGTGTATATATATATATATATTATATATATGAAATTCAGTTGACATATTTGATTTATCAATTTACCAAGCAAGAAAATATAACTTGTATTTGTGTGTTACTATAATAATATACACTACCAGTCAAAAGTTTTTGAACAGTAGGATTTGTTAATGTTTTATTTTTTTATATTCTCTTCTGCTCACCAATCCTGCATTTATTTGATCCAAAATACAGCAAAAGTATTAATATTGTGAAATAGTTTAACTATTGAAAATAACTACTTTAAAATGTAATTTATTCCTGTGATCAAAACTCCAGTCTTCTTCAATGCCACATGATCCTTCAGAAATCCTTCTAATATACTGATTTGCTGTTCAAGAAACATTTATTATTATTATCAATATTTATAACAGTTAAGTCAATTTTATTTCTGGATTATTTGATGAATAAAAAGATCCAAAGTTCAGCATTTATCTGAAAATTAAATATTTTGTAGCATTATACACTATACCATTCAAAACCTTGGAGTCAGTATAATTTTTTTTATTTTGGAATGAAATTATAGAAATGTATAATTTTATTATCAAGGATGCTTTAAATTGATCAAAAGTGATGATAACGCCCTTTATATAATGTTACAAAAGATTTCTATTTCAGATAAACACCGTTCTTCTGAGATATCTGTTCATTAAAGAAACCTGAAAAAAATCTACTCCGCTGTTTTCAACATAATAATTATAATAAATATTTTTGAGCAGCAAATCAGAATATTAGAATGATTTCTGAAAGATCATGTGACTGGAGTAATAATGCTAAAAATTCAGCTTTGAAATCACAGGAATAAATTACATGTTCAAATAGAAAACAGTTATTTTAAATAGTACAAATATTTCAGAATTGTACTGTTTTTGCTGTATTTTGGATCAAATAAATGCAGGCTTGGTGAACAGAAGAGTCTTCTTTAACAAAAATTAACAATCTTACTGTACAAAAACTTTTGACTGGAAGTGTATTTATTCATTCATTATGTAATTTGTAAATTTCTCACATAGTTTTTTAATTAATTATTCACACTAAATGCTAAATTCAAAGCCCTAGTCTTGAAATGATGTATCCTCAACCATCCCATTTGGGTTCATTTAATTCCTATCTTACTGGAACATGTGATACGTGATACTCTGTTTGTAAGATCAGCAGTTCTGTGTGGTTCCTGGATATATGGTGTCATGCTGTGATCATGGATACTCTATGACCGCTGTGAGCTGCCTATCTACATTTTTGGGCACATTTAAACATCGAAAATGGAACGTCTGAACGTGTTTGTGTTGCCCATAAATGCCACCTTGATAGCAGCTAAAGCTTATAATAACAAATAAGGAAGATGAGAGACAGCCGATAGCTTGAGTCACTCCCTGACTCAGGGAAAATGTGTTTATCCACGCAGTCCTGTGACCATGAGATTACTCTTACAGACCGTCACATGGGAATATAATAACCTTGGTATGCTTGTGTGCAGGGGGGCTGGAGCGCGCTCATGTGGGCCGCTTATAAGGGCCGTGTGGAGGTGGCACGTCTACTACTGGAGAAGGGAGCAAACCCCAACATCACGGGACAGGTCCGCAGAACCTTTTCATATTCTATGTACAAGCATTTATTGTACATTAGAAACTCTGTTTGAGGTGTGGGTGGAAATGTGGCCCTGTATGAGATTTCATCTCAAGGTTTGAGTGTTTTCTGCAGTGTAATTGATTTGTGTCTGTCCCAGTAGTACAGTGTTTACCCCATCATATGGGCGGCAGGAAGAGGCCATGCAGAGATCGTTCAGCTGCTGCTTCAGCATGGAGCCAAAGTCAACTGCTCTGACAAGGTGCCTTATCACTCCCATCTCAAGGAACGCTGAGCTTTCACTAGATTCGTAAACACCGATGGTGAACTGAAAAGCCTGAGTCAACAGTTTCCACATGACACAAATAAATAATATACACTACCGTTCAAAAGTTTGGGGTCAGTACGTGTTTTTTTTTTTAGCAAGGACACATAAAAATGATAAAAAGTGCCTCTCAAGATTTCTATTTCAAATGAATCCTGTGCTTTTGGACTTTCTATTCATCAAAGAATCCTGTAGAAAAAAGTTTCCACAAAAATACTGGGCAGTACATTGAACTGTTTTCAGCATTTATAATAAGAAGGAATGTTTCTTGAGCACCAAATCAGCTTATTAGAATGATTTCTGAAGATCATGTGACACAGAGACTGGAGTAATGATGCTGAAAATGTAGCTGTCATCACAAGAACAAATTACGTTTTATATTAAAATAGATAAGTTATTTTAAATTGTTATAATATTTTACAGTGATACTGTTTTTAAATGTATTTTTAGTCAAGTAAATGCAGCTTTGGTGAATATTTATTTAAGAATCTTCTTTCATAAACATTGAAAAAATCGTACCACAAACTTTTGAACAGTAGTGTAAATAATTGGAAAAAGAAAGTAGCAATGAATTGCAAATCTTACTAAAGTCATTCTAACACATTGCCTATAGAGGTGTATTTATTCATTTATTTATTTTCAATGGCATAAACCAGCAGATTTCTTTTATGGGTTATTATAATTTGAATTAAAGGAATAGTTCACCCAAAAATGAAAATTCTGTTATTAATTACTCGCCCTCATGCCGTTCCAAACCCGTAAGACCTTCATTCATCTTCAGAACACATTAAGATATTTTTGATGACATCCGAGAGCTTTCTTACCCTGCATAGACAGCAATGCAACTGACACGTTCAAGGCTCAGAAAGGTAGAAATGTCCTACGGGCTTGGAACGACATGGGGGGGGGGGGGGTAATTAATGACAATATCTTCATTTTTGGGTGAACTATCCCTTTAACCGTTATTATGCCAAGCAGTGTAGTTCATTTGCGTATCCACTGACTGTTTATGGTTACCAAGTAAGGTCAAAGAGATTAATAATCAAAGATCAGGATTCTATGAACGGTTGCACTTTATTTTAAAGTATGCACACTTACCTGAACTTAGTGTACTTAACTAAGAAAGTACTGAATAATATAAGGGTTAGGTTTAGGGGAAGGTTCAGTGTCGGTACCTAGTTATTACCCAGTTTTTGCCAGTACTAAAACAAGTATAATAATATGTACATGCAGAACAGGACTGTAAAAAAGTGCTATCATATGCATGAATAAGCGTCACATTCATTATTAATTGAATTAATACAGACTTTAGTCATTTCACTGGAGTTTTTGCTTGTCGTTGTCAGTATGGCACCACACCCCTGATCTGGGCGGCCAGGAAGGACCATTATGACTGTGTGATGCATCTGCTGGAGAACGGTGCCAATGTGGACCAGGAGGGAGCGGTACGCTCTTTTTTTTAAACTATTGTCCTTATTAGATTGTGAGTTTCGAAAGGCTTTGTCCCAATTCCCATTTTTCAGATGCACTAAATGTGCTAATGTAACAAAGTCATTAAATGTAACAGTAAAAAGACTGTATGTTACAGAATAATGTCCCACTATGATCTCTCTCCTGTAGAACTCAATGACGGCACTCATAGTGGCCGTGCGAGGTGGATTCACTGAGGTGGTGAAGGAGCTGCTTAAGAGAAACCCCAACATGAATATGACTGATAAAGACAGCAACACTGCGCTGATGATCGCTGCTATAGAGGGCTACACTGAGATTGTCCAAGACCTGTTGGATGCGGACACATACATCAACATCCCTGACCGGGTAAGGCTTCTCAAGCATAGCTTATTTAACCTTGATTGTTAGTTTTTACGCAATCTTGAAATTCCCATTAATCTTGTTGGTGTTTTTGTGTCTCAGAGTGGTGATACCGTGCTTATCGGAGCCGTCAGAGGAGGTCATGTGGAGATCGTCCGAGCTTTGCTTAATAAATATGCTGATATTGATGTCAAAGGCCAGGTAACTGCATCTCCACCACACCGCCTGCTCTCCATTTCAGTCTTCTAAATCCATCAGCACACCGTCCCGAATGCTAATCTATACAGAACGGCCTCTTTGTTTTGATGCCCTTTTCACCTCATATTAGAAACATGTTATTAATCCCCATGTGATTAAGGAAGTAGATGTCACTGTGACCCTGTGTTATGTAATTCTTTATTATAGGACGGTAAGACTGCCCTGTACTGGGCTGTGGAGAAAAGTAATGCAACCATGGTTCGAGACATTCTGCAGTGCAACCCTGACACTGAGGCCTACACCAAGGTAAAGAGCTGATTTTCATTGGATTTTGCCTTGTAATCCTATATGAAACTCATCATTATGATTATAATAATTGTTTACGGTAGTGCAAGATGTTTACATACATATGCTTTGTGTTAATGTGTCAGGATGGAGAGACTCCCCTCATAAAAGCTACCAAGATGAGAAATATGGAAATTGTGGAGCTTCTTTTGGACAAAGGTGCCAAAGTGTCAGCAGTGGACAAGGTAAAATCATGAGGTTTTCTGATCATTTTCTGATTGACATGTCTTTATTATTGTCTTAATTGTCTTATTATATAATATGTATGTATAATATGTATATTTATATGTAATATATGTGACCCTGGACCACAAAACCAGTCTTAAGTCGCTGGGTTATATTTGTAGCAAATATAGCCAAAAATACATTGTATGGGTCAAAATTATAGTTTTTTTCTTTTATGCCAAAAATCATTTGGACATTTAGTAAAGATCATGTTCCATGAAGATACAGGTGCATCTCAGAAAATTAGAATATGGTGAAAAAGTTTTTTCTTGTAAATTATTTCAAAAAGTGAAACTTTCATATATTTTAGATTCATTACATGTAAAGTAAAACACTTCAAAAGTTTTTTTTGTTTTAATTTTGATGATTAGAGCTTACAGCTCATGAAAGTCAAAAATCAGTATCTCAAAATATTAGAAAAAAAAAGGATTTGCAAAACAGAAAAGTTCTAGTTCTTTAAAGTATATTCATTTATGCACTCAGTACTTGGTCGGGGCTCTTTTAGCACAAACTCCAGCATCAGTGAGGTGTGGCATGGAAGCGATCAGCCTGTGGCACTGCTTTCTAATGCAGCAGCCTGTGGCACAGCCTTCAGCTCGTCTGTATTGTTGGATCCACTGTTTCTCATCTTTCTCTTGAAAATATCCCATAGATTCCAGATGGGGTTCAGGTCAGGCATGTTGTCTGGCCAATCAAGCACAGTAATATCATGGTCAGCAAACCACTTGGACGTAGTTTTGGCTCTGTGGGCAGGTGCTAAAGTCCTGCTGGAAAAGGAAATCAGCATCTCCATAAAGCTTGTCAGCAGATGTAAGCATAAAGTGCTCCAAAATCTCCTGGTAGACGGCTGAATTGACTTTGGACTTGATAAAACACAATGGACCAACACCAGCAGACGTCACGGCACCCCAAATCATCACTGACTTCAAAACTTTCACTTTCATCTGAAAAGAAAAGCAAAATTTACTTTTATCTGAAAAGAGGACTTTGGACCACTGAGCAACAGTCCAGTTCTTTTTCTCCTTAGCCCAGGTAAGATGCTTCTGACGATGTTTCTGTTTCAGAAGTGGCTTGGTAGCCCTTTTCCTGAAGATGTCTGAGCGTGGTGACTCTTGATGCACTGACTCCAGCTTCAGTTCACTCCTTGTGAAGCTCTCCCAAGTGTTTGAATCGGCTTTGCTTGACCGTATTCTCAAGCTTGCGGTCATCCTTGTTTCTTGTGCACATTTTCCTACCCAATTTCTTCCTTCCAGTCAACTTTGCATTTAATATGCTTTGATACAGCACTCCTTGAACAGCCACCCCTTTCAGTAATGACCCTCTGTGACTTACCCTCTTTGTGGAGGGTGTCAATGATCGTCTTCTGGACCATTGCCAAGTCAGCAGTGTTCCCCATTATTGTGCTTTCAAAGAACAAGAGATACCCAGAATTTATACTGTATGGATGGTCATTTATTGAAACTCAAATGTAAATTTGAGATACTGATTTTTGACTTTCATTAGCTGTAAGCTCTAATCATCAAAATAAAAAAAAACTTTTTGAAGTGTTTTACTTTACATGTAATGAATCTAAAATATATGAAAGTTTCACTTTTTGAAATAAGTTACAAGAAAAAATTAGTTTTCAACATATTCTAATTTTCTGAGATGCACCTGTATTTGTAAATGTCCTACTGTAAATATATCAAAACTTAATTTTTGATTAGTAATATGCATTGCTAAGAACTTGATTTGGACAACTTTAACAACGATTTTCTCAATATTTAGATTTTTTTGCACCCTCAGATTCCAGATTTTCAAATAGCTGTATCTCGGCCTATCATAACAAACCATACATCAATGGAAAGCTTATTTATACAGCTTTCAGATGATGTATAAATCTCAATTTCGAAAAATTGACCATTATGACTGGTTTTGTGTTCCAGGGTCACATATTAATATATAAAAATGAATGAATGAATGACCCTTTTGAACGGTAGTGTGTGTGTGTGTGTGTGTATTTACACACTACTATTCAATATAGTGAATTTCTGCATTTGAATATTCTCTAAAAATATAATGATATTTCTCAGAAAGGTGACACAGCTCTGCATATTGCCATTCGTGGGAGAAGTCGCAAACTCGCTGAGCTGCTCTTGAGGAACCCTAAAGATGGTCGTCTGCTCTACCGGCCCAACAAGGAAGGAGAGACACCCTACAACATTGACTGCACTCACCAGAAGAGCATCCTCACCCAGATATTTGGAGCCAGTGAGTATTTCTTCAAACAGACCTTGTTTGCACAGTAACATGTCTGTCTCCAACACTTCTGATGTGTTCCTCCCTAGAGCACCTGTCTCCCTCTGAGTGTGACGGGGACATGCTGGGTTATGACCTGTACAGCAGCGCTCTGGCAGACATCCTGAGTGAGCCCACTATGCAGCCGCCCATCTGCGTGGGGCTTTACGCCCAGTGGGGCAGCGGCAAGTCCTTCCTGCTTAAGAAACTGGAGGGTATGAGCCAGAAATGACTATTGAAAGTCTAGAGGGCCTTATTGGACCTGAATGAGATCTGATGGTGTTGTCACTGTTTTAGATGAGATGAAGACGTTCGCCGGGCAGCAGGTGGAGCCGTTGTTTCAGTTCTCGTGGTTGGTGGTGGTTTTGACTCTGCTGCTCTGTGGATCTGTGGCTCTGGTCCTCGGCTTTGCTGTCGACACTAAACTGGCCATCGCTGTGGCCTTCAGCCTGCTCGCCCTATTGTACATCTTCTTTGGTGAGAATACAGGACTCTCAATTCAAGTGTAAAAAAAGAAGTATAGTTCACTTGCCAATGGCAACTTAAACTTTATAGTAAACCTTGAATTAAAGAGGGTAATCCACATCGGCACGATTGGCTTGGGGTGTCCCGAGTTTAAGTCCCGGCTCAGTCCTGATCCCATTCTCCCTCTCTCCCACTTTGCTTCCTGTCCACTTACTATCCTATGTAAATTTCAAAACAAACAAACCTTAAAAACAGTAAGACCCAATAAATAAAAACCCCGTAAACTACAAGTACAAATCATTGAATAATAGAGTAGAAACACAAATCACAAAACAATAAATAATAACAAATCACAAATACAGTAAGCAGTACATGCAAAGAATGCTATATACAAACAGTAATAATAATACATAATTATATAGTCATTATAGATGACAACAACGTCAGTATTATATTGTATGGAGATTTTGTAAATATTGTATGTATATTTATCTTATACCCTTGCTTATCATTATTCATCTCATAACTATTGTAATTATATTTACATGTAAAATGGACACTAAAATGTTTGAGATTCATATTAATATTCAACCAGTTAAGGCTTTTATTTTTGATTTTACTACAATATATGGATTTATTCTTGGTTACCAAGAGGCACTGAACTGTACATATAAATGCGTCCACCAGAGTGCAGCATTGCACTTCACAATCTCATGCATTGCCTGTTCTACGTTTATCTTGTTGTACAATCTCACCAACACCTGGTTCAGTTCATATCAGAAAGTGACCTTGCGCCATCTCAGTCTCCTGTGTTTTTGAATGGTGTATGCAGTGTTGGTGTACTTTGGTGGGAGAAAAGGAGGGGAGAGTTGGAGTTGGGCCTGGGTCCTCAGCACCAGACTGGCCCGTCACATCGGCTACTTGGAGCTTCTTCTCAAACTCTTGTTCGTCAATCCCCCCGAGCTTCCAGAGCAGACCACCAAAGCCCTGCCTGTCAGGTAGAGCCCTCAGAATACTGCACCCTTCACCAAACACATCCAACTACTTTACACTGATGTTTAATGGGTGTTTATTCTTATGCAAAGTCGAAAGAAATTAAGATACAGATGTAAACCGTATAAAGATGTAATCTACTTTGTCTAATGCTTTGGAGGCAGGGTAAATTTATGCTGTGAACATTCTCTTCACGACGTTAGATTACCTGCACATTCTGTTGGAACATGCACATGTGTGATGCTCATTTTCAGTCAGTCTTTTTTTGTTCTCCATCTGTCCAGGTTTCTGTTCACGGACTACAACCGTCTGTCGAGTGTGGGAGGGGAGACGTCCATGGCTGAAATGATAGCCACGCTGTCCGATGCCTGTGAGAGAGAGTTCGGCTTCTTGGCCACCAGACTTTTTAGGGTCTTCAAGAATGATGAAACTCAAGGTGTGTTTGCAGAATATGCAGGTATGAACCTTGATAATAGAAAATAAATATATATAAAAAAAACATATTTAGTGCTTTGAATGTTTGAGTAATTCTTGCCTCTCTCAATTTTTATACAACAATAAAACACAAGGCTCTCATTTACAGTGATTTTTACCATGGTAAAATGTACTGTTTGGCATAATGTAAAGCAGAGTTTTACATTAATATACTTTTATAATATTTATTCATATTTTGCTTTTATTCATATTTGGCTTTTAGTGCTATATTTCAAGTATTTTTTATATTATATATATATATATATATATTTCTGTTTTTGAGTTGGCTTCCCAGGCAACATTTCTATTTATTTTTTTATCTAATATTCAAATTTTATGTTTTTTTATTTTTATTTCAGCTTTGTCAATTAGTGAAAAATATTTTAATATTATTTTAGTTAAGAAAAACTCTCTTTAAACATTTTAAAAACACATTTTTCATAAATATTTCTTTCTTTCTTTCTTTCTTTCTTTTGTGGACAGACTCATGGTAAAATCCCATTCTGTCAAAATTTGTGCTCTACATAGCTCTATATTAAACATCAAAAATTTCAAATAATTAATTTATTAATAATAATAAATAACATTTGTTGTATCATGGCTTCAAGTGTGCCTCATGCAGTCACATTTTAGATTGTTTCGTTAGTATTTAACTTCAACCCGTGTTTTTTGACACTTGTTTTACAGGAAAGAAGTGGAAGAAGACATGTTGCGTCCCCTCCTTCGTGCTCTTTGTGTTGACGTCGGGCTGTCTGATCACAGGCATGACCCTGCTGGCCATCTTCAAGGTGGACGCAGAGAACCTGACGGTGAACGCGGTTCTGATCGCCATGGCCAGTGTGGTGGGCCTGGCCGTGCTGCTGAACTGTCGGACCTGGTGGCAGGTGGCAGACTCTGTGCTGCACTCTCAGAGGAGGAGGCTCCTTAACGCTGCCAACAGCATGCACAAGCTCAAGAGTGAGGGATTCATGAAGGTGAGCCAATGATGCTAATATAAAATGTTATAATTCATTATTTTCATTTAGCAGGTATTTTCTTATGCATAGTGACTAACTCTGTGGCCTAACTTGGCAAGTCTTGAAGAGATGAAGTAGCATGGAAATGTCCACTAGAGCTGCACGATTAATCTTTAAAAGATCGTGATCTTATTTCTAAATGACAAAGATTCCTTTGTGTCTATTAACCTTTGACAAAGTCATACCAGAACATTCAAATCTGTGTTTGTGCTGCCGCTGACACAGAGAGAGCAGTTACATTTAGGTTGGAAACAGCTTCACAAACAGTTTTTTACAACCACAGTATTATTTCTGTCTTACTATCATTCATATAATCACAGAAATACTGGGATACAAGTTTATAGTTCGGATATAACACTGATTACTATGGCAGTGAACAAAATGGAGCAAATAATCTTTTCAACCATTCAAATTAACGCTTCAAATAGCGTTTTTTTACATTGTGGATTACATTGTTTCGCCACTAGGTGGCGACAAGTGACTGTTAAAAATGCATTTGTCATTGAATCATTCATTCAAGAGATTCAATCAAAGCTGCTGATTCATTCAGTAATGGAACAAGTGAAGTATTTATGAGTAAATCATTCTTTCAATTAAAAAAAAAAAACATATCACTCAAACTAATTAATTTTTTTAATAGAAGGCAATTCATATTTTGTCACAGCCTTTAGTAAATTACGTTATTTTGCTTAGTTCAGAATCATGGGAGAATGTTATATCTATTTAAAGAAAAAAAATGGTGATTCTCAGTTTATCCAAAATCACGCAGCTCTAATGTCCACAGTAAAATCTAAATAGTTTAATTTATTTGATTACAATTATTTATCAGATTTAAACACAATTTGCAGTCTTTGGATTGCCAAAGAGCCCAGATCTTGAACCAGATCGTTCAGATTTGCGCTTCATTTTGTGAAAGTTAAAGATGTCTAAAGCTTCTGTTTTTTACAGCATGTTTCTTCGTATAGCTGATCTGTGTTCTTTTCCTCTCAGGTTTTGAAGTGTGAAGTGGAGCTCATGGCTAAAATGGCTAAAACCATTGACGGCTTCACTCAGAATCAGACCCGACTGGCTGTCATCATCGATGGCCTGGATTCCTGTGAACAAGACAAAGTGCTACAGATGCTTGATACGGTGCGTGTGTGTTTACGCTGCCATGCACAGCCCTGCATCAAACATCTCCCATATAACCAAGTAATACTATACAAATCTTTTTTTACTGCCAGGATCGCATTTTCCGGTGTATTCAACCAATGCCAAGAAGCTTTTGATGGCACAAGCCATCCATCTCCGCTGTAAACATAAAAGACTCATTCTGTCTGAGCACACTCGCTTCCTGCTCTTGACTAAATGGCCAAACAAGGTGCCTCATGTCCACTCTGTGGGAAGAACAAGCCCATTCACCTCTCAGACATCTCATGGATGTGCAGCAGTGCTCAGAGTTCAGGCTTGTTCAGATTCCTCTCTCCCAGCTGGACTAATGGAATTTCCTTCAGCTAAATGTCATTATTTGTGTATAATCCTCTTGTGTTGGCAGATAACGAAATCTGCCATTTACCAGAGAGCCTGCAAAAACCCTCAAAGATTCCTTTGTGGCACAATTAGCCACATCTCTTATAAATTCTACTCTTTTTGTCTCGGATTTTGATAGGAATTACCAAATTGGATTTTTCCTTCAAGTTTAATATTGTTCCAGTTGCTAAAGCTGATGTTCTATAAGAAAGATGACGGATATGAATACAGATGGCATTTTTTTGTGCCACAATTTAGTTGGCGTGGAGAAACGCAACGTCAGCTGATATTTCACAGTGATTGCTAAATGATGCGAGCCATTCCAGACTTTTAAACGGTCTACAAATCAGTATCCTGTGACACTTTTACATATTACGGTGTCCTTCATTAGTCTGGAAAGTCCCATCACGTTTAAATGAGTACATGTCTGGGTGTGTGTAAATGTATACAGAGTGGCTTGTGTGTAAACATACACATGATCCACAACATATAGCTACATGCATAGATAGCCTAATAGAATTATAACTAAATATCTTAATTCATTCTGAAGTGGTGTGAGAGTGAAAGAGGAGAAAAATAGGCCACTTGTTTAGTATAGCACATTGATTTAGCATATCATAACCAAAAAGCCTATCAAAACAGACCTACAGTAAATACTGTACTGTTTTCTTATGCATTAACTAGTATTAACCGATGTTCTCGAACCGCTTGGCTCTAACTTAGACCAGATTTTCCCATATTAATAAAGAGGAAACATTATTGTCTCTTCTGTTTGCAGGTTCGGGTGCTCTTCTCTAAAGGTCCTTTCATCTCCAATCTTTGCCAGTGACCCTCATATCATCATCAAGGCCATAAACCAGAACCTCAACAGTGTGCTACGTGACTCCAACATCAACGGCCACGACTACATGCGAAACATCATCCACCTGCCCGTGTTCCTCAACAGCCATGGCCTCAGCACTGCCAAGAGACTCTGCATTTCCACACCAGCCAATGCGGATCAGCTGAACTCTGATGGTCGGTATAAGCAGAATTCAGAATTCCAAATATGTATCGTTTTTACGAAATCTGTAAAAAGTACGTACACATGCTGCTGTAGTGAAGGGGATGTACTTCTTAGAACAGGACAGCTGGGATGAAAATTGGGACTCAGCGTAAAGATTAAAGAGAGTTTTCACCCAAAGTTTAAAATTTCGTTATCATTTAACCTCATGTTGTTTATAAGTGGAAAGTCCCCACTGACTGTGATTTTGGTTAAGCAGAAGAAAGTAAGTTGTACAGGTTTCAAATGACTTGAGGGTGAGAAAACGTCATATGTTTGGGAGCTATCCTTTTTTATTGCTGTATGTTAATGTGTGTTATTTTATTTATATTATTTTGTTTTGTTTTTATTTAGTAAAATGTTATTTAATTTTATATTTATTTATTATTTTATTTTTAATTTTATAATTTATTTTACTATATATTTTTTGTTTTCATTTTAATTTAGTTTAATTTAATTTTATATTTTTGTTTATTATTTATATATATATATATATATTTTTTTTTTTTTTGTATAGTTATTTTTTCATTTCATTTGATATTTTATTTTAGTTTTTTTTTTTAGTTTAATTTAACTTTATATTTTATTTATTTTATATTAATTTATTTTAGTTTTGTCACACCTCCATAGAACCCAATTTTAAAAAGTTTGTCAAGTACTTTCCTCTTTTGTACTAGCTGTAAAAATGGCTCTCAAAAACCTTAAACCTGAAAATGCAGTAATAATTTCTTCACCTTCATGTTGTTCCAAGCCTGTATGACTTGTTCATGGCATTCTTTTGTTGAAAAAAGAAGACATTTAAAAACATCTGAACATCTTGCTGTTCTTTAATGCGTTTTTATGTATAACAAGATGTTCTGTTAAAATGATTTATTTGATTCATGTGGCAGATATTTGTTGCAATTTGTCGTCTGCATCATCTGTGGTGTAAGGCATTTATTATAGTCTAACAGCACAGCTTTTCCGCTCCGATACCTCCTCTGAACATCTGACTCTCTCCATCTGTAGCATGGCAAGAGGACATGGACAGGAAGTTGTCTCAGAACAGTCTCGGCGAGCAGGGCAGCAAAACAGCGCTGAACCGCCGGGTAAGACTTAGCCTCCAACACTCCCACCACTTCCCATCAACACGATTTGAGATGGCCAGCTCCACGAAGGCCATATGGCTGCTATTACCTCATTAATAACTCATTTATAAAGGCTTTAACCATGCTTAATCTCTCTAACAAGCTCTTTTACGCCTGTATGATTCATTTGTTAACAGTTAGGACCACGTCTTGTGTGTTTGTGTTTGTGTGTGTGTTTTGGGGGGGTATTGTCAGAGACCCTGGATGTCGCCGAGGAGCGTCTGTAATTGATTTAATGTCTGTTTACTCTTCCCGCTGAGATGCCATTGCCTAATGACGGGGTGCAGCAGCAGTGGGTCTCGGTGACAAAGCACTGGCACGGAGGCATGGAGGCAGGAGGCTAAGTGGCTCCTCTGCTCGCCCTGCGAGGGCTGTTTGTTTGCTTGGCTGATTTATCTGCCTCCTTTATTTGGCCCCTCTTTATTTCAGGGGCACGCTCCTCTTGTTTTGCCTCTGCTGTTTCTTGGCTGAGCATCCGGCTCGCCGTACCCCTGATCTGCACGTTTTGTTGTGGAAAGTTGTTAAGCAGGTTTCGTGAGCTGCTCGTGGAAGACTCCAGTCATTAAAGAAGAGAAATAGTAGGGCGGCTCTGAAAGTGTTGTGTCCTTCTCTTGGTTAATGTGATTATGTCCCATTAAGCTGCGAGGTCAAACTGAGGTTCTTCTGGGGCCTTTCTCGATGCAAAAAGAGGATCTTCGATATAGTGGAGCGAGCCTAGGTTTGATACATTTGAGACTTATTTCGTCATGCATATTTTTTACACAAGTCTCCCCTCCATCATCCTGGATCAAAAAGGGACCACCTTATTGCTGGCCATGTGTTCCAAGTAACAGTCAAGTCACAAGTTCAGAATTAAAAACTTCAAAGTGGGGTTAAAGCTCTGACCCTCCAGTGCTTGTGATTGGCTCTGCATTGGGCTCGTATTGAACCGGCTGACGCTTTAAGAGAAGAGCAGACATTTCAGTCAGCCAGACCTCTTAGTACAAGTCAAACACTATATCAAATTTCCCAGACACAACATTGAATCCGCAGCTCCAGGCACAATCCACTGCAACTGCCATCTTACTGGTTTATTCTCCAACATCAGTGAAAGTGTTTAAGTTTGACATTTTCTGATGAGTGCTGATTGTTTCCAAAATTTTCCAACATGCACTCTTAAGTGAGAAATATGTAGCTCAACAATTTGACAGGACACAGAAAGATGAAAATAAATGCAATTATTATTTATAATTGTAATCATTATTATTCATAATGTATACATTTATATATTATTTAATTTAATACAATATTTTTTTTATATAATAATAATAATAGTAGTAGTAGTAGTAATAATATATAATATTTGATCAATGTTATTTATTGTTTTTATTTATTTTACTTGCATTCATAGTTAATGTATATTTATTCCTGCAGTCAAATGATCATTACTTAATACATAATATTTGTATTATTTTATTTCTATTAAACTAAAATAGTTTTGTTATATTTTTATATTTATTATAATATATAATAATGTAATACATTTGCTTTGTTATATTATATGTCAGGGTTCTGGACTCATTGTTCTTTGTTTTACCCCTGTACTTCCTGAATTTCCTTATATGGTTATTTTCCTGTTCTAGTTAAGTTGATTTAATTACTCCTAGCACCTGTTTCAGTTCTCCTTGATTACGTCCGTGTGTTTAATAGTCCTGAGTTCTCCCTGAGTCTTTGTCCGTTCACTCGTCCATTTACGTTGTGTTTTCTGTTTGTCTATTGACTTATTAAAACGAAGAAAATATACTTACCTCAAGTCTCCTGCGTCCTTCCCGCTACACAGCCCTGTGACAATATTATAGTTTATTTTTGTATAATATATTTGACATTCATGGTTTTAATAATGCATAAGTTTTCATTTCCGTTGGTTAAATGGTTGTTTTGATCAAATTGAATGCTTTATGTATCCACTAAAAATGATGTTGGGACCAGTAGGTTAAAAGTAATTTCAGGAAATGTTTGCCGTAAGTTTATAATTTGTTTGTAGATCACAGTTGCTGGAAATTTTTTGTAGTAAAACGTCTATAAATCACATACTTTTTTCTACAACTGTATTTGTTATGTAATTTGGTATATGTAGCTTAAATGTCAAAATACTTTCTGCGGCCTCTGTTTGGCGTTTATGATTTATACTGCATGCTGATTGGAAGGTTGCATCTTAAGACTATATGTATGTATGTGTGTGTCTGTCTGTAAGCGAAAGAGAGAGAAAGAACTGTGAAGAAAATGATTAGGTCTTGTTGAAACACAATGCTATTGTGTTCCTGTGGCTCAGTGGTAGAGCATTGCGTTAGCAAAAGGTTGTGGGTTCAATTCCCAGGGAACACACACACTGACAAAAAATGTATAACCTGAATGCACTGTAAGTCGCTTTGGATAATAGCGTCTGCTAAATGCATAAATGTAAATGTGGTAAAAGAGGATATAAATGTAAATCCAAAATGTGCAGAAGAGGCCTACAGTTATCACACAGACTCTAAAGGCCTCCTGACATTGAGTTGTCTGTATATTGGTGTGTAGGACACGTACCGCAGGAGACAGATGCAGCGCTCCGTCACGCGCCAGATGTCCTTTGACCTGACCAAGCTGCTGGTCACCGAAGACTGGTTCAGTGACATCAGCCCTCAGACGATGAGGAGACTGCTCAACATAGTGTCAGTCACAGGTCAGTGTGACCCAATTATACTTCCATACATTCATTATTGATTGTGATGGGTTAAAGACATGAGCAGTGAGTTTAGAAATATACAGGTACATCTCAAAAATTAGAATATGGTGAAAACTTACATTTTTTTCTTGTAACTTATTTCAAAAAGTGAAACTTTCATATAGTTTAGATTCATTACATGGGAAGTAAAACACTTCAAAAGTTTTTTTGTTTTAATTTTGATGATTAGAGCTTACAGCTAATGAAAGTCAAAAATCAGTATCTCAAAATATTAGAATATTTACATTTGAGTTTCAATAAATGACCATCCATACAGTATAAATTCTGGGTATCTCTTGTTCTTTGAGACCACAATAATGGGGAACACTGCTGACTTGGCAATGGTCCAGAAGACGATCATTGGCACCCTTCACAAAGGGTATAAGTCACAGAGGGTAATTACTGAAAGGGGTGGCTGTTCAAGGAGTGCTGTATCAAAGCATATTAAATGCAAAGTTGACTGGAAGGAAGAAATTGGGTAGGAAACTGTGCACAAGCAACAGGGATGACCGCAAGCTTGAGAATACGGTCAAGCAAAGCCGATTCAAACACTTGGGAGAGCTTCACAAGGAGTGAACTGAAGCTGGAGTCAGTGCATCAAGAGTCACCACGCTCAGACATCTTCAGGAAAAGGGCTACCAAGCCACTTCTGAAACAGAGACAACGTCAGAAGCATCTTACCTGGGCTAAGGAGAAAAATAACTGGACTGTTGCTCAGTGGTCCAGAGTCCTCTTTTCAGATGAAAGTAAATTTTACATTTCATTTGGAAATCAAGGTCCCAGAATCTGGAGGAAGAGTGGAGAGGCACAGAATCAAAGTTGCTTGAAGTCCAGTGTGAAGTTTCCACAGTCAGTGATGATTTGGGCTGCCATGTCATCTGCTGGTGTTGGTCCACTGTGTTTTCTGAAGTCCACAGTCAACACAGCCATCTAACAGGAAATTTTAGAGCACTTCATGCTTCCTTCTGCTGACAAGCTTTATGGAGATGCTGATTTCATTTTCTAGCAGGACTTCAGCACACTGCCAAAGGTACCAAAAGCTGGTTCAATGACCATGGTGTCACTGTGCTTGATTGGCCAGCAAACTCGCCTGACCTGAACCCCATAGAGAATCTATGGTATTATCAAGAGGAAGATGAGAGACACCAGACCCAACAATGCAGATGACCTGAAGGCCGCTATCAAAGCAACCTGGGCTTCCATTACACCTGAGCAGTGCCACAGGCTGATTGCCTCATGACACGCCGCATTGATGCAGTAATTCATGCAAAAGGAGGCCCAACCAAGTATTGAGTGCATAGAAATGAACATACTTTTCAGAAGCCAGACATTTCTGTTTAAAATATCCTTTTTTTATTGATCTTATGTAATATTCTAATTTTCTGAGACTGAATTTTGGGTTTTCATTATTTGTAAGCCATAATGTCAAAATGTCAAGAAATAAAGGCTTGAAATATTTCACTCTATGTTTAATTAATCTATATAATATATGGGTTTCACTTTCAGAAATGAGTCACAAAACAATATTGACCTTTTTCATGATATTCAATTTGTTTTAGATGTACCTGTATAACAGTAATGAAGTGTCTTTTGGTAGGTCGCCTACTTCGAGCCCATCAGATCATTTTTAACTGGGACCGACTAGCGTCCTGGATCAACCTGACAGAGGAGTGGCCGTACCGCACGTCCTGGATCATTCTCTTCCTGGAGGAAACCGATGGAGTCTCAGACCAGGTCACACTGAGGACTATCTATGAGAGGTCAGCTCACACATCCTCTGTACCTCACATCAAACTTTAAATATCAAAACATACAAATATTATAGAATTGGGTAATATAAATGACTATTTATTTCTATATTTTGTTCTCTTTGTATTTATTTATTTACTTAATACTATTATTTAGTTATTTGTCTTATGTAGTTTTTTTGTCATTTATCTTTGACTTTTGCTCCTTTTCTTGTTTAGTTTATTTATTTAGATCTTAATTTCACTTAGCTAATTCTCTTATTTATTTTCATTCAATTTTTTATTTAGTTATCTATTGATTGTATTATTTCTTTATGGTTATTCATTTTACTATTTCGTTATTATTTAGGTATTTATCTTACTACTTTATTTAGTTTTTTGTCATTTGTATTTTGTTATTTCAATTATTTACTTCTTTTATATATTTTAGTTCATTTTTTATTTAGGTTTTTATATATTATTAATTGTATTATTTCTTATTTTATGGTTATTAATTTGAGTATTTATTAATATTGCTTATTTATTTACTTCTGATATTTAGTTATTTCTTTTACATCTTTATTTCGTTTTTGTAATTAATCTGTTTTTGTTAATTTTCTTGTTATATGTATTTATTTAGATCTTAATTTCTACTATTTCAGTTTGTTAATTCTCTTATTTAGTTTTTATTGTTTTTTATTTAGATATTTATCTATTATTAATCCTGTTATTTCTGGTTTTATTGTTATTTTTTATTTCTTGATTTATTAATTGATTTATTTACTTCTATTGATTTTAGTTCTACTTCTTTAATTGATTCCATTATTTATTTTGGTTCTTTAATTCTAGAATTATTATTATTATTGTTATTATTATTTTAGTCCTTGTGATTAGTTTTCTGTTGATGCATATGGCAGAATTTTTGTTCTAGTTGGTTGTGCTTTCAATGTAATAATGCCTGTAACCTGCAGGTGGCAGTAGGAAATCTCTGTTCCTTATATTTCATTTTTGGTCCGCAGCACAATTCCTATAAATCAGGATGTCTCATTGGGTATGATGTACCATGAAGCATTTCAAGCTTTGATCTTTCCTTTCATCCCCTTACAGCAGGATTTTCATATATGAACAGCAAAACAAAAAGAATGCTGCTCAGTCGCTGCCTGACTAACAGACTGTCACTCTTTAATAATTGTCTTATTTACTTGTTGTCGTCAAACATGCAACACACCATCACAATTACATCTGCTGCATCCTCTCTAGAGGGTTTGGCGAGTGAGTGTGTGTGTGTGTGTGGCTGCTGTAAGGGGAGATGTTGAGGCCGTTAGGTTTGCTGATGCTTAGTGTTTGGCCTTTAAAGGTTGCTCTGTCACACTGCACTAACATGCTGTGACTCCTGGGGCTGTAGAAGTGTCAGAGCATCTCAGTGTCAGCATCTGCTCTCTCTCCCCATCGCTCTTTCTTTCCCAGCCCCCACGATGCCCTTTAGCGCTTCATCTCACCCGTTTTTCTCCTCTTTCATCCCCCGAAATACCCTTCACTTCCTCTTGTCCACACCAGCGCTGTATTTCGGTGCAGGTGGGTGGCAGTGAATCGTTCGCTGTGGATGTTAAAATAGAGGCCTGTCATGTTGTTCTGTTATCTGTCACAGATGTTGTTCAGATAAGAAACTGTCAAATCTACTGGTGCTTTTTTCTTCCTTCTGTTGCACTCTCGAGGTCACGTGGCCATGCATTTGCTCGCTTTTTATAGAAATGAGGGTGAGTCACAGCGGCCGGCATAGACGCAGACCTGCGTTTGTCCACTCGCATCCATTTTAGCAGCCGTTTCTCAAGATTTGCCATAAAGCTATATGCTGGTTCATTTTGAATGGGTTTTAGGCCTGTTAGTCTCTTGACCAAAGCGATCTGGACGGCTCAGTATGTGGTCCACACTGATGTAAGAGCCAATCAGGAAGCGCCGTAGTGGCAGATGAGTGAGTTTCATAGGTCAGCTGTCGTTTTCAATTGAGTCACAAGGCCTAGGCTTGTGTTCTCACTCTTGTGATAGTGTGTGAAGACCAATGGACTGATATATTTTGCTCGGGAAATGGACATACTGTGTGTGTGTGTGGGTGTGTTGCCCGGTTTAGCTTGGTTTTCTACATCCTTCTGCCTTTCTCTTAACACATACACACATTCCTAGAAGAGAGAAGTGGCGAAATCCCCTCTTTGTAACGTTGCTCTGTGGTCGGTCATTATGAGACTGAGCTCTCACAGTGCCTTTGTGTGTTTTCTGGTGTGTGTATGTTTGTTTGTGACACATTTCAGTCATACAGTTTGCACAACATAACCCTTAAAACCCACACCACAATGAAAGACACACCAAAAACTCTTTGTGTGTCGTTGTAACTAAGAATTGGTCTGGATAGACGACTAGTAAGCTAGCTGATTATCGAGTTTGACTAGTTATCTATATTTTTACTTCCTTCCTTTGAGAATGTTTAGTGTACTAGTGTTTGTTGTGCAAACTGTATGACTGAAATGTGTCACAAACAAACACTAGTACTAAACTAAACTTGTGTACACAAGTGTTTTAGCACAGGAAAACCATGTCAGAGAAGTTGCATCCGAAAACTCCTTTAAAGCACTGTTAAAAATCTTAAAGGGGTCATGAACTGCATTTTCCTTTTAATTTTGTAATGTTTTCTTAGGTCTACTTATAATGTTATCAACATTTTTACATTTAAAATATACATTATTACTAATAGGCTTTTTTATCCTATTTAAGGACGCCAACTGCTATGATTGGGTATGATTTTAAAATAAAAGATGGATGCTGCGGTGATTGGCACTGAAAAAATATGGGTCATTTTGGTTAAAAGCATAAATAATCCAGTATGAAATGACTCCTTTTTGCAGCTTGGTTTCAATAAGAGCTGTTTTTGGACTAAACAAGGAAGTTTTGAGTTATGAAACTTACAGGATGTTTTTATAGTACAATGACCTCTTATAAATCAAGAGATCAAGGACATTTTTATTTATCAATTTATGACCACTTTAAAGTATAATTTTGTACTTTTCATTTAAATTGTTGATTGCTTTTTCACTTCTCACTCTTTATGCATTTTAACCCTTTAAAAAAAAATCTTACCATTTTTAAAGTTCGTCCCGAGACTTATGTATGAATATGTATGTCTTGTGTAAACGCTCGCTAAGAAACTGTGCCTGGTGGACATGGCTTCTTTAAGACTAACAGGTTAAATGAACAATTTAGTATTAGTTTTGTGCTATATATATATATATATATATATATATATATATTGCACCTTGTATGAATTTAAAGTAACTCAAAGTGCTGTAGATATCGGACAAGACATTTTTTTTATAAAAAACCATTGCGAAAACAAAACTGTCAAATTGTGTAATATTATGTATGCATTTGCATTTTTCAGGTGAGAAAAAATGAAAGCATGATTATGCTCCTTCGCATCTTCCCGTGAAACCAAATGTCATATTTGGGGAATTTTTGTGAGAGGAACTCTTAGTCATAGTAATAAATCTATAGTAATTTTAGTAATCTTAGTCTTAGTAATGTTATTTATTTGAGACTATAGTTGTCATAATACTAACTTTTCAGTAGTCAATGCCAATATCATTATAATTTTATGACTCTTGGTGATACCTGTTTCGAAAAACGAATGTGCTTTTGAACTGTGGTATGTATCAACTCTGTAGTATGGAAACAACTCTCCAGGTCTTGCGTGATCCAGCCCTTTAATCTGCACCAGAATGTGAATAATCTGTTAATAACATCAGCTTATTTTATGATTAACATTAAGACAGGCTAGTAATCCAACTGAGCAGGTGAAACACAAAGATTTCCGTGTTCCTGTATTTTGACTAAAACTACAAATTACATTTAGTCCACTCAGCAAAAAGCCCAACATACCTAGACAAATTGAAAGAAAAATGTCCCTTTCTGCCTGAATTCGACTCGAGTCATTCTCTGTTTTCACTGTAAAGTCTTTTTTTGACCATTCAGTCTGGACTTAATGGTCTCTCTTCCGAAAGACCATGAGTCACGGTTGTTTTTGGTCTTCACGGCCCTTATTTCAGACTGAGAATGTCTTAGTTATAGTGAGACGCAAATGGGCCGTTTTACCATAAAAAGCAAACAGGCGGAAATCCGAATGGAAAGCGAGTGAGCGAGAGAGATGTTGTGGTGGCTGATGGCCATGACCTGTAGTGGACTTTTTGAGCGGAGTCAGGTCCACCGGGAGTTTATTTATTGCACTTTTTCTCCGGTTTTGTGCTTGTTACGAGGTGTGGCCCGCCGAGCCGGTTCTGCTCTGACATCTGGTGTCCGGCTTGTGCCAGGATGGTATGACAGAACCTGAGTGGGCCGGGTACCATGCCCAGCCCGCCCTCCCCTTATCAGCCGGCTCTGGCCCGCTAACATATGTCCCCTCCTCCCCTACTCCTTGAGCGGCCCTTGTTAATTAACCCACCAGGAGAGTTGGCGTGGCGCGCTCCAAAATGACCAATCGCTGAAGGGGTTCAATGTGAACGCGCAGGAAGGAGGACACGCCCCTTCACCTTTCGTCCACACCTCCCGCGCCTCTCGGCGTCTTCTTGGCAGGCCAACTCAGTGTGACATTCACCGGTGAAAGAAAAAGAACACTGAAGCCCTTCCGCTTTCCGAAAGGCTCATCCCGCTCACAATGCTTCCTGTCACAATGCTCGGCTTATTCATTGAGGGAACAATCGGCTCTCAGTGCTGGGCTTCAAATCCAGGATTTAAAGCGATTTTAGTGAAACTTTCTAACTAATGACACTCGAAATGAATGCATGTTAGGCTATTGGAGCTAATTAGACAGACTCTTCTCCCAAGTACTGAAACATTAAGATGACATACTGTTCATTCAGGATTACTTTAATTGGTACAATTATTGTAATTTCAGTCGCAATTACGTCGGGAGATAAAAGCGCCTTCTGAAGCACATTTATGTGATTTCCTTTATGCGAAAAGCCTAATAAGCCTTTAAATAATTCTTCTGAAAAGCACACGGCTTCCTTTTATTCTGCTCTTTTGAACCTCTTTGCCTTTGAGTTGGGACTTCTCACTTTTTTGTGGATTTGTATTTTTGTCACGTACTGGTCTTGTCTCTAGCATCTCGATGTGTTTTCTCCTCTGCCTTTGGAGGGAAGCTATTGTCCATGAACCTGATCCTTCAAGAACTCTTTGGTGGAAGAGGTAAACTTAGTAATTTAAAAAGTGCAGCCATTATTTGCCCAGAAGCCCTATAAATGATTAGGCTGTTAAAAAGCCCCATCTATTCCCCAAAGGAGAGAAGCCCAATCTAAGATAGGGAGTGCATTTATTGGGTGCACAAAGTGACCTCCAGATGGATGAGATGAGTTTGAAACTGGGGAAGAGGTTGTGGGCTGCACAGAGGGATTTAAAGTCACTCTTTGGATCGTTTCTGTGACGCATTGTGGGTTTTTTGCCGTGAGGTCCGCTTTCATGGTCGTAACTCTGAATAAAAGAAAGGCCATCATGCTGGCTTACATGTGTCAAGGCTAATTATTTATCCATTAATCACTCAGTTTCCAGGGAACTGAAATTGTCACCCAGAAACCTAAGGTGTTGTGTCAGCAAATCTGAAGAGAGAACGTTAGTGTGAAACCGAAAGGATGTACTCAATAATCTGTCACTGTTGAGGCTAAGACTGAAGTTCATGAGTGATGCAACTCTAACTAAGGTAGAGGCACTATAAAGGGTTTAGCAGAATGATGATGGCCTACTTACAAAGACTAAAGACCGCATGATCTTAATCAGTTCAGACTGATTTTTACGTTAAGCAAGAGTAGTATGCTCTAAATAGTTCCTTGCTACTTTTTGTGCTATGCACTTTCTAAAGCAGCTAAACTCAGATAACTCCGCTTGTTAGTCCATTTTAAATCTATCCTGTTTGAGTAAAACCTGGAGTAACTTACTCTTTCCAACTTTTGTTGGACTTTCCAACTTGTTAACTCAAGTTCAGGTAATCGAACATGAGTTATTGATATTTTGGGGACATTCAAGACCTCCTTTATTATGTGGATAAGTATCTTGAGTCAATTGCATTGTTTTTTCGAGAAAAATAATGGGTTGTCTTAGCAGTCACTTTCAAAAGCCCATGATAAACCAAGGTAGAACACAGTATAACACCAGCTTACCGCTCTTTGACTTCTTTTTGAAACCCTCAAATGCTGTCTGTTTAACCATGCGTCAATATGTAGTTACTATACCAGCCTGGATTTATACGGTATTCCACCTTTGTTTTACTGTCCATTAAAGTCTATCGTGTTAAAATTATGGTGTAACTTGTGAACTTTCATACATCTTTCACTGAAGCGCACTTCATTACATTTATGCATTTAGCAGACGCTTTTATCCAAAGCGACTTACAGTGCATTCAGACCATACATTTATTTTATCAGTATGTGTGTTCCCTGGGAATTGAACCCACAACCTTTTGCGCTGCTAACGCAATGCTCTACCACTGAGCCACAGGAAGATTAGACAAACAAATTAGAAAGATCGCAATTTACCAAACTGCTCCATATAACAAAGCACTGTAAACAACCAAAGACTAGATAACTTAGCAACTATAGCCCCTTTCACACAGTAATACCAGTACATTGCTGTAAAATTACTGGAACAACTTTACTGGTAAATTCAAAATTGCGCTGTTCACACAGGTAACGGCATTCAGTCTTTTTCCGGTAAAGCACCATTCACACATCGGTTTCAATTTACTGGTCAATTGTGACATCATTAAATGGAAATTACCTCTAAATGGCTGCGACTTCCCGTTGTGTTTGTAAACATGTAGGGTAAACGCGATCAGTGTTTTTGTTGATGTTTTCATTTTTGTGTCAAACGTTCACATTCATGCTGCTTCTTTTGGCCCAGAGACATCGCATTACACGACTTAAAACAGTAAATGTAAATGTGTTATCTGTGCCAATGTTATGATTGGCCCAGAGCTATTGAGTTTTGAATTTCAAAGGCTCTGGATTGGCCCAGAGTTGACATCTTACGTCAGCGCATTCTGAACTCGTATGTGCTCATACCAGCAATTTTCATTCTGCGTTCACACACAGCAGAATTCCGGCACTTTACTGGTAATGTTACAACTTCTCATACCGGTAAATTGGCGGAACAAGTTTACAGTATTTTTAAAAAGGGTTATCTCTTTACGGCAGTTTACCGGTAATTTTCCAGTAAAGTCAGTATGTGTGAAAGAGGCTAATATGTAATCGTAAATAATCTTTAACGTTTTTTTCTTTTTATAATGCAGTTTATTTACTCAGTGCCAGCCTGTCAGTCTTGCATCTTTTTATGTTAGTGAACATGGCAAATTATTTGGTTGCAAAACGGTATCCACTCACATGTTTAACTTTTTGTATGTTTGTTACGGTCAGAGAAACAATTTATACAATCACTATTATAGCCTGTTAGATCACTAGAACCCATGATCACTAGATTTTATACAGGTGTTACTATAATGATTTTGTAAATGGTTATCAGCAACCAAATATTGATAATGTGGAAGTTGCTGCCTTTTGCCTTGGCATGTCTTCATACTTTTTTTCAGACAATGCAAATGCAGAGTACGGTTACTTCAAAATAGGGGTAAAATCAAGTTTAAGCACAAGATTTTTTATGTAGATAATTTCCATTACTAGAACATCTAATTGCCAGATGTCCAGTGTCCTAATGAATTTGGCTGGACAAAGAAAACACATTAAAGTCATCAAAACTCAGTTCCACACTCTAACGAGTTGAGGACTTTTGCGTTTGTAGGACAGATACATTATTATTATTTCCACCTTTGTCTGTTCATTTCACTGTTATTTTATTGATATTTTACATTGTCGTCTTCTTGCGGCTCAGCTGTTGAGCGTTGTGGAAGAGGTTGGAGTGTGTCCACCTAGTGGACCCTCCAGTTACTGCAGTCATTTCCAAGGACCATGTGCAGAGGACACAACAGAAAATCAAAAAGTATATATTTGGAAAGATGTTTTTACTCTTTGATCAGATTATGATTAGTCATAAGGCTCTTTTCTAGATGTTAGACGTCTCTTGGGTTTCTATTTTTAAGCATACCATCACTTTGGTCAGGTTACTCTGTCTAGTCAATCTATTTTGGGCAAAGTTCCTCTCAAAGTTGTACCTGCCAGTAACCAACTTCATTAGACTTAGATCTATAAATATCTATTGTTTTCCAGTATAATTGTGTTCCACTGCATATCTGGGGTAGCGCTCGGCTTTCATCTATGGGGAAAATGAAAGTTCATTTAGAGTTTTTTTACGCTTCTGGGCAAGATGCTTTTGTTTACAGATGGGTTTACTCATTTCTCACAGTTTGGCTGCCAGTTTGGAGGTTTCTCTGGGTTCTTGCACTTCTTAGTTCCTCTCAGTCGTCATGTATTTGTGATTTGTGACAAAGATGTTGAACTAATTGGGACCTGAATAAAACGGCTTGGAGTGAACACCTACCAAAGTCAGTCCTGCTTTTCTAGAACCTCACGGCAGCCACCATCCACCTATCATACAAAACTTCATGACTGGTGATGGCGACTGTTGTTCTTTTCATGGTTGGCACATTGATTCTCTTTATGGAGCTCAGAAAATAAATGTGTGTTGGCGTTACGTGTCTTATGGAGGGCAGGGTGGCATCGCCTCATTGAGCGTCCTCAAACTGTCCATACAAGGGTGGCTGTAAGCAAAGTCAAGTGGCATATTGAGCGGAAAATAATGGGAGAATTATACTCTTTCACGTCAGCTGCTGTGTGTGGGAGTCTTTGAAAAAGAAGAAGAGGAGGAAGAAAAAAGAGCTAAGCCAGCTTTGGGATCGATTAGCATTTGGATAAACCCGATGAGAGACATCTCAAGTGGCCAACATTTAAGGCATCCACGCCGCTAGCCCAAACGACGTAACACGGCCCCGTTCAATAGCAGTATTGTTCGAGACGCCTTCGGTGCTTTTATCTTTGTATGCACTCTTTAAAACGGCAAGTATCTTAAACGGCAGAGCTTAATTTCCCTCACTCCCAGTGCTTCCATGATAGATGAATGATAGCACTTTTTTTCCTTTGCAATTTTCTCTCATAGCAAAGGCAAGAATGTCAAAAGTAATTGCTAAACAAATCACTTGATGTCGAAGCCAACTTCTTCTCCCACCAGCTTCAAAAGCTCTTTTTTTCTGATGGAAGAATTACATCAGCTTCAATTGATTATAATAGTATTCTTAGCATGCTGTAACAGAAGATGTGTACAGCTGGGGAAAGATTAGCCTTCTCTTGGCCGCAGCATGATGTTGGTCTATATATGTATAGTTGAATACAAATACTAGCGATCGTGGGTTTAGAGGGGAATTAGCTTATCTCCTGCCTACTTTATCTCATAAAATATGTTGCTGTATCTGATCATGTCATATCCATAACCATGTCTTTGCTGTTCGATTAAAAACACACATCTACACTTTTGGCCATTTAGACTCAATGCGCTGAATGACTGCTGTTTGAATTGCTCATCAAAATGACCAATAAAAAAAGATGTTTAATAAGGATAAATGTATAACAAATATCTACATGGACCTTGAGAAAACCATTTATCTCTCACTCTTATGTTTTTAAAGCTAATTCTGAAAATTGATGCATCTGACTGAAGTCTGAGTGAGACTTTGTATCCAGTGTAGTATATTTTTCATACTCTACTATTTTGATATTAATAAAATAATATAATTTTTCAGCAGCATTACTCTTCAGTCTTTTCAGTCTTTTTCAAGTCAAAAGTTCTTGCTATCAGTGTTGGAAACAGTTGTGTGAATAGAATGTTCATAAAAACAGCATTTATTTGAAATATAAATATTTTGTAACATTAGAAATGTCTTTACTGTCACTTTTGATCAATTACATTAAGTTATAAAAAAATGGTTGATGTATATTGAATATTTTGAAATGAAATAACTTGCTCTAGCCGTTAGCACACAAACTCTGACACATAAAGCTGATGATGAAAGTTTGAGTCCAGCTTGTGTCATTTCCTGATCTCATTCTTCTCCGTTCTTCCCATCATTTTAATAAAACTGCAACATGACCAGGAAAAAAAATAAACTGTCTGACTAAGACAAAAGGCTGAAATGAAGAAACAGGGACCTGGCACATTGATTTGTGTTGTGTAGGGATATGGCCTGGTCTGGCTAAGAATGAAAATTCCCCTGAAGGCCTGCAGATGTGTCTCTTCCTCCTTGTCTGGTTAGTCTTGTTTTAGCCAGTCACTGGAATGACATCGTCAGTCTGGTGTGTTTATGGACGCCTCGAATGTTTTAGTCTGGGTGTTGTGTTTGGAAGAGGGCTGTGTCGGGGTGTTTGCACTGTCGCACTACACGCCAGATTAAATACAGCAGTTTTCTCATCAACCGCTCCCTGCACACTATTGAATGTATGTGTGTTTGGTTTTGTATTCCATAAACAAGTCAATGACAAACATCTCTATTTAGAAGTACATGATTACAAACCCTTCATTATGGACGCCCAATATAAAATTGCTACTATGAACTAAAACTGGGGTGCAATTTGTGCTGTTATTATGGCTTTGAAAATAGCCAAATATTGAGTTTCATAAAGATGTAAGCTTCTCTCTTGATATGCTACACTGCTGTCATGTGCTGCTATTTTTTTTATATTTCTAATTGTTCAGAAGTATTATGTAAAATGTTCTTTGAATCAAGTTGTTAAAATTAAAATTACTATTTCAAACAAATACACAAATCTTAAATCAATGTATCAGCAGTAATTAAAAAATATATTATTATTATTATTATTTAATGTTATTAATAATGATAAAATACATTTTATTAATTTTAACAATACATAAGTTAAATATAAATGACTGATATTATATTTTAGTTATTGGATTTTAATTAATATTTAATTTGTTATTATTATTAATAATAATTATAATAGTAATAACAATGATACAATAATAATTTAATATATTATTATTCATTGTTAATAAGTTAAAATTAGTTAAATATAAATGTGAATTAATTTTAATAAATAAAATAATATTGTATTATTTATTCTTAAATGTTGAATAGTTTATTTTTGTGTATTTATTAAATTGAATTTAATTTATATTTAATTTTTAAAAAAATATGAACATGGGGTAATTATAATAATATTTATTATTGTTACTAACATTCAATTATTAATGTTGTTATTTATTAAATTATTTATCATTTGTGTAATTAAATTTAATTGTTTTTAATTATCAAAAACTTATTTAATTTACATTTGAATAATAATAGTAGTAGTAGTAATAATAATAAATCTAAATTATTATTCTTCAACTGAAGTCTGTAAAATTCAAACCTCTGTTCCAAATACATTTCTAAAAGAAATTTCTCTGTGCTTTTATTATTATTTGTGTCACTCAGGCAGTCTCTTTCTGTCTTAGCAATAAGGACCAGACGCAAATGCAAGTCAAAGGTCTGGCGGTGCGAGACTATGTTTGTCTTAGCACACACCATTAATTCATAGATCATTAATCGAATATGTCTCAGAGTCACATACTTGGCTACGAAGAATCGTTTAATATTTTTGGATCCTTCTTAAATGTTCTTCCTTCTCTAAAGCAGGTTCCTTTAAAGCAGAGGCCATGGAAAGTGTGTGTGTGTCTTGTGACAGAGGAAGTTGGTTCTCTAGAGAGGCTCTTGTCACTGGCTCCTGTTTGTCTGAGAGCATGCTCACACACACATACAAATAAACAAGCCCAGCTGGATTTCGGAAGAGACACAATCTGCCCAGTCTGCTTAATCCAGTGCGTGGGAAATGAACCAAACCTCTCTCACCAGCACACGTCTCTCTTATTCAGCCCGTCTTAAAGTGATACTTCTGCATGTGTGTGTGTGTGGAGCAGACAAGCAAGCATGTGTCTGCCATCTTTATGTTGGTCACGTCCTTGAGCTCCACCCTAAGTGTGAGACCTCTACCTAATGTCCATCATGCGGAAGGTCAGCTGACTGTTCACAGCATCCGACTCTGACCCGCTGACACACAGGCCTGCTGTAGCACAGTGTGGGCCTTTGTCCAATGACTTCAACATCTGCTCTCACACCCAGCCACTCGCTCGCCCTCCAACACACACACTTCACGTCTGAAATTCTGAGTCATTTGGTGACCATCGCTATTTATACAGCCATGCGAGGATGATTGGACCAAAGCAATTAACTTAAACGCTCTGCTAAACTTAAAACTTTTGGAAGATGATATTTGAACATGCCGTCCGGGTCATAATGACAGTAACACTGTGTCCTAACCAGAAACAAACAGACAGCAAAAATGCTGTGTGATACAGCAAAATCTTATTGTGAAATCTTGATATTGGTTTTACAAGAAAATACCATTTCAGTCTTTCTACGTAAATATTCCACATTTAATTGAGTTTGTTATTTCTTGTTGTTTTGTAAAAAATGTTTCCCTCTGAAATTGCTGGTAAATTTAAAAAATAATTATAAAGTAAACCCCAGATTTTGTTTCAGCCCAAATAATCAAAATAACATCACTGTCTCCATCAGCAAAACTATATACGTGGTATATTAGATGATGTCACTACTTGTAGGCGGAGCCTTGTGTCATGTCATCATTTTCATAATGTGTGTAGAAGTATCAAGGACATCATGATTTTTATTGTAAAATATGATGGATTTGTCATATAATATGTGTCTTAGTAAATTTATTAGCGTTCAAATTAGTGTTAGAGCGTAATTCCATAAAAGCTTCAATGGGAGGGGAAAATTCTGCATGCGATTTACTGACAAGGTGCACATTAAAGAACACTGATGCAACATCTCATTTCCATAATGACCAGCACAATCTACCAAGAGCAGCGTAAATTACCGCCTGCTTAAGACATGCTTTTTGGGGCGTTAAATAATGCCGCAAATACCAGTGAATTGACGAGCTCAAATCTTAGTAAATCGCGTGATTCATTTGAATACTCTTCTCCCATAAATGTACAGATCAAAAGGGAAACTCCTACAAATGCATATTCAATAAGGTGAGTCACAAAAATAAATGTGTCTACGCCTTTTCAGTGCTAATTTCCCACCACTCTGTGTCTTTAGTAAATCCTGACAGTAGTTTTTTTTTTAAAGGCAAATGAAGGTTTGTGCTGGCGCAAGCTGATGGTAAATCTGGCCCTTAGCTGGTTCATTTGAGTTTTTCTTGTTTCTTGTCTTTCTTTCTTTCTTTCTTTCTTTCTTTCTTTCTTTCTTTCTTTCTTTCGTTTTCTTTCTTTTTTCTTTCTTCTGGACTTTCTGGAATTATTAATCAATCTGAGGCCATTTTTATTTTGCCATTTTGGTGTCATAAAAATGTATAGTTTAAATGTCATTCAGTTTTCTGTTTTGCAGTGTTGTTACAGTTAACAAAAAAAACAAAACCTTAAAAATTGTTTTCAATAACTGAAATAACATGAAAATTAAAAATATGAAAAACATAGAATATTTAAATTGGCAACTAACTGAAATAAAAAAGTTTAAGTTTACGTGCTAAAACTACTAAAGCTACTGTAAAACTAAAATAAAAATTAGTTAGAGCTATATAAATAAAAATATTCATAATTTTAAATAAAAAAACTAAACCGACAAAAGCTCATTTGAACAAACTCACCAAAACATTAAGTAAAATGAAATAATAATATATTTAATAATAATAATATAAAAGCTAATTAAAAATATTAATAAATACTACAACCCGAATTCCGGAAATGTTAGGATGCTTTTTTAAAAAAAAAAGAAAACAAAAAGACTTTCTAATCACATGAGCCACTATTTTATTAACAATAGAACATACCAAATGTTTAAATGGAGAAATTGTACACTTTTATCCACTAAATGAGCTCATTTCAAATTTGATGCCTGCTACAGGTCTCAAATAAGTTGGCATGGGGGCAACAAAGGCCTCAAAAAGCAAGACATTTTGAAAAGATTCAGCTGGGAGAACATCTAGCAACTAATTAAGTTAATTGACATCAGGTCTGTAACATAAAAGGGATGTCTTAGAGAGGCAGAGTCTCTTAGAACGAAAGATGGGCAGAGTCTCTCCAATCTGTGAAAAGATTGTGAAATACTTTAAAAACAAAGTTCCTCAACGTCATATTGCAAAGACTTTGCTAATCTCATCACCTACAGTGCATAACATCACCAAAAGTTTCAGAAAAACTGGAAATATCTCTGTGCGTAAGAGACAAGGCTGAAGACCTTTGTTGTTCGGGCCCTCAGAAAACACTGCATCACTCATCGGCATGATTCTGTCATTGACATTACTAAATGGGCCCAGGAATACTTCCAGAAACCACTGTCGGAAAACAAAATCTGCCGTGCCATCTGCAGATGCCAACTAAATCTTGATCATGCAAAAAGGAAGCCACATGAGAACATGGTCCAGAAGTGCCGTCGTGTCCTGTGGGCCAAGGATCATTTAACATGGACTGTTTCAAAGTGAAAAAGTGTTCTATGGTCACATGAGTCCAAATTTGACATTCTTGTTGGAAATCACCAACGCCATATCCTCTGGGCTAAAGAAGAGGGAGACCTTCCAGCATGTCATCAGCATTCAGTTCAAAAGCCAACATCTCTGATGGTATGGGGGTGCATACGGTATGGGCAGCTTGCATGTTTTGGAAGGCACTATGAATGCTTAAATGTATATAAAGGTTTTAGAGCAACATATGCTCCCCTCCAGAAGACGTGTATTTCACCAGGACAATGCAAAACCACATACTGCAGCTATTACAACAGCATGACTTCGTAGTAGAAGAGTTCGGGTGCTGAATTGGCCTGTCTACAGTCCAGATCTTTCACCTATAGAGTACATTTCGCACATCATTAAACAAAAAATATGTCAAAGACGACCACGAACTCTTCAGCAGCTGGAAACATATATCAGGCAAGAATTTGGACCAAATTCCAACACCATGATTGATTGATGCATTTTTTATGTAGCGCTTTGTGTATTGTTGTACACCCAAAGCTCTTTAAAATCATGGGGGGGGCTCTCCTCAACCACCACCAGTGTGCAGCATCCACTTGGATGATGCGATGGCTGCCACAGGACAACGGCGCCAGTGCGCTCACCACACACCAGCTACAGGTGGAGAGGAGAGAGAGTGATAGAGCCAATCAAGTGGATCGGGATTATTAGGAGGCCATGATGGTCAGAGCCAGTGGAGGGATCACCAAAACTCTAGAAACTCATAACCACGATGCCCAGATGTCTTCAAACTGTTTTGAAAAGAAGAGGAGATTCACCATGGTAAACATGCCCCCGTCCCAACTATTTTGAGACCTGTAGCAGGCATCAAATTTTAAATGAGCTCATTTTGTGCATAAAATTGTAAAAATCTCGGTTTAAAAATGTATGTTATCTATGTTCCATTGTGAATAAAATATTGGCTCATCTGATTTGAAAGTCTTTTAGTTTTCATTTGATTCAAATTTAAAAAACGTCCCAACATTTCAGAAATTCATGTTGTATAATAGTGTATAAATTATCCTCAGTTAGTACTGGATTTAACAATATTAACTCTATGTAATTTTTCTAAACTTCCACAATCACTCTCACCTGGATCATCTGTGTTTGAGGTTTACTATACATCAGGAGTGGAGTTTTGGTCCAGTGAGCTCTCTGTTTTGGGCTGTAAATGCAGAGATAGAAACCAAACAACCAACAAAATATAGAGTCGCTATGTTGTATCTGGTTTGGATGCTGTGCAAATAGCTGTGCCATATCAGGTCAGAGGTCATTTGAGGAACTGAGTGTTTCAGACGCTCCCTCCAGGTGTGTATCGTCTCACATTAGATGTCAGTGTTTGTTTACACTGCCTCAGTTTAGCAACAGGTCATCTGAGTGTCATTGTGTCAGCTCTCTCCTGCCCAGTTTAAACAGCTAAAATCGGATTACTTAAACTGGTGATATGGGACGGGTCACGGGGCCAAGCACTGAGCTCAGTCAGCTCACCCTTTTCACGGTGCAATCTGGCTCGATCAGTATGGAAAAAAGGACTTATTGTGCCCTCATACCGACCAATGAGAAGATTCAGTAGGCTTTATAGCAGAGAGACCGAGGCGTAGGGGGGCTGGGGGCAGATAAGAAGATAGAGGAAGAAATATGGGTTCCGCAAAAGTCTGCGTTCAGCAGAAACAAATCTTCAGATTTATTTGATATGAATTCCCACGCTCAGTAAGATAAATTGCAATAGGAAGGTATTTATCTGAAAGCGCCTGACATCGTGCAGCAGATATAACTGCAGTAACCACATACTCACAAAGTTGGGCAAAGAGTGTGAGCTTGTGACTAGTAAGCCAGTTTACCTCAGTTTAGAGTAGATTTACATATTATTGATTATAATTAATACTAATTTAATACACACTAAAGCAATCTGACATCAATCAGTCTATCAATCGATCAGTCAGAAATCTAATGTAAGAAATGTCCTTTTTTTAATGAACAACCAGTGTTTATACCCCGGCACTGATTGTCAGGTGCATTTTGCCTTTATGAGGGAGTTATATATTATGTATTTGTTTATTTGGTATTCATTTAACCCTCTGGTGTGCTGCTCATGTGGCTGTCAATTTTTTTTCTCCAATGAAATAAATGTCATATATTTTAGTTCTATATATGGGTCAATGATGATGTGATGCCTAAATTGATTGCATTTTTTTTCTGTAAAAATTGTTTAAATGCATAAAAAGATGCCATTTATAAGAAGTACCTCTCCCACATATGTATATGTGTGTATATATATAATACTAGTCATATAATTTGTTAACCACTTTTTGAACACCTAAAAATTAAATTTCCAGCAATGGAGCACAGACTAAACTGTGGTCTTTTTATAAAGAATATACTTGCCGGATTATTGCTGGCATAAAAAAAAGGTTATATAAAAGTAATAGAAGTTTAAGTTTATTATTATGAAAAATGTACAAACATATTTTTTTTTACTTTTTTGTGAAATATATATTTTCCAAATATGTTCTACTCTGAAACTGTATGTCTAAACAAGTTCTAAACAAGTTGTTTTGCAAAGTTGATACCTATAAAAATGAGCTTTTAGTATGATTTTGTTTGAGCGCAATACCTAGCGTTTCCATTAGATGAAATTCACTTCCTATTAATTTCCAATGTGGTCATTTTTGACCACGAACAATACATGTCTGATTGTTTTGTTTTTTTCAGGACCATCTAACTTTTTTGAATGTCTGTGATATTTCTTTTTTTTTGTGATCACATAGCAATTGCCAAAGTTTTGTAGCATTCCAATGAATGTCTAAACCGCACCAGAGGGTTAATGGTACATTTATGTGCATTTTATTCCCCCACATTTTAAATTATTTACATAGCCTCAAAACCTGTTGATTTTCTGAAACTGGTATACGTTTGCTGTGTGTTAATTGTCACTGTCTCATTGCAGGATTTCTAAAAACATCCCCACCACTAAAGATGTAGAGCCTCTGTTGGAGATTGATGGTGATATTCGTAGTTTTGAGGTGTTTCTCTCATCACATACCCCTGTTCTCACCGCTCGTGATGTGGAGATGTTCCTGCCTTGTACTGTCAACCTGGATCCCAAACTAAGGGAGATCATCGCAGGTAACCACACAAACGCATTTGTCTTGCTATAAATTAAGGACATTGTTTTAATATAAAGCTAGACTTCTTACAAACTTACCAAAACTTAACTACATAAACACTAACTAGAACTTTTTCCAGTGACATATAATACTTATTGACAAAATTTTATATTTATAGGAATGTATTGCTTGATGCTTTTTATAGTGTGTCTATATTAATTAATTAAGATACAGAAGATACATTTGTATATTTTGAGGATGTCTCCTGGCTTTTCTTAGATTTAGCTATTTGTGTCCCTAATTATAGATAAGTAAATGCACACATGGTGCTAAATGTATTGCTGTGGATTTCTCTAAATCATTGAAAATATGAGAGATGATATTATCTCATCACATGATAATGGTCAGCTGCGCCGTGCTTTGAGACAGCAGACGTTGCTCGGTGCAATGTGACAATGGACTGTGCAATAAAGGATCCTTTGTGAACCGAGAGAGATGAGTAAGGTCTCCATTGTGTTCACCTCAGGAAATGAAACATCACTGAAGCCCGATGAGCTGCTCGTTTTCTGAGTCACCCAGCCAGTCTTATTTGGTCTAGCTGGGTGACTCAGAAATATTATTTCCAACCAAACAAATTCTGACGTATGTTTCAGCCCTTGAGACTTTGACGCTAAAGTGATCGCAGATTTCATTGCGAGCCACGTTTATTTCTTCCTGGTGCGTTTGCGATTCGCTGCTTCTGTTGGGAAAAATAGTTTTTTCTAAGGGAATCAAACCACAAAGGCCTTTCTTTTCTCACATGTAACTTACTATAAATGCTTCATTTGGCTGAAGTCGACTGTGAGTGGGAGGGTTTGAATGCCTTTACAGTGCTGGCCAAGATTAGGATCTAACTTTCTCCTACACTCTCTCTCTCTCTCTCTCTCTCTCTCTCTCTCTCTCTCTCTCTCTCTCTCTCTTCAGATGTACGAGATGCACGAGAGCAGATGCACCTTGGAGGAGTCAGCTATCCCACACTGCCCCTTCAAGATGCTTCGGTACGGCTGCACTCCACATTTGGGCAGCACTCTTTGGCCTGCTCTCCCACAGGCTCGTTCCCTGGCTCTTTCCCCCCTGCTGGAGTGCTGCCGGCCGCTCAGCCCCACAGCAGCTACTTTAGTGGGCTTACGGGACCCCAACATCCCTTCTACAACCGGGTGAGACAACAGGCAGAGACATTGCTTACTGTGTTCAGCAAAGTGCACCTGTGTCTATGGAGTTACTGAAACAGAATTATGATAAGTATGTAGTAAAATAGGTTCAGGAACAAAACTGGCCCCCTGGCACATTATAAAAAAAGGTTGTTGTGCTATTATTATTATTATTGTTAATAATAATAACAATATTTCATAAAATGTCATGCTACTAATAATATTAATGTAGTATTCATGAAATAATTATTGTAATTATTATTATTAGTCAATGTTATTAATAATATTTGTTTTAATTATTATATTTCATATTTTAGTAATATATTATAATATATAATAAAATAGTACATAATAATATATCATAATAATAATAATTTATAAAATGTTATGTTGCTAATAATATTAATATAATTAATTATTATTATTATTGGTCATAGCAGAAATAAAATTAATAATTATAATCTTACTACTGCTATTATAATAATAATAATATAATATTATATATATAGTAATAATATATAAATATTATTATATAATCATATTCTATAATCATATTTTATCATATCATAGCTTAATAATAAATAATTGTATTATTAGTTGTTAGTAGAAGTAGTTGTAGTAGTATGATTAATAATAATAATTATTATTATTTATTTTATAAAATAATCAACTTAATAATAACAATAATAATAAAATTAAGTAGTTCTAGTAATATTATTCATAATAATCATAATTTTACTTTTACTACTATGGTTACTTACTACTAACTAAAGTATGATTATGATTATTATTAGACTGAATAATTAGTAAAATAGAATAATTAAAAGCAGTAGTAGTAATAATAATAATAATTGTACCACTGCCACTAATAATATTATTAATTTTCAATGCATACATATATAGTCCGGCCCTAATAAATCAGTTTTTAGGCTGTAATGTGTGTTTGACCTCTCATTGAATGGCTGAAGTGGCGCTGACCCTCACCTGACCCTCATTCATCAGATTCCTGAGTATTTGTCTGTTCTCTCCACCTCTATAGCCTTACTTCCCTCATCATGTTTATCACCTGCCCCGACATTACCCTGGCAGCCTCCATCACGCCCCCTCACGCCCTGCAACTAAACTCCATAAGGACCCCAGTCTGGGACTAGTAAGTACATAACTAAACGCCTCAAAGTCACTGCAGCCAGACATGCGTTTTAGTGCCTAGTCTTTATGGCCACAATAATGTCTTTATGTCTTAGGATGCTAAATGTATCTCTCTTTTTCTATGCTTCGTTTTAAGCTCCTCGTGACAAGCCTGTGGCTTGTATGCTATGACTTTGCACGTTAAACTCACAGAGCAGTTCTGTAGCATTTTCATTGAAGTTTCTTAAAATTAAAATGTATATAAATGCTTTTAGTTTTCAACCTTTTTTCATTTCCTCCTCACCTAGTTTTAGTCTTAAAAGAACGGTAGCTGTTTAATTCTGTGTATGTACATTTAAACCTTTATGATTGGCTAATATTTTTGCATGGCAAATGCGTAATAATCTCTCTGCCACTGTACAGTATGATATTTTAATATCTTATGGTTATGAAATTATAACCATATGATTTCTGTGTGGTTAGAGTCTGTCTACTTTGTAGATTGAACTTTTAACTTCTAAAAGAGCCTGGAAACTCTTGTTTTAATAACATTTCCGTTTAAAGACCTGATGGAGTTTCTAGAATTCATAGAAGTTACAGGAAACCCCCATAAATCATGCCAATCTCTATGTCAGTCCTCTCCCCGGCCTGTCCATACTAAAGGTGTGTGTTCTGTAACTCTGGTTCTTCCTCTTTCATCCATACTGTCTCCCTCCTTCAGGATGTAATCAGAGAGGACTCCAGTGAGGGTCTTCCCTCTCCTACATCCCCTTCTATGGTAACTTTAGCAGTGTGTATGTCTGTGTTTATATCTGTGCATAAAAGATGCAGTAGAGCCTTTTATTGCCTGCAAACACACACACATACACACTTATGATGCTAGTGGCATGTTAAACTTTTATATAGCTGTCCAGTCTCTGCCTGCGCTTCTTAATCCCTAAAGCTTAATGTGAAGCTAGTGAACAAATCTCAAAGTTCAAAGAACTTATTGCTGGACCTCATAATTTTCCTTTTCCCTCTTGACCTTTAAATGCATATTTGACTTTGAAACATAATTAAAGGGATGGTTCACCCAAAAATGAAAAATCTGTCATTAATTACTCACCTTCATGTCGTTCCAAACTCCTAAGACCTTCATTCATCTTAGTAACACACATTAAGATATATTTGATGAAAACTGAGAGATTTCTGACCCTGCATAGACAGCAGCACAACTGACACATTCAAGGCCCAGAAATGCTGTCAGGACTGTAGTCAGACAGGTAGTCCTGTGTTCCTGTGGCTCAGTGGTAGAGCATTGCGTCAGCAGCGCAAAAGGTTGTGGGTTCAATTCTCAGGGAACACACATACTGACAAAAAATGTATAGCCTGAATGCACTGTAAGTCGCTTTGGATAAAAGCGTCTGCTAAATGCATAAATGTAAATGTAGTCATCATTAAAATAGTTCATGTGACATCAGTGGTTCAACTATAATTTTATGAAGCTACTGGAATACTTTTTGTGCGCAAAGAAAACAAAAATAATCACTTTATTTCTTCTCTTCCATGTCAGTCTCTGCCGCCATTCACAACAGTACCACAAAGCGTTTAAATAGTTTTTTTCAATTGAAAGAGAAGAAATTGTTGAATTAAGTCGTTATTTTTGTTTTCTTTTCGCACAAAAAGTATTCTTGTAGCTTCATAAAATTATGGTTGAACCACTGATGTCACATTAACTATTTTAACGATGTCCTTACTACCTTTCTGGGTCTTGAAAGTAGTAGTTGTGTTGCTGTCTATGGAGGGCCAGAAAGCTCTCAGATTTCATCAAAACTATCTTAATTTGTGTTCTGAAGGTGAACAAAGGTCTTATGGGTCTGGAACGACATGAGGGTGAGTAATTAATGACAGAATTTTCATTTTTGAGTGAACTGTCCCTTTAATTGTATTAAATGTATCAACAAAATCAATTAGTAAAAAAGTCAGGTGGTGCAGTGAATGATGCCATATCTCATATTAAAGAGCATGTCAAAAATATACATTGATATAAGTTTTTTTCTAGATTTAAATGGAATTTTAAATCTCACGTCTTTTCACATATTTATTTAAAGTTATATATTCTTTTGAACTTTCTGTTCATCAAAGAATCCTAAAAAAAAACATTTCATTCAAAAAACTACTTTTCAACATTGACAATGATAAGAAATGTTTCTTGATCACCAAATCAGCATATTAGTATGATTTCTGAAGGATCAGGTAATGGCTGCAGTGCTGAAATTTCAGCTTTACAATCACAGGAATAAATATATTTTTTTTTAAATACATTCAAATTGAAAGGAGCAATTTTAAATTGTAATAATATTTCACAATATTTCTGTTTTTACTGTATTTATGATCAAATAAATACAGTCATTTATAGCATAAGTGACTTCTTACATTCAAAAACATTAACAAATCTTACCACCCCTACTTTTGACAGTAGTGTAATTTTAATGACTCCAAACTAAATATAAACATTTATTTTAAACAATATATCAATTTAATTCAATACAAACTTTTTTTAAATTGGAAAATGTGCAATATTAATTTTCTGTGGGCTGTTGGAATGATGTTTCTGTAGCCAAACTGGCCACATCTATCTTCTGATGCACTAATCTCTAAAATAGCCAAATATATGAAACTGACATTGAAATCATAATTATCTCAGATTAGACCATTATACTGATGCTCACTTACTTATCATTCATCCCAATTTATCCTCCCTAAAATGATCTATTTACACATCTCTCTGCATATTCTCCGTCCCTGCACCTCTGTCCTTCTTCCCCATTGCCATTGCTTGAGTCAAACCCTGCCGCTGGTTTCTCTCCTCATATTCTGCCCTCCTTCCTTCAACCCTGTTGTTTTGCTCTTTCATGCCTCAGTCATTTGATCCGCTCTCTGGTCTGTCCCCCCATCGCTGCTTTGTTCTGCGTGGTGTGAAAGGCTGCTGCTATCTGAGGTTGGCTGGATTAGCATCAGCAGTGCTGGGACGGCGCGCTGAATGAGGCCGCTCTTATCAGCACAGCGAGCCGCTTCCTTCAGCGAACACGTCTGTTTCTTCCTCCCTGGCCCCTCACGCTAATTACACTCTTATCGCCCGCCTCGAACACTCGCCCATCAGGATGGGGCCGTTTTGGAATTAAAACAACTTCTTCTTGGCATGGACTCGTGAAAAGTCCTCTCAGTTTCTCCTATTCTCCTTTTATGTGTTTTTTTCTGTTCGCAACTCCTTGCTAGTCCATCCTTTCTCCAAAATGTTATTCTTTTGATTCACCCCATCTGAAGTTCTCTGTTCGATTGGCTTGTTAAAATCATTACTGTGAAATCCATGCAGGTTGGATGCTATAATGTTACTGTGTGTACATTTGATTGATTGCTGATTGAAGCATGTGACCTAATCCCTCCTTTCCTCTCGTCCTCTCTCCTTTTCTCGATCCCAGACCAAATCTCAGCCCTTCAGAATGAAGCAGGTACAAACATTTCAACCCTTCAGTTTTCTCATATTAACTGTTATTTTCAGGGCTTCTGCTCGTTTTGGCTTGTTTCATTTAAAAGCAGAACAAAATGAACAGCCAGTTCTGTCATTGTGTGATTTCTGTTCAGACACACTGTGGCCAAAAGTATGTGCACAACCGAACATCACAGGCTGTCCAGCTCCAGAAAGGACAATAACAACTTCCCTGCAACTTTATTCTCCATTATATATATCCAGACAGGTGTTTCACGTTTAATTTTGATCTGAATGCAAATTAGTTTTTAGAGAACAGAGGAATATTAGCCATGACTATAGTAATATTTATTCAAAGGCTTTTCCCGGTTGGCTGATTCTCTCTAGTTTTCTGCAGTTTTATTCATTTGCTCTCAAGGCACTAATTTAATTTTATTTATTGTATTTTCTCTTATTAAACATGCCTGCTGCTGATGAATAGGACAACTGGTGTTAAGCTTGGCTGAGAATCCACACCACTCGTTTTTGAACAAAGAATCATTGACACATTTGATATTTTATATTTACTACTGCTCATCACAGTAGTAGTTTCCCAAGCAGACTGACCTAGATATAGATTAAAGATCCAGTCATCATCATATGAAGAACACACCGGTCACACTTAAGTTTGGAGACCAATTCTCAATATTAACTATTAACTGTGATTTTGCCTCGATATACGGTTGATAAAGTAGCTGTTAAGTTTAGGTAGGGGGTAGGATAATGGATCTAATATGGTCATGCAGAAAAAGAAATTAACAGCCAATATGCTAGTGATATGCATGCTAATAAGTAACAGTGAGAATTAGTCCTTTAAATAAAGTGTTACCAACATGCTTGTATAATATTAATTCTGAGACATTTATTAAATTAACTATGGCCTCAAATTATTAATGTGAGCAACTTCATGTAACTACATTTATATTATATTATTGAAACTGATATAATGATTGTTGTATTATTAAGATATAGGGCTGATTGTTGTACAATAAAAAAAATTATAATGGGGCTGATCTGTTGTTCCACAATAAAAAAAATTATAATGGCATCTGTTGTTCCATAAAGAACCAAAATAAAGGTTCCAAAAGGTGGTTTTCGAAGCGATGCCATAGAACCATTTTGTGTTCCACAAATAATTTTTCAGTGAACTGTTCTTAATAGAATATTAGGGGAAGGAAGGAAGGAAGGAAGGAAGGAAGGAAGGAAGGAAGGAAGGAAGGAAGGAAGGAAGGAGAACTTTCCAATATAAATAACTTGATAAATAACTCTTAAAAATAAAGCTTCTTTATTGGCATCATTGTTTCCAAAAAGAACCTTTACCATCCATGGAACCTTTTCATTCCACAAAAGTTTCTTTACAGTAGAAAAAAGTTCTTTAGATTATTAAAATGTTCTTCACGCTAATTAAAAATGGATCATTTAAGAACTGTTCACTGAAAGTGGCTCTTCTGTGGAATTACTGCAAAACCCCACTTTTGTAAGCTTTTAAGAGTGTACGTCATACTAGAAGGGTCTAATGAGATCAGTGCACATGACAAAGATCAACCATTACAGCAAAACAAACTGGGTCACCACTGACAACCCAGACTAATCTAAAGATCTTGTGGCTGTCTACACTTGACACCTACACATTAGAATTTTACATTAAACATGCATTTTACTCTCCGCAAAGTCTTGTAATGATAGCTCCCTTACATGACTTCAACAGACAGAAATTTCCATCATGCATTACGTATTGTTCCTTCACCCATAACTGCTCAGAGTTCCTTATTCTGTAATGACATTGAATTACTGCCTTGCTTTTTCTTGAGTTGTACTGCTTTTGCATCACATGGCTTTGACAGTGCCTCATGCCTTGCTATTCCAGAATGCATTATGAACTGATGGAATGAGTAACTGGTTACTGTATGTGTGTGTAGGGCTCTGGTTCTGTGGTTTCTAGTGGATCTCAGGTCCTCCTCAGTTCTCTGAGCATCGATGGCGTATGTGAGAAGCTCAGACAGATCCAGGGCCTGGACTCCAGCATGCTGGAGCAGTATATCAGCACAATCAAAAAGGTATGTTCTGGAGAAGTGTCCTGAAAGTCCATCGAAAAGCATGAAGTCCATTAAAAGGTTTTAGTATGTGATTTTACGGTTCGCTTTCACAGTACACTTTGTTGTCCTATTGCTAAGGTATAGTTCTAGTTGTCCTATACCTAAGTGCAAATCTAATGGGTTTTTATGACAACTGTGAAATATGTTTGAAAAAGTATTATCTAACAAGTAGCTAATTTTAAGCATATCTGATCTCTATACCCCCCCACCCCATAATATAACCATAATACAATTTTAACAATCTGTTGAAAGTATATTCAATTCACTACAGTAACACAAATATGTAACTATTAATTTATTAATATAAATAATTTGACTCATTAAACTAACAAACATTTTAATTAGCAAAACGTGTGCATGTGTCAGCTTTGTTACTGATTTTTTTTATTATTACAAAAAATATGACACTAAAATTATAATACCAAGGAAATAGGATTATTCGTAGTCTTTGCTAATCATGATAGTTAGAAAAGTAAATAATCAAATTGCATTTTCTCATTATTTCCAACAAATTGTAGTATTAGGTAACCGCACTGAAGGCTGAGCTTGACAGAATTATTGTAAGAAAGTTATTATTTTTTTTTTTGTAATAAAATAAATTGTAGTCTGCATTTATTTCATCCAAAATATAGTAAAAGTATTTTGCAATATTATTACAGTTTAAAATAATTGACTGATCCTTCAGATCATTCTAATATGCAGATTTGCTGCCCAAGATACATTATATTATCGATGATGCCAAAGGTTGTGCTGCTTAATATTTTTGTGATAACAACTTTTATGTTTTTTAGAATACATAGATGAATATAAAATGTATAAAAGAGCAGCATTTATTTGAAAACAATCTTTTTTTGTAATAATGTTAGTGTTTGCTGCCATGTTTGATCAATTTAAAGCATCCTTGCAAAATAAAAGCATTAGTTTTTTGTAATAAAAAAAAAAATAAATATATCATGTTGATGCCAAACTAACTACAAATTAAAATTTGGCACAAACTAGCAAAGTAATTTCTCATTTCTTTCTCTCTCTTTTTTATAACTGCTTTTCTGTTTCATTTTTATGTTTCTCAGTTGTTTATTGCTGGAAGATAAAAACCAAACAATGGATTTTGAACTGTGTTTGAACATATTTTGGTAACAGAGCTGCCAACTTTAAATAAAATGAATAGAAAATAAAGCAGCTCATGTACTATTTTATCTTCTAAAAGTTAGTCTCTTAGTCCTATACCTGTTTTTCATGGAAATACACTGATTTCTACACAAAAAGTGAAAAACAGGACTGAGACATGGGGTGTGGTAAATGAGTCCATCCCTGTAAATACATGTTCATCCATTGGAAAAGAGCAGTTTTATCAGCCCCATGTGGTGCATACAGAGGTTTCACAATGAGGCCTTTCTTTCCATTGGATAACATCTGAAGGAAGCAATGACATTTCTAATGTCTTCATGCATTAGTCAACCTGCCAGCTGTGCCGCATCTGCCTGCATACTTCAAAATCTCAATTGTGAACTTTTTCAACCTTTGACATATTGCCGAGATGAAATTGATCTTAAATGTTAGCTGTTGAATGCCATAATGTTCTCATGTCAAATTCTATCATCCTAAATGTAGGCCAACGTGAACGGCCGGGTTCTGTCTCAATGCAACCTTGATGAGCTCAAGAAGGAAATGAACATGAACTTTGGAGACTGGCATCTCTTCAGGTCCATGGTAAGACATCAGCTGATGTGTGATCTTCTTTCTTTCCTACACGCTCAGATCTGATAATGGTCATCTTTCTGTTTGTGGTTTGTAATGTTCAGCCCACAGCTAATCTCTCTATAGTGAAGAAGGCTGGATGGGGTTGAAATAAAGAACACATGTAGCTGTGTTGATCAGATTTCCATTTGCGCTTATACAAACGAATGTTGTGTTGCCAGCAAGCAGGCAGCCATCTGGTCCAAGATGGCTGCTTTCTGGATGAAGGAGGGTTATTGTCAGTGGGAGCTCGGTGTCCACTTGAAGATCTGAATAGCTTGACGTTTACAAGAAAGTAGCATTCTTTGGGCTGTAAACAAGTCCAAATGGAACGACTCGGGGCTAGTTGTGATATTGGCGTGCCTCAGAAGTTTCACTTAGTACTACGGCCATTCAGCGATTTCACACAAATGCCACAGTGAAGCATGTGATTCAGATTTATTTATTTATTTTCTGGTCTTGTGTCTAAGTTGCTTAAAAATAAAGTCTTATTGAAATGGGTCTTTTTTCTCTGAGGAGGTCAGGTAAGATTAGTGTTTCACTTTTTTTCTGTTTTAATCCCACCCGAATTAAAAACGTGTGTGTGTGTGTGTGTGTGTGTGTGTGTGTGTGTGTGTGTGTGTGTGTGTGTGTGTGTGTGTGTGTGTGTGTGTGTGTGTGTGTGTGTGTGTGTGTGTGTGTGTGTGTGTGTGTGTGTGTGTGTGTGTGTGTGTGTGTGTGTGTGTGTGTGTGTGTGTGTGTGTGTGTGTGTGTGTGTGTGTGTGTGTGTGTGTGTGTGTGTGTGTGTGTGTGTGTGTGTGTGTGTGTGTGTGTGTGTGTGTGTGTGTGTGTGTGTGTGTGTGTGTGTGTGTGTGTACACATATTCCATCCATTTCATAATATTATAATAATATCGCAAAGACTATCTTTGAAAAGTTTGGGGTCAGTAAAATTGTTTTCTTTTCTTTTTTTAAGTAATACTTTTATTCAGCAGGGATGCATTAAATTCAAAAATGGCAGTAAAGACATTTCTAATGTTATAAAAGATTTATAATTCAAATAAATGCCGTTCTATTGAATTTTGTATTAATCAAAGAATCCTTAAAAATGTATCACAATTTCCACAACAATATTAATCAGCACAACTGTTTCAACATTGATAACTATAAGAAATGTTTATTGAGCACCAAATCAGTATATTAGAATGATTTCTGAAGGATCATATGACACTGAAAACAGAATGCTGAAAAAAAACGCTGGCTGCTTTTCTATCACATGAATGAATCACATTTTAAAATATATTAGAATACAAAAAAATATTTCATTGTAATAATATTTCACAATATAACTTTTTACTGCATTTTTGAGGTATTGAATACAGCCTAGGTGAGCACTTCTTCCAAAACATTGAAAATTATTACCAGCCCCAAACCTTTAAATGGTAGTGTATCTTTTTCTGAATAGTTGTAATACTATTTGTGTTTTAGAAGTGAAAAATACAGGAATACAGTTTCAGTCTGTCTGTTTTCAGTCAGTTCACTCAACTCATTGTCACGATAATGAATGAAATTCACTGTTGCTGTTGAATGCATGTAAACACTGCTGTATTTGTGCTGTAGGTTCTAGAGCAGCGTCATGTGGAGAACCAGCTGCTGCATGATGAATCGGGAGCGTGCAGTGAGCAAGGCAGCAGCGTGTTGACTCAACTCGAACCCCACAGACCCTCTGAAGCGCCACAAGACGTGACCATCAACCCAGAAAACTTCACGTACAGCCTCAACATAAGCTTTGAAGAGCTCAGCGGTGTGGGGCTGGAGGAGTCCGCCAGACAACACAATGCCCACTGGCTGGTGCGTGGTACTGCTGTGCACACAAACCCATTCAGCACTGAAGTACAGCTTATAGATAAACACAGGTGCACACCATGACAAAACGGTGTAATTATATACATAGAAGCTGACACAAACATATGCGTGCGTGGAGACAAAGAAAACGTGGCACTTTTTGTTGTTATAGTGCCTTTTTAACCAAACGTTTTCTTGACCGTTGTGTTTTGTTGCTATAGAGGCAGCTTCTCCTTTTTAGTAGTCTCTCATCAGCATGAAAATAGCATGTGGTTTACTGGGTGACAAACAAAGTGTTTTCTGACCTGGACGGGCAGAGGAAGTGAAGAGCTGACCACACACACGCTAGCTCTCTATCACACAGAGATAGCTATTTCTGCACTCATCTGTTAACACTTGGGAAGGTGTTGCAACACAAGCAAGAGCTCATAATGGTTTAGATTAGCATCATGAAAGTCGGTGGTGAACAGACTTTGGGTGCGTCTCATTTCACATATCTCTGCACTATTTTTACGCCGTTTTGTAGCCCAAGTAGTGTGTTCACACTGAAAAATGCAGCGAGGTGTAGTGTATAATGAGTAGTCAAAATGATGTACTTCTTCAAAAGAAAAGACGCCGTGTGGATGTACAGGAAGTGGATGGGCTAAACGTGCAAAAGCTATCTGTGACAGAACATTTCCCATAAATGGAACACTCAGATGCTAATGGTTCTATGTAGTAAACGAGTGTTCCATTTGAGACGTTAGCCTTCTAAAATTCATAGACAAATTTGGAACACAACTGAAGGGATAGTTTACTCAAACTCACTGTCGTGTTTCTGGAACCCACTGAGATCCTTATTCCAAGTCTTCTGAAGCCACATGATAGTCTTGTGCGATTAAATTCTTGAATAAACATGCTGAGTTTGAACATCTGGAAGCAAAAATAAAGTGTTCAATTGATTGTTTCTTTAAATCCCTAGATCAGTTTTTTTAGTGAATTGAATTGTTGAAATAAGACTGTGTACCATGATATAATCTTTGTTTAGTTGACCTCATGGGCTGCATGCAAAAAATCAAAAACCTTCTAATGTGATCTTTGTAGTCTGGTTCACATAAAAATACTCTGAGCTGTTGCTTTTAATGAATAGTTAAAAAAATGTAATCAGCCTGAAACAGTCTGGCAAAATAGACTTTCGAACTGAAATACACTGAAATGAATCAAAATTAGATACAATTGAATCAAGAACTTGTGCAACTAAACCAAATTGATTAGGGCTGTCACAATATCAGATATTCACTGCATGTTTATTGTGGTAAGAAATTCCTGATAAGGTTAGCATGATATTTACAGATATTTAGAATTAATAAATAATATTAGTCAACTCTTTGAAAAACTGTTTTTTGTTCTCCGTTTTGAACAATGAATCACACTTAAAATATTATAATAGAGAGGAGGGGTGAGTTAACAGTCCCACTTTATATTAGGTGGCCTTAACTACTATGTACTTACATCAAAAAGTAAGTACAGTGAACTTATTGTGTTCATATTGTATTGCAAAACACTTCTGTTGAGGTGGAACACGTGTGTGGTTAGTGACAGGTTTGGTGGTGTGGGTAGGTTTAAGAGTGGGTTAGGGTGTAAAGGATGGGTCAACAGTGTAATTATAAATGTAATAACATAAATTATTACAGATGTAATTACATGCAGGTATTTTTTAAATATATGTACAATGTAAAAACAGGTATGTACACAATGAGTGCATTGTATCAAATGATTAATTTGATATGATTTGGTGTGGCAGTAGTAGCTACAACTGCGTCCACTTGCCAATAGTGTAGCAATTTATGAGGCACAGGTCACACAAAAATCACTTTCAAACAAACAGCTTTCTGTTGTTGGTCAATGCAGCAAATTCACATGACCAACTGAACTTGACACAAAATCTTGCATGGGAAAATATTTTGCCCTCAGGCAAAATCCCTGTTTGCGTGGAATCCTATTTAAAAACTTGTTCAAAAATTAATCGAACAACTTATCATCACCTACTATGTTGGAGTGTCAACCAGTTACTGCTGCTGGAGGGTTTAGATAAACTCTTGAAATGCTTCTGTGTTTGCTTCCACGGCACCTAACATGTTCTCTCTCATGCTACGGTCTCAATTAATTGAGCTGATCTTCTCCTTTAGGCCAACACTCACCGGACGCCAAGCATATCCAGTCTGAACTCTCAGGAATCCTCCAACGACATCTGCAAGCTGACCGACAAGCAGCAAGCTGAGTATCACAATGCTTACGAGGAGTACATCTCGCACATGTCCCAGCTGGAGATATCTGCTGCTGGACGAGAGAGTCCCGCTCAAGCCCTGTCCGGCCAGTTCCTCAAAGCCAACTCTGGGGAGAAGACTAAGGAAGGTGAGCAAGATGGGCGCAAACCCTTTGCCAAAAAGAGCTCTAAACCTGCAGACACTATAGTGGACTTCTCCTCCATACCAGACGGTGCTCTTCTAGATCCCATTACAGAGGAGGATGAGAAGTCAGAGCATGGGTCCACCGCTAAAATCCCACCCAGACGCAAGACCAAAGGACAGGGTCCGTCTTACCACAGCATACCGAGCGATGAAGATTCAGGAGATGAGGAAACAGACGCCACCCCGCTTCTGAGAGAAGAACCCTGGGCTGCTGAACCAGATCTAGGCCTCTTGGCTAAAGGGAAGAGCTTCATCTCAGACATCATGCTGGACAAGAAATCATCCGATTCTGGAGTGAGGTCCAGCAGGAGCTCATCTGACCACTCGCTGCAAGACGAGGAGAGCGAAGCGGCTCAGGAGAAGCCCGGTGAGAAGAAAGAAGAGGAGGCCCATCTGATCGAGCTGGTTCTAGAGAGTCCAGTTAAGAAGCGAGTCTTACGACACAGGCTGAGTAACCTTCAGGATGAGGCCATGGCCCGGATGTCCATCTGCTCTGACGCTCCATCTGACAGCAGTAGCCCCGAGGAGAGCTGGCCCACTTCAGCCGTGAGCAACCTCAACTGCTCACCCGACAATACTGCGCTCAACAACAACATCAACAACAGCATCCAGCAGGAGATGCCCGACTCCACCGACTGCCCCTCCATCATTATACGACCAGGATCCAGCACCGAAACCACCACGCTGCCCAACCAGAACCTGCGTGGAGTCCACCAGAAGCCCACCGGTCCCGCCACCGAGGCTGCTGAGGAACGAGAGAGTGTCCTGTGAGCCTAACAAGGTGTAAAAAAAGTCTTAACAACTGCAAAGATTCAGAGAAACTCTTTATTCAGACATCATTACTGCACATTTTCGGTGTTGACTCTGATTAGGTTTGTTTTTATAGGTAACACGAATTAAAAATGATCCTGCACTGCAGTTTCTTAATCAGTAGTTTTGGCAAGTTTTGCATGAAAGATATTTAAAGGACCATAAAACAAGAAATCGATGATCAGTAAAATAGTTATAAAATCAAGCATAACATTTATAAAACCTATAATATATAATATAAAACCTAAAATGTATGGTTTAAACTAAAAGGAACTTTTTTAAAGAATTTAAGTACAATTAATTAACATTAGTAAATGAGTAAAACATTAGTAAAAAAATCATTAGGTTACACAATGAAAAATACTTTTACAGCTTTATTAATTTAGGTTAATGTTAATTTTTGCATATTCATTTTTAACTTTTCAAGTTGTATAAATTAACATTAACGTATTATAAATGAACATGAATTCGCAACATGAATCACAACAATTATCAATAGTACATTTATTTTTTTTATATAATATTAACCTACACTCTTAAAAATAAAGGTGCTTAAAAGGTTCTTCATAGCGATGCCATAGAAGAACCATTTGTGGTTCCACAAAGAACCATTCAGTCAAAGGTTCTTTAAAGATCCATCTCTTTCTTACCTTTTTATAATCTGAAGAACCTTCTTTCACCACAAATAACCTTTTGTGAAACCGAAAGCTTCTTCAGATGTTAAAGGGTCTTAATGGAACCATTCAGACAAAAAGGATCTTCTATGGCATCATGAAGTACATGAATGTCAGTAGGTGTTCGTTTATTATACCTAATGTGCTGATTAATGCTAACAAATTGAAGCTTATTGTAGTGTTACCGAACATAAAAAAATCTGAAAACAAGCCTTATTATATTACACAATCTTGTTTTATCCTCAAATACGTCTTGACATTTAGATTATTATTTTTTTTACTGGAAAGCAAAACCAAAATACTGATGAAGAAGATGCAGTGTAAAAGTGTGAGAACTGTCATTGTTGATATTTTTTAGAGTGATGCTAAAAAAGCAATAAACGGAGGCTGTGAAGCTGTTCGTAGTTTCTGATTTGTTTAGTGCACATCCTGTGATTTGATGCTCCGTTTGCTAACATTAAAGATCTAGAGTAGGTTGGTCCACAAGTAGAGTAGGGATTTAACCTCATAGAGTTAGTGCTGGTGTTTTTGCTGATCGGTGATGTGAAAGCTGTTATTTATTTGTGATTGAATACCCGGTTCACATTCAGGTCATCCTTGTAGTTTGAATTCTGCCTTGTAGTGTTTTAGATGAGTGGATCTATTTGTGATCAGTGTTACGTCAAGAGAAAAACAAGTAATAATAGAGGTTTCTGTAAGACTGGATTTGTGTGTATGAGTAACCTCAGTGTTTTCTCACATTAATAAACTTCATTCTTTCCGAATATTTTGAGAATTCATTTTATATTAGAATGCATTATTATATTTGAAAATGAAAATCACATTAGAAGTTCATCTTTACTAAATGTAAGCTTTGTTTGTTCGTGTGTGCTGACGGATTGAACACTAAAATTATAACATTTAAAAATATATATTTTAAAATCGCATTTGTGTATTTTGATGAGACTTGCTAACTGCCAATCATCTCCCCCATAAACCACGAGACTGAAAACTATCATTGTTTTTCTGAGGTGAAGTCTGGCCGCCAGCAGGTGGCGCACTCTTCATATCAACTGCACTAATACAGGTTTAGGATGCATTTGAGAATCAACCTTTAATTTTTAAATGTACACTTTGAGGAAACGTATGAAATAAAGATAGGCACATATCACTATCTTTTTTCTGTAGTTAAACAGTTTTCCTGAATTACATCCCACAAAATGACGTCTTTCAAATGTGTGCATCACATTACTACTCGATAAATTAAATATAATTTTGTGTCTAATATGCTAACATTGAAAATGTATCAGCTTTATTCACAAAACTTTAGTCCAGGGGATTTGGTGTACAGTTCTTAATAATAGGCTGAAGCTGTAAAAAAATGATTATAATATAAAAAATCACTATCCAGGTCTCGGATTTATTCTTTTGCGCTCATTAAGGGCACGACTGGAAACCTACAGTCTATTATTTTACAAACAGAATTCCACAAATCAAAAGCTCAAGCATTGATTTAACTGCCATTTCATCCACATACAGATTATACTAATGAGAAAACCCGTGGACACGATCACGATTAATGTTTGAACTTCCAAACACCTTCAAGAAATGAGTTTCACCACACAGGAAAAGAGAGAACGAGGTCAAGCGCAAGAAAAACTGACAGGCTTTATGATTTGTGGACAGTTATATATTAAGAAAAAGCAAATTTTTCCCACTACGGACTGAAATGAATGCATTTTTACACAGCCATATGGCAATGAAAAAGACTGATTGGTGTTCCAATCAGTGTATGTGTGAAGGGTCAGTGACATGCTTCTGAATCCTGGATATAAAGGCAAGGTCAATATACAGCAAAACACTGGCTGGTTGACATTTTTACACACAAGCGTAACAGACCAGCGTCAAATAAAGCATTTGATTTATTTTGTATATTAAAAAAAGGTACGATTTACAATATTACTTTTATAAAAAGTCTCAGCATACAGCATAACACTTTGCAGATACAGTCGGTCCAATTTCTGCAACTATACAAGATAGAACTCTCTGAGAGAGTTCACAAGGTTTCATCATGTCATTTTCAACGTCCAGTCCTTCGTGTGCCAAACGATTTGACAAAAACAGACTTAAACTTTGTACAGTAACTAACCACTTCTTCTCCTATTCACACGGTCTTCAAGAAAAAAAAGGTAAGACTTCTTCTCAATGCAGAGAAAAGGTTCCTTGTGATCATTTACAGGCTTCCCCTCCTATTTTCAGGGAATATAGTGCTTCTTCCTCTTGAAGAAAAGACCAAATAAGTCTTTTTAGAAGATAAATAATCAATGTCCGAACTTATAACACATCACATGGATTGTCCTTTTAGAAGCAAAAAAAGAATCTCTTGATTCAATTACAGGAAAGAAAAAAACCTCCAGACTGAGAACCGAAATCAGAGGAAAAGCCAGTTCCCAGGTCCTGTGTGTTCTTGTGTCTTAACCGAACACCTGCAAAAGATTGAGAAAGAGGCGCATTTAGAGAATGCAAACAGGGCAGAGATCCGGACAGCCTGGCGCCAGAGAGGAAGCCGCAGTTTGAACATTTAACCAAACACTCAGAGACTGAGCAAAACCCTGGGCTCCAGATGTACACGAGCACAACTTCTGCCTTCGCTCAGTGCTTGCATTTCAACCTCCGCTGATGATTATTACACACTTTATACAACTTCACAGACTGTGTGACATAATGGTTTTTAACAGATTTGATTAGACTCTTAAAATGAAACACTGCTCTGACGACACAATTTTTTATTTTATTATGTTTTTGGCCATCATTTACACTTACAGCATATAATACAAGGCTCATTAAAAACAGTGTTCAAGTGCATTTACCTGATTAACGGTAAAGTGTCCTGCTGTCCTCTGTGATCAAGTCTGATTGAAACTCAGGTGTCTAAAGGGACAAAAAAAGAAACAGTTATTTATTAAGTCCGGTTATTTGCACAGTCTAACTTGCACAAAAACATGCAACAAATCAATGAAGCTTTATATAACACTTTAAAAAAAATCTATAGATAGATAGATAGATAGACTTAGCAGGGACATTCACCTGTAATGAGAGGATGCTGATGTCTGTGTTGAGTGTTGTCAGGGGTGTTCTGGATGTCCCCTGCCCTGCTCGCGGGTGATGCAGGCTGGTGATTGCGGAATTTGAGTCAAGTGCGATCTGAAGGTCCAGGATATAGTCGATGACATGTTGTAGGATTTCCATTTTGCTCACGTTTTTGTTCTGCGGGATACTCGGCACCAGTTCCTTCAGTTTGGAGTAGCAGTCGTTCATGTTGTACAGCAGGCTTAGGGGATCGTCCACGGGGGTCTTGCTCCGTGAGATTCCCAGACTGTGCTCCGTCACACTCGCGCTGCTATTCCGGAAAGACCTGACTGGGCTTATTGCCTTCATGTTGACGAAACGGTTTCGTTGGAAGAGTCGCTTTTGTTTTCGAGATTTCCTCTTTGCACTGGGCTGTCGAAGCAAACGCAGTGGATTAGCGAGCTGTCATCGTCGAATATATACCCAGCTGGGTGGGTTGTTCAGGCGCTGGTTTGGATCTCGCTGATTGGTGGGCATGGACGCGTCAGTCATCGCCTTCGCGCAATGCTATTGGTCGCTGTGCCGAGCGATCTAATCCCGCCCATTTCTTCCGCGTCCTTAACCAGTGAAAGCGCGTGTTTAGGGTGGCGCTGACTGCCTTCAGCTTCCACGGATAATTTCTCAAATCAGTGTACCTGTTTCCGATCAAGAGAATTAGTGACTTGCAAGTGTAAGATTGTTTTCACGCATTTTCCGCTTTTGTTTCTAGTGTAACGGTCAAAATGTATCAAAACAAGCTTAGACTGATTTCTGTTATCTTGGACAATGGACATCATGAGGTAGGCTTCCCCAGCCTATACAATACATCCTTAAGATGTAAACAGATTTTATTAGGGTATATGCCTATGGCTATATTTAAAATACATGGCAGCTTATGAAATTTACAATAACCAGTGCCTTTAACCATTAAAAGGCACGAACTGAACATAGGCCTATCTCCAAAAATCAATGTGTTATTATTTTCCAACACATTTGATATTTTCTTCCAAGTAATGCTTTTATCCCCTCCCTATATAAACACAATGTATCAACGTTTACCTCGGGGTCAGTGGTATTCTCGTGGCATGCTGCCACCGTTTTAGATAAAGATGGCAAGTTGATGCCAGCATTTTTTACACAAGTCACTTGACCTTATTCTCAGAAATATATTTTCTCAGAAATTGTGCACACTGTCCTTCCTTCAGGACACAGAAAATATATAAAAAAATCCTCTGAAGTTCAAAACCAAAGCTCTTGTAGTGGCGTTCTTTATAGTGTTTGCTTGTGGACATAGGCTACCAGCATTTTTAAGTTTGTATTTTCTTGCAGCTGGTGCTGTGCCCTTAATGTTTATGTTTGTTTATGACTGTGGGTGATTATGAGAGCAGTCTTTAGGCCTGTGATGAGGGTCGTTTAAGATGTAATAGTGATGACAGAAGATCCTCCTGCTCTCTAGTGCAGGAATGCGCGCAGCATTATGATAGTCAGACATGCAGGAATTACTGACTGGGAAAATGCACTCTAGTGTTAACTTGAAACAACACAACTGCAAGTGAAGTGAAAATGCATTCTATTGGAACCGGAAATAATATTTTTATCCTGACGGATTATATTTCAGTTTTTTAGAAACCTTTTTGGCAGTCTAGAGCGAGAGTGGTGGCAAAAATAGAAAAAAGCTCTTTGTTTACACATGCTAAGTAACAATGGAGACAGATATTTCCTGGTTGCTTGTGCATATCTGATAAAACAGATGTTTGCGGAGATGCGTCGGAACGCAATCGTGTTGATGTGTCGGAATGCAACTCATCATACATTCTCATTATCACCCCTTCGAAAATGAAGTACTTGTAAGATTCCTCCAGGCCCATGCATTTGGACGTTTTTAAATAGCTAATGTTTGCAACAGAAACTGCATTCCGTGCGCGCAAGACTTACAAACGTGACACACGAGAGCATTGTGGGCTCGTCCGCATCTGCCGCAACTGGCTCTTTCCATTTTCTCCCTCGTCCTTTTTGTTCTCACAGCTGTGTACATTTCGCATGACACCCTGACTGATCCCTGACAGGTGATGAATTGGCACCAAGCAAAGCAGCACTACAGAGCAGCGCCGCGAGCTCGCGCTCTCGCAGACTTTCTGGCGCCAGCCCCGTGACGTCACCCATTCACTGCGGCCCTCCAGCCGGTCCTCGCGGCGCCGTCCAGGCGGCTGCTATGGAGACGGGGGCAGTTAGTTAGCGCCAGTTCTCAGCTGATCAATGGGGCCCCGGCGCTGAGAGAGCGGAGTTCAGCTCGTCACCTCCGAGGCCCGCACACCTGCATCGATTTGCATTTCTTTGTTTACGTTTAACTCGGAGGACTCCTCGCCCTTTCGAAACAATCTAGACTTTGAAACGAAAGTAATGAGTAACCCGAAGTTACCTCAACGTTATCTCAGTGCGTCCGAAGTAGAGCGCAGTTTCAGTAAATCGTGCATTATTATGGATTAAAAAGGAAGAAACGCACTAATTTAAATGGGTCAGTCGTTCAAACGCCACGATGGCGAATCATTGCGTTGTTTTAAAATAAAAAAGCTGTGTTTACACGTATGACTGTTACACGCAAGTATAACACATTTCAATCGCGTCTTAAACGTTTCAGTGACCACAGAAGTAGCCTATACATAAGGTATATACATAGGCTATACATAAGCTATCACAAAAACATTCAAACCTTTTCTAAAAGTTGACTGTTGGAGCTAAAATGTAGCTAATTTGGCATCTGCGAAACGAACCGACCGAATGCGCCCTGAAAGTGACGGAAGGCAGATTTATAACGATTTATAACTAAAACCTCGAACTAGCCTAAATACAGGCTACTCACTATAGAAGAACATTATACACCCCAAAATGCAACATTGCAGAGCCACGTTTACGTTTCTGTCTCCCGTCAAAAAGCAAACAATGATAATGGCGAGAAAACAATCTGAAGTTGGCAGAAAGTTGACGGGATCTCCACGGGATGGAGTCAGGATGTCTGTACCGCCTCCTCTGCTGTTCCAGCTCACTGCAGCTGCACAATTCCTCCCGTCTCCAGCTCATCAAACACCAGCAGATCCCAAAGAGTCACATCTTACCCACCGTTTACTGTCGTCTACGATCTTTGATAACAATAAACAAAACACCGAATCTTAACATAAACTGACGTAGCCTATGTGCTATATATCTACAGTTGAAAAGAATATAGGCTAAGTTATCCTGCAGAATCTCAAAGTCACGAGCGTTCTCACAAAATTCGGTGCTAACGACTTAAAATCCTAAACAGGCAACGTTACGCGATGCTTTCATTAAATCCTCTTTAAAAATGCGAGATTTAAAACTCTTACGTCAAACTTCCTGATAACCTGTGGGATAAAATAGTCTATAGCCTATAACAAAATATATTGCTGTCCCAATAACCCGTTTCAGCTCGAGTTATCACATTATATTTAGCGACGGCAGATTAAAACAGGTTTAGGATATCCGAACGCAGCGAATCGTTTCGTCTTTCGCTCGGCTGTGGTTTCGGCTCTCGGCGGTGGCTTTGAGGCTCCCACGCGCCTGTCGCGTGCAGCAGTACACGCGTGAAAGTGTGGCTCGCGACTCTTGTAGCAACATCGACCCCATGGGCGTGGCGTTGATGTTGGCTAAGCTATTGTTCGCCTCCCAAAGTGGGTTCTGAGAAATTTTGCAATTCAGAACTCAAGTATTTTTCTTGGTTGCGTACTGTGCTGTTGCTGCTTGTGTTCTCACAACAGACCATTGAAACGCTCTTCTTTTAGCTAGCAGAGCATCACTATTCTTTCAAATTTGAATTTATAGGCTAATACAAACCACGGAGACCGGGGCTAGTTGTCACATAGGTTCCATTTCTACGTTTGAGGGAAAACTTCGGTAAAACCTGAATTAATAGGCTACTTGTTTTCTCTTGTAGTGTTTTTTTCTTCTTTATATCCAAAATATACCAAGTACAAATTCTAGTGTTATCAAACTATAGCTGTTAATAACAAGTAAATAAAACTGCACTCGCAAGCATTCAGACTAGATTCAGCTAATGAAGGTTGTTTATGCTCAGTGTTCATGTGATTAAACCTACAGAAAAACAGCAATATTGTGAAATATTATCACAGCCATTCAGTGTCACAATTCATTTCAAATCATCCTAATATGCTGATTTGCTGCTCAGTCATTATTGGTTTAATTTATTTTAATTTAATGTATTAATGATTGTTTTTATTATCGGTGTTGGAAACTTATTTTCTTTGCTAGGAATCATGAGATTTATTTCAGGATTTTTTGATGAACGGAAAATTCAAAAGAATAGTATTTACTTGAAATCTATATTTTTATGATCAATTTACTGTGTCTGTTGAACACACACACACACACACACACACACACACACACACACACACACACACACACACACACACACACACACACACACACACACACACACACACACACACACACACACACACACACACACACACACACACACACACACACACACACACACACACACACACACACACACACACACACATGTTGGTTTTTATGGTTTACGGGGACTTTCCATAGGCGTAATGGTTTTTATACTGTACAAACCGTATGTGCTATTGCCCTACACCTACCCTACACCTAAACTTAGCCCTCACAGGAGACATTTCTATTTTCCCTAAAAAAACTCACTCTGTATGATTTATAAGCATTTTAAATTATGGGGACACTGAAAATGTCCTCATAAATCACCTTCTCCTTGTAATACCTATGTCATACCCATGCATTATACAAATTTGTGTCCTCATAAACCACATAAACACACACACACACACACACACACACACACACACACACACACACACACATTTGTTATTATTTTATCAATTTTTTTTACGTACCACAACCTTTTATTTATAAAGATGGAAATATATTCAGAGAAGTCATATGGAAATTTCAAGGGAGTCTCCAGGCAGAAGCAAAAATGCTAAATAAAATCTAAGAATTTAAAGAATATAAATATTTAGTGATTTAGTGCTGTGAGTTAAAATAACATCACTGTAACTAGTGTATTAAAGATGGATTTGTTCGGTGTGACTTACAGAAGTCTGTAATAGATCAACAAAAGCAGAATAGAAGATATAATTATCAGTCCTTATAAACAGTAAAGTATAAGAGAAAGCAGTAGTGTGCATTATTGAGGAAGAGAAATCCTGAAAGGCTTCTTTCTCAGTCCAAACACCTCAGTCTTGAGTGTCACAAGGGAATTGAGAGTATTTGGGAGATCTGAAACTGCCTGAGACTATCTGATACCGTATGGACATGCAACTCTTTGGTTTTTGTGGTAGCTTGTGCCACTCAAACTGCTTTGGTTTTATACTCTTTCTCCGCTATAGCCTCTGTGCTGGATTGCGAAGACTGTAGTTTTTTCTTGTGAGCCACTTCCCTACTGGCTTCTGCTCTCAGTCACTGGACTCTTACTCAATCTCGTCTCTTTATATAGCTCACAAGGAAGAGAGAGTCTATGGGGAATTAGTTTCTCTCACTATTATTAAATAGTTGGAGAGCATGTTAGACAAGTGAGGAGTCTGGGGTTTTGTGTAAAGTTTTGCTCTCACGCTCATCCATCAGAATGTTATTTCAGGACTTCATATGAAAAAGCATGTTTATGTGAGAGTTTGGGGATTATTTGGAGCTTTAACTTTGCGTTGAACCTAGAACATACCCTTGATGTTTTACACCAAAATGTAAGAGACACGTTTCAGCTAGCTTTCTAAATCCAAGTCATTTATCTGTACTAAATACTTAATATGTCAGTTGCCCCTTGAAACTGATGATTAAGATGGAGAATTAACACCCCAATGTTGTTTAGGCAACAAGAACCCACCGTTTAGTTAGATTATTGTGACTGATTGGAGTAATAAGATAATGGAAATGAATACAGGGTTTCAAACAGAAATGTCAGGGACAATAAAAAGCACTTTGCTTTGTGCGGAGAACAAACATCATTAATCTATGAGATTTGACAATCATTGGGCTTTTAGTGATCCACTATAATGTTATGGCACGGTTATGTTTTTCAGAGGAGGTTTCTAGTGTTCTAGGGTTATAAAAACACTTGAGGAACACAGGACACACTTCAGATGCTTGACGGTCATTTTGACATACAGTATGTGCAGTGCAATGAACTCTAAGATCTCAGATTCACACACATTTGATTGTAAGAATATTATTCTATGAATGTGAGATGTGTTCTCATTGGTGGGTGAGGGTTTTACAGCGAGGGCTCATGCAGTTCGGTTCTCCCTGCAGTGTTTTGGTAGCAGCACAGCTCTGCATGCACCAGTGCTGAAGAAAGATATCATGGCTGTGTGCCAATATTTCATGTGGGTCGGGGATTACATTCAACAGGTATTGCTGCTGCTTTAAGCACTCCAGCAAAACTAACACTTCTCTGATTTCTCTGACTTCTTTGAAAATGTATATTGTTTGTGCTCATATTCAAATTCAGAACTGGGCCTCATGCACCGTGAACAATTTAGTTTTATACATTGTTTTTAAAACAATTGTAAGTATGCTACAATAAAGATTCAATTGGTTGTAAGTTATATTATCAAATACTAAAAAAACAGTTTGCGGTTTATTATTGCAATATATGTAATTTATAAAGTAAAATGTATAATTTACAGTAAAAATCACTTTTTTCTTCTTATTTTTGTTATCATTAATGTACATTATGGTACACCAGTTTGAAGAGATGAGTCACTTAATCCAAACCTGTAAGACTTTATCTATTCTGTACAAAAAAAATATTCTAAAATCATAGTAGCTCTTCTTAAAGGGATAGTTCACCAAATTCAAATTATGTCTAATTACACTCTCATGCCGTTCCAAACCCGTAAGACCTTCGTTCATCTTCAGAACATAAATTAAGATATTTTGGATGGAATCCTAGAGCTTTCTGACCCTGCATAGACAGCAATGCAAACTACCCTGTTCAAGGCCCAGAAAGGTAGTAAGGACATTGATAAAATAGTCCATGTGACATCAGGGGTTCAACCGTAATTTTATGAAGCTATGATAATACTTTTTGTGCGCAAAGAAAATAAAATAATAACTTTATTCAACACTTTCTTCTCTTTCGTGTCAGTCAAAGCATGTTCATTAGAATACCACAACTCATGCGTGTGATGCTGCTGAAGCAGGAGCTTGCGTTCTTATGTGGTAGCTGCCTTGCTGTCAATGCAGGGTCAGAAAGCTCTTGGAGTTCATCAAAAATATCTTGCTTTGTGTTCTGAAGATGAAATCTTACATGTTTGGAACGACATGAGGGTGAGTAATTAATGACAGAACTTTCATTTTTGGGTGAACTATCCCTTTAATATATAATAAAAGTGAGTACTAGGAATGTCCTGGGGCGCACTTATGACAGTTCATTATAGAAGTACTAATATGTCCAGTTCACAAAAATGGTCTCATGGAACCCATTCACACTGATCTAGATAAAAAATAACAACTGAATTTGTTCAAACTGATCCAGTTAAAAAAACACAACTATCATCAACTTGTCCGTACTGTATATCGGGGCAAAAATCATGAATTTAGACCACTTGGACAGAACAGAACTCCAACCGTTTCACCGTTTATATCACTCCACTTGTGGTATTTCTCACAGCGATTGTCATGGAGGACCCCCAAATCTACAATAATACTGTTTTTGTGTCACGGAATGTAGTTTTAAGATGTATATGTCTCATATAAACCACTTTTATTGTAATTTATTGTGTTCAGATCACTTCATTATTCAAAATGTGTGTGTGTGTGTGTGTGTGTGTGTGTGTGTGTGTGCAGAGAGGAAAGGAAGTGCAGGTTTGGAATGACACGAGGGTGAGTAAATTACATAATTTTCCTTTTAATTACTGCAATTGTGTCACTAAACAAGATGGCAATAACATCTTTCTCACAACAAAGTAGCAAGGACAGCTCAGCTAGTACCTGATTAAATCTGGACTTTAATTCATATTGATTTACTAGATGCATAATTTTCAACCCACCCTTGCCATGTTTGCGACAAATAACATATGGGGTCAGGAGCGCATCAGTGCAGGCTAATGTCATGCTGTATTGATTTCTCCACAGTGTGCTTTATCGAGGGGCCGACTCGTGGGAATAGGCTGGGCTGTGCGCACACTGATAGAGGTGCTGTTCTTCATCATTGGTTCTACACCTTCCCCACCCCCACATCCCTATGAATTATTCATGATATGCTAATGAGCTTCTCAGGAATTTCAAGGGCCTCTTTAATAGCTGTTCGATGTCCAGTGGTAGCAGTGGGGCAGGATCAGGCGACAAAGACAAGTTGACAGTGATGGTCTTGGCAGAATCTGTGCCCTGCATGGGGCCCCTAATACAGCGGCTGTCCTGAGGGCCCCGTGTCTGATGAGCTGATCCATGCTGCTCTGCCACGCTGACCTGTGAGTGTGTGAAAGGGGATCTGAGAAAGGGAAGGGGATGTAAGCTGTGACACATGTGCTGTTCCCTGCCACTCCATGTCAGTAATACTCTCAGATCCCTGTGCAGTTTCACCAGTGAGTCTGTTCAGGAGCTCTGGAGTTTCACTTTAAATGACCACTTTATATCATTATATGCAAGACATCAATTGACATCTATTTAAATTGATCATAAATACACCTAAGGTTTTAAATGAAAAACAAAACAAAAACACTATAGCTATCTAGTTCAAAATTAATAGCTTTTGGAGACTTTGTGGCTGTCAGATGTTAGTGGATCAAGTTCATTGTTAATGTGATGAACTACATCTGCGGTTACTCTGATAGGACACACCTGTGTGAATTTGAGAGGAACTGACTTCATACATCCACTGGCTTGACATCAATTGTTTAAAAACAATTAAAAAAATTATTTAGCATCATTGTTCGCAGATGCCACTCGGTTTGATACTTTTTGACATTCAAACATTGCGACTCCAAAAGTGTCCAAATACTTGAGATGCTTATATTTACACTACTGTTCAAAAAGTTTTTGGAAGAAATCTCTTATGCTCACCGAGGCTACATTTATTTGGTCAAAAATACTGTATAAACAGTTATATTGTTAAAATATTACAATTTTAAACTTAAATTTAATAATTTGAGAGAGAGAGAGAGAGAGATTAGATTATATTATATTAATGATACTTATTATGATAATTATACTATATATTAATATTTTATAAAATAATATATTTGTGTCGTGGCAAAGCTGAATTTTTAGCATTATTCCTTTCTTCAGTGAGACATGATTCTAATATGCTGATTTGGTACTCAAGAAACATTTCTTATTATTATCAATGTTGAAAACAGCCGTGCTGCTTAATACTTTTTTGGAAATGGTGATACATTTCCCCCCCAGGATTCATAGATGTATAGAAAGTCAATGCATAAAGTTTAATGCATCCTTGCTGAATAAAATAATACATTTCTTTAAAAAATATATTTTTACTGACCTCAAACCTCAATCTGACCAGGTATGAAACAACACAAGGATAAGTTAATGATGAAAGAATGAACACTTTTGGGTGAACTATCGATTTAAATATCCGGTATATCTCCAGATATCCACATTGTTCTCTTCAGATCTCATATCAGACAGAATAATTCAGCATCTTTCTATATGGCGCATAATAGATTCAGCGGGGCTGCAAGATCTTTTTTTTTTCAATGATGCTCCAGATGCCCGGCTGCACTGTGCAGCATACAGCTTGGATGGACAGACACGGTTAGTGGGGCTATAATAAAGCAGGCCAAACATAAAAGCCTGTCATTAGCCTTTCACAGATGCACATAGTGCTCCCAGATCGGTCGGGTGGCCGGAAGGGGTGAAAGGCCTGACCTGGGAGCTGTGGAGGAAGACGCCCGGGCGTAGGGGGCCGCTGCTCTCCTCTGATCTCAGAACAGCTCCTTCCTCCGCTGCTCCATTACCATGTCAATTCCAGGGAAAAAACAGAGCTTGCCTGGGCCCAGCAGTGGGCCGGATCCATATGGAGCTGCCGGGTCCTGGAATGAATAGTGAATGGAGCGGCTGCTGCTGGAATCTGCCTCCCAGCCTTTGTGAACAGGATGACCAAAGACAAGAGGGAGCTTTTGCAGATGGCCGGGGCTATAAATAGGTAGCTAGTCTATCTCCTCACTGTCAGTCTGTCTATCTGTCTCTCTCTCGGGCCGGGCTGCAGCAGGCTCGATAAATAAATGTTTCTTGGTGACATTTCACAAGTTAAGACGTGGCTGTGGGGCTAAAGGCATGACACATCTTCTCGTTTGAACGTTCATTACTTAAAACGCACATGCGAACCCACTGATAAACAAGTCTGTGCTCTCTTTTATGTTTGAACAAGGAAGCATTGTGATCGGAAGTCAAACGTCTCACAGATGGACTTTAAAACGATAGCTAAATCCACCCATGTTGTCCAGATTGAGGGTTCTTTGTCATTAAACTAAGCCTTACTATTGAAGCCCATCTGCCCATGCGTATGTGCGTGTGTTTGTGTGTATGCGCATATCCAAGAATGTGTCTTTAGCTGTGTGTGTGTGTGTGTGTGTGTGTGTGTGTGTGTGTGTGTGTGTGTGTGTGTGTGTGTGTGTGTGTGTGTGTGTGTGTGTGTGTGTGTGTGTGTGTGTGTGTGTGTGTGTGTGTGTGATGTTTGCGTGCTGAAATCGTATGTATTGCAGACAAGACAAACTCCATGGTGATAAGAATAGTCATGCTTCATACTACTTTTAGTGTTTTAGTATATAGTGTGTATATTACATTTGCCAACATGTGCAGAATACAGCAAAGCACACTGCAAAGATTATTGTATGCCATATTTCAACATACCCTACTTGACCTTTCATTTCCAGTGCGATGAATGAACAGGAGCTGTACATTTTTATTTTGACTCATTATGGTCAGACTACAAAAAGACATTTTTACAAAAATGTTGATTAAAAATGCAAATTAGAGCTGTAAATTGTGACTTATTAATCTTTATTTGGACTAATTATTGGATCAAGCTGAAAAGTGAAGATATTTCTGCAGAAAATTATATGAAAAAGGCAAACTTATCATTTTGATAACTAGACAACACTTAACCAGGTTTCCATGCAAGGATTTTTTTTCTGAAAAAATATTTAGCGCTTCAAAATATTTACGATATAGTTGATGGAAATGCCAATTGTCGATTAAATTTCTCATGTGTCGACACAATCTTTTTCCATTTAACTTTAGCGCATAAATTCCATATCGATACTTCAAATGTTGCAACAATTTGTTTAGAAACACTTTTTGTTGAGAAAAGGGGCTTTAACGCAAATAAATGTGGTGTCACATGACATAATTAGCCTATAAGCAGCGTCCGTGTTCATGGTGTTGCTCAGTTATGGTGTTGTTTTTTTAGGGATGACGTCATCACGCACACCACTTTATCAGTAACACACCAGTTGGATGGAAACAGGCTGCAGATGGCAAATATCGCAAAGTTTTTCTTCCACACATTCACTTTGCCGATAACAAAGCAGTGCAAAAACTGGATGGAAACTTCAAAATTTATTCAAAATATGTTTTAAATAAATTAATACAACTGACAAACAATAATTATATATAGAAATTATACTTGTATGCATATATAAATGATACATATATAAGTATATATTTAAATTATACATAACATCATTTCTATATTTTTTGGGGGAGGGGCATAAGGTTAGTTCTTAAAATAAAGTTGTTCTTTAGGGAAACCCCCTCGCCTGAACTTTATATTTAAAAAATAATAATTTTAAGTGTAAAAATAACCTGTATGTGCAAACAAACAAACAAATAAATAAAATAAAATAAACAAATTAATAAAAGTGATGCAGTTCAGGTTGAAGCATGGTGCGACTGTTTGATATTCATGATCTTATTAAAAATACTTTCCATCAAGAAAATATAAAAAAATATATTCAATGTAAGGAAGTATAAAGAAAATATGTTTGTACTTTTTACTTGATGGTTACACACTACATGACATTTTTAAGTGTGTATTATGCTATATTTGGTAAGTAGTAAGTAATTTTATTACATTCTCTTTCAGGCAAGTTGTAATGTCTACAGGTGCTCTAGAACTACTTATCTGGTTAGAATTGAGATCCCACTGGCTGTAATTTGTCTAAACACACACATAGTGTTGTAGCTCTATAATAGTACCTATGATAATCATTCAAATTGATTTTGTCCTCTCAAGCCCAACTGTAAACACTATACTGCAGGACATTGGGATGGTGTGCATCTGGACCACACAGGGGAAAATCATTGCAGTGCTGCACCATGGTTAGATAAGATGGCACCTGGCCTGGCATGGACAGGTCACATGCTTCTTCTTAGAATCGCTAGAGATGAAAAATGCGAGTGAGAGAGAGTGAATTCATTGTCCAAAAAAGAGAGCATGAATTGTACGCCCACAGCCCACAACAATGAAATCCCTAAACAAAGCAGCCAGGTGGTCAGTGCAGGTGGCCCAAACCTATAACTCAATAGGCTCAGTTTGATTACATTACATTGTAAAACTTGTTTGGTAAAGCCATGAAACATGATAATTCAGCAATAGAAATTCACTTTCATGTTTCATAATCACCTCATTCTCAAGTTATTTCAACATTTAGTTACACAGACATACTGAAGCCATTTGTGATCTTCCCAAAATCTGTTTTGAACTACAAGCTTGTGGCCAACTGCATGCATTTAAATTAAAGACAGTGCAGAAGGACACAATAGAAAACACACCAGGCTTTTGGGCTATGGCCTATTCAGTGAATTCTAACAGGAAAAGTCTGTGATCTTACTTTTTGTTAGATCTCATTTTTAATGATAGGTATTACTGAGGTACTAATTTCAGTAATACTTTAGTTTACAGTGTATTGCACATAACATGGACTTACCATCGTAATCAATTATGCATAATTACATAATCCAAACCCTAAACTTATAGTAAGTGCATATGGTTCATAAATATTGTTTAGTACTTAAATGTACAATTACACTGTAACAAGGACAGCGTAAGTACTGTAACTGTATTACTTATAAATTAACTATTAATTATAGGTTATATAACTATTAATTATTATCTCTCTCTTTTTTAGCCCGGAGGACATGGCATCCGTTATTTCCAACAAGAATGTCAAATTTGGACCATAGAACACTTTTCCACTTTGAAACAGTCCATTTTAAATGAGCCTTGGCCCACAGGATACATGACGGCACTTCTGGACCATGTTCACATATTGTGGGGATTGTGTTTACTGACAGTGGTTTCTGGAAGTATTCCTGGGCCCATTTAGTAATGCCAATGACAGAATCATGCCGATGAGTGATGCAGTTTTGTCTGAGGGCCCGAAGACCACGGGTATCCAACAAAGGTCTTCGGCCTTGTCCCTTATGCACAGAGATTTCTCCAGTTTCTATGAATCTTTTGATGATGTTATGCACTGTAGATGATGAGATTTGCAAAGCCTTTGCAATTTGACATTGAGGAATGTTGTTTTTAAAGTATTCCACAATCTTTTTACACACTCTTTCACAGATTGGAGAGCCTCTGCCATTCTGAGAGACTTTTGATATGTTCTCTATTTTCTATTGTGAATAAATTTTGGCTTGTGTGTTTTGTAAGTCTTTTAGCTTTCATTTTATAAAAAAAAACGTCCCAACATTTCCGGAATTCGGGGTGTACTTACTATATGGTGAGGGTTAGGATTAGGGTTACTTGCATGTAATTATGCATAATTTATCATTGTTATAATAGTAGGCTAAGTACATATAACATGTAACAAGAATACCATAGAATAAAGTTTTACACTGTAAAAAAATCTGTAAAATTTACTGTAAAAGAACTGGCAGCTGTGGTTGGCAGAATTTTACCGGAAAAATATGGTAGCAATATTTTAGGTTTTACACATTTAAATAATTTAAATACCATAATTTCATTAACAGCTATAATGTTAATATGCCAACTTATGGAAGTACTGAAATCTGTTTTGTACCTTTGTAATACACTGAAAACCACCAAAAGCAGGTGGTGATGAGAAAGTCACATGATGAACCAAAGCCAATCACAAGCAGCTTTTAAATACTAGCATATATAGAAGGTGCACAGTGTCATTCACACAAACACTAAACACTGTCATGGTATCACGCATGAAACTGAAATAATGCAATAAACATTAATTTAACAACATTTGATATAACATACAACCCTAACATAAAATGTGAAATGTAATGCAGGGAATTCTAGGTATGCCATTTTATGGTTATTCACTGTAAATTATACATTCTATTTCACTTTGATATTTTTTTGCAGCCTCAGATATCAGATTTTCAAATAGTTGTATCTCAGACAAATATTTTCCTATCTCAACAAACCATATATCAATGGGAAGCTTATTTATCCAGCTTTTTATCCAGCAGGTATATAAATCTACATTTTAAAACATTGACCCTAATGACTGGTTTTGTGTTCCAGGGTCACAAATGTTGTTTAAAATGGAATTACATGAAGTTTAATCTTTTCACACTGTAGAACCCTGCTTATCACGTGGACTACAGTCACCTGTTAGTCCAGTCAGTGTCACGTGGAGCCAGGCGTTTTGACAGTGGGCCGCTCAGCCTGTGTGTAATGGCTGAGCTCCTGAGATTCCCACAGCGTCTGTGAGGGTAGCGGACCTCCTGCCATCCAGTTCAGTCCAGCCTGAGCGGCAGACTGCAAGGAGAGGGCAGATGGGCCGAGGATCAAGCCCTACACTCTTGTCAACTGTCTCTCTCTTTCTTTCACATATCTGTTTGTCCTGTTCTTATGTCAAACCTGTCCAAAAATATAAGGGTTCTGAATGAAAAATTGAGTTTTGTTTCTTTTGAAAACTTTACATTGAAATTCCCTTTGAATGTATTTGAGGGATCCAGTTGGTGGGAAACACACCTCTCATGCTTTCCTGAGAGAACTGAATATTGTCCCAGTACAGATAGCACAGAATTGTTTTTGTCTTTGATTGTGTTGCCCCCCTCCCTCCTCTTAGCAGAAACGTGGTCAGTGGTGTCATTACAGTAAATCAAAAGCCTCTTTGGCATTATCTAGTTCCCCTTCTGGCTCTGTAGGTCAGAACAGATGTTGGAAAAGAGGACAAAATGGATCTCCCCCCACAGAGAGAAGCTTTTCTTGCCATCGCTAATAGAGACTCCTTGAAATGCTAATGTCCGCAGTGAATGTGGCCCGGTTTCGCATTGAGACGGTGGGAATACACTCTGATCCCCGCAACCCCCCTTTTGTCATAAGACCACTGAAATATGCTCTGTAAAGAACATTTGAGACCCCAGTGAGAGGAGAACATTTGAGCAAAGAATCACAAAAGAGTAAGGAAACATTACCTCAGATCTGCCCCACACATGGAGTGTGGCTGTGTGCAGGAATCCCATCGACCCAAACCTGCGTAGTACACCATAAAACAACTTACCTATAACACCATAACAACTCCTCTAGCGTCTAGCAAAGCCCAGGTAACATCTACCCAGCAACCACCCAGAACACCCTATCAACCTTTTAGAACTCCATAGCAACCACCCAGAACACCCTAGCAACCTTCTAGAATTCCCTATAGCAATCTAGCAATATCCAAACAGCAGCCACATAACAATGCCCTAGCAAATTATTAATACACCCTAGCAACTGTCAATATCCTAGCAACAACCTAGAACACTCTAACAACACCTCTAACATCTAGCAAGTCCTAGTAACATTCTAAATCTCCATAGCAACCATGTAACAATGCCCTAGCAACCTTGTAAAATTCCCTAGCAACCGTCAGTATCCTATCAACAACCTAAAACATTATAACAACACCTCTAACATCTAGTGAAGTCCTAGTAACATTCTAAATCTCCATAGCAACCACCCAGAACATCCTAGCAACCATGTAGCAATGCCCTAGCAGCAACCTCTTAAAACTCCCTAACGACTGTCAATGTCCTAGCAACAACCTAGAACACCTTAATGCCTCTTATAACTAGCAAAGCCCTAGCAATGTTCTAAATCTCCCTAGCAACCACCCAGAACATCTTAGCAACAACCTGCTGTGCCTTAGCTGAAACGTAGGCTGTATCCGAAATCGCGCTCTATACCCTCAAATAGTGCACTATTTGAGGGGACAGCCATTTTAAGTGGTTGTTCGAAACCATAGGCCCTGTCCCAAATGGTACCCTAAACCCTCACGGTCTACCTCGGAGTCCGCACATTTGTGACGCAATGCCGTATTGACTGTCGGGTAGCGGAGCTCGCCCCAGTGCGGGCTCGGCAGAAGTGTGGATCGAGGGCGCAGTGCTCGCGAGCACACTTTTGAATGCTAAAATGATGAATGGGACACCCTACGGTCTCGTGGACTTAATGGACACGTGCACGCGGCGGCCATTGTAAGTCCGTAAGACCGCAAGTGCACATGAAGTATTTCCATTTGGGACAGGGCCAGAGTGGATGTTCTCGAGTGCACTCATTCAATCCCACAATGCACCGCAAAAACGAGTGTACAACCGATGTACACTCAACGGCTAGAGAATCCCCATAATGCACTGTGAGAGTCGCGCGCCAAATTAATTCCCGCGTCCCGCCAGAAGATGGCGCCCGCAGCTGAATTATCCATTCATTTATTTTAGAAGCACTCATCCACGGCGTAATACAACGCAGGTACACATAAATTGTAAACTGACTGAGTGTTCCTGTGGCTCAGTGGTAGAGCATTGCGTTAGCAGCGCAAAAGGTCGTGGGTTCAATTCCCAGGTAACACACATACTGACAAAAAAAATATAACCTAAAAATACAATACAGCACTGTAAGTCGCTTTGGATAAAAGCGTCTGCTAAATGCATAAATGTAAATGACTGTTAGGGTTTATACATAATTTCCGGGTCAGAGTTCAAGATAAAATCTTTAATCTTACTACCGGAGCTTCCCGTTTCAAATGATTACTAAACAGCAAGCAAAGTATGCAAAAGCGGCAGTCCTTCCGGGGCACTAACTGTCTGAATTCCCTCACTCGTTTCCATTCACTCCTTCAAGTGAACTCTATGAGTGGACTAATGTAGGGAATAGTGGATGAGGGTATAGGGGGCGATTTTGGATACAGCCACATAATAGGGAGATTTAGAATGTTGCTAGGGCTTTGCTAGCTATCGAAGGCATTGTTAGGGTGTTGCTAGGATGTTCTTGGTGGCTGCTAGGTAGATTTAGAATGTTACTCTGGTGTTGTTCTTAAATGTGTAACTTGCAGAAAGTCATTGGTTCTAACCTGAAAGTCTCTATTATTTTCCAGAAAGGTAAAGTTAGACAAGACTGCTTATTTGTGCTGTCTTAACATAGATTTTTTTCAAAGCATGACATTTTTTCCTCATTTTCTCACACTTGTTTTTTCTGCGCTCTGACACCCTTTCTCTTTAGCACAGATTTGTTTCTCTCACACACACACAGACACGCTGGTGTCCCCAGCAGCAGCTGGTGGAGGGAGTTGAGCCAGAGCCCTTCTAAAGCCGTGCTGCAGAGGCCATGTGGACACTTTAAAGCTCTTCTCTGCAGCCTGTGAAGTTGTTAAGGAGCTCTGCAACACTGGCGACTGGTGCTGTGAATTTCATGCCAGCTGTATCTCAGAGCCCCCCTCCTTCTGTTTCTCTCTTTTCTTTAATTCTATCTATCAATGCGCTCTCTCTGTGGCAGTAGACGTCCCCTCGCACTTCTGTCGTGGCCAGCCGGACGCAGGATTTGCACGGCTCTGTGTTTTATGCGTAATAGTGAAGCCCATCTGGCTACAGGAGGGATTTTTACCTGCACTCAGTACTTGTGGATCAGACACAGTGGCCCCTTTACACCTGGAATTAACATGTGATTTGCGTCTGGATAGAACGGAAGCCTGAATAAAATAAAATAAATAAATAAATGAAAATGTAATTGTGACTTTGGTCACACTTTAGTTTGGGGACCAATTTCACTATTAATTAACTATTAACTACGACCTTTGCCTCATTAAACTCTTAATTTGTTGCTTATTAATAGTTATTAAGATAGATGGCATGTTTAGGTATGGCGTAGGATTAAAGGATCTATATGGTCATGCAGAATATGTGCCTTACAAGTAAAAAAAATCCAACTTTTGAAAAGTTCTACTAACTAATGTTAAAAAGTAGCCTGAACAAATAATTTTTAGTAGAAGTCAGTTTAATTTTTTTTGTGTGAACTGAACAAAAATACTCCATAAAAATGTAGCTAGCAAAAGTAGTTTTGTTTACCTTACTTGGATACTCAAGTATTTGTTCTCAACATATCCAAATGTTCTCCCAACTTTTCAAATTGAGTCATTTGAACAAACGATTTTACATTGTACAACATTGCACAAGTTTCCAGCATGCATGGCAGTTTGAAAACATTTTATGTTAATTATTATTAAAATATTATCATTGTTTTAAATTTTACTGGCTTAATTTAAGCGGCTGCTGCTGTTGTCACTCTCAGTTAGCTGTCATGTGGATCAGAGTTCATATTTTTACTGATTTAAAATGTGTTGATCCTCACCATGGTTGAGAATCTTGTGCTGAGGTATTGTATATGTGCATCCCATTGCAACTTGTTTTTAGCATAAATGTTTCCCTTTCTTTTTAAAAGGCAAATACTACTCTAAAAAGCATTGAAAATAAACATCTAAAAAAAGAGGATTGTTAAAAAATATATAAGCTTTGTTAAATGCTAAAACATCTTTGGTTGCTCAAACAGATCTTTTAACACTCAGTAGACTGCCTTTTATTCATTAAATGAACTAAAGTTTATAAGTTGTTGGTTGCTAGTTGAGTTAACTTAAGTTGATTGTGATAGGTTGCCTTATTTTTTTGAGTTAGGTTAATTATTATTTTTTTTACAGTGTATTAAAGAACCAATATGCATGCTAATAAGCAACTAGTCAATACTGAGAACTGGTCCCTAAACTAAAGTGAATTTATATCTCGTTAGTCTGCCTTTTTTCTCAGAATTGTGTGATATAAACTCACAACCCGTTGCAAAGACTAACTGACAACAACAGACAAGATAGAACAAAAGTCTCAGCTTTCAAAATTTGTGATTTTCCAAGAAAAACGAAACAATAAATACCGTTTCTGGCTCTTTGATGTGTCATGACGGATCGCTGCAGTGCCTTCCTCTTTACTAGTTGTAGTGTGAAATAAACATGAATGAACACCAGAAGGTATTTTATTTAAAATGCTGAAAGATGTCAATACACATTATTTTTCAAGTTCAAGTCCTCCGATATTAATCTACACTCCTGTCCGATTAGTTTGTCAGAACAAAATGGCAGATTCAGCATTATGATTGGTCAAATCACCTGCCAATCAAACTCCATGTGAAGGGTCAAGTGTCAGTTATAAAGTCAGAATATTGGGATAAAAGCATGCAGTTCTGAGAAACAAAGCAAAAATTATGAGTTTATCTTGCAATTTTGACTTTAAAACTTGCAGTTGTGTTTATATCCTGCAGTTCTGAGAAAAAAGTCAGGATTTTAACTTAAAAAATTATAATAATTAAGTGGCGGATACAGGTTTCGCTAGGATAGCATGATATTCCTTTTTGTTTGATTTCACATTTTTCCTTTAAAGTCATCTCAGTCATTTATGCAACCGATTACTTGAAACATTTATAGACAACCAAAAAAGAGAATAATTCATGGGATATGGTTCAATGAACCCTGTTGTCTTTTTTTTACATTGTGAGAGCAGAATAAAAAAAAGACAATGAAAATGCATCAGCATACAGCTTCATCAATAATGGTCAGAAACTGTTCTTGACCACCTCAAAATGTGGTTTGATTGATCCGATCGCAATGCATCTTGGGTGTATTTACACCTGGCTTTTCACGTGGTCAGGTGTTGTTCGATTGTGATCTGATCAGCTTACGCATGTTAATGCCAGGTGTAAATGGGGCTTTTGAGGCTAGAGTTGTGGTTAGTGAATACAATATATGATCTTTGATCTGGTGTTTATGCTGAGACTCCACCATTATTACTCAGTACAAGTGAAATATATCACTATCATATGATCCTTTGTCTCATACTGTATAGGATCAAAGGCCTGAATTTAAATGAGCAGATGAAGCACAGTTCTTCCATATCAAGTGTCATGTTCTAGATACACCAGGACTGTCAGTCAATAAAGTCAAACGCACACTATGAGACAGAAGCTCATCCCTATGGCAGGGTTTAAAAGATAGTTTACCCAAAAATACAAATCAGAATTTGCTCACCCACATGTTTATTTCTTCTGTAGAACACAATAGAAGATAATTTGAAGAAAGTTTCTACTGTTTTTTTCTGAACAATTAAAGTCAATGGGGTAAATATTTTCTAAAATATCAGATTTAGACAGGCTTAGAACGAATGTCAGTAAATACATTTTCACTCTGAATTTTTACGATTTTACGGAGTCCTGCATATGAAATGGGGAAAAAACATAAAAAACATATGATAGCCATAACATAAGAATTAATTTATTCATTTCAATATTATATATTATAAATTGAGGGAACAAACAGCCATTAGTCATGGGAACGAACTACAATAGAATGGAATGTTGCAACAGTCTAACAAAACTAAGAGAATGAATTATCAAGACAATTTAAATAAAATGATGGAGCAAATTACAAAGTCAAGTCAAGTCAAGTCACCTCTATTTATATAGCGCTTTTAACAATACAAATTGTGTCAAAGCAACTGCAATGTAAAATGACAAGATTAAACACTCAATTTTCAGTTAAAGGCATTTCATTATTGAGTTCAGTGATGGCATCGTCCAGCTTAGTTCAGTTTAAATAGTATCTGTGCAATCAAGTCGGAGATATCACTGGAAATGAAGTGTCCCCAACTAAGCAAGCCAGAGGTGACAACGGCAAGGAACCAATACTCCATCGGTGACAGAACAGAGAAAAAAACCTTGGGAGAAACCAGGCTCAGTCGGGGGGCCAGTTCCCCTCTGGCCAGACGAATCAGCAGTTTGTTCCAACTGCAGCAAAGTCAGATTGTAAGGGCTCAACTGGCTCCAGTGGTCTTTTCCCGATGGCTGTCTAGGTGAAAGGGTCCTCACTGGGGATCTGTCTCTGGGGCTCATCTAGGTGTCCTAGACTCCGCTGATGTTCAGGGCTGCAGAGGTCGTCTCTCTAGGTGCTGATTCACCATCTGATCTGAATGCGGACTGGATCTGGTGACTGCAGTGACCATCTGATCTGTATACGGACTGGATCTGGTGACTGCAGTGATCATCTGATCTGGATACGGACTGGATCTGGTGACTGCAGTGAGGATACGGACTGGATCTGGTGACTGCAGTGACCATCTGATCTGGATGCGGACTGGATCTGGTGACTGCAGTGATCATCTCATCTGGATACGGACTGGATCTGATGACTGCAGTGACCATCTGATCTGGATACGGACTGGATCTGGTGACTGCAGTGACTCATCTGATCTGTATACGGACTGGATCTGGTGACTGCAGTGATCATCTCATCTGGATACGGACTGGATCTGGTGACTGCAGTGACCATCTGATCGGACTGGATCTGATGCAGTGGATCTGTATACGGACTGGATCTGGTGACTGCAGTGACCATCTGATCTGGATACTGGATCTGGTGACTGCAGTGATCATCTCATCTGTATACGGACTGGATCTGGTGACTGCAGTGATCATCTGATCTGGATACGGACTGGATCTGGTGACTGCAGTGACCATCTGATCTGGATACGGACTGGATCTGGTGACTGCAGTGATCATCTGATCTGGATACGGACTGGATCTGGTGACTGCAGTGATCATCTGATCTGGATACGGACTGGATCTGGTGACTGCAGTGATCATCTGATCTGGATACGGACTGGATCTGGTGACTGCAGTGATCATCTGATCTGGATACGGACTGGATCTGGTGACTGCAGTGACCATCTGATCTGGATACGGACTGGATCTGGTGACTGCAGTGATCATCTGATCTGGATACGGACTGGATCTGGTGACTGCAGTGACCATCTGATCTGGATACGGACTGGATCTGGTGACTGCAGTGATCATCTGATCTGGATACGGACTGGATCTGGTGACTGCAGTGATCATCTGATCTGGATACGGACTGGATCTGGTGACTGCAGTGATCATCTGATCTGGATACGGACTGGATCTGGTGACTGCAGTGATCATCTCATCTGGATACGGACTGGATCTGGTGACTGCAGTGATCATCTCATCTGGATACGGACTGGATCTGGTGACTGCAGTGATCATCTGATCTGTATACGGACTGGATCTGGTGACTGCAGTGACCATCTGATCTGTATACGGACTGGATCTGGGTGGCTACGGTGGCCTCGGAATAAGAAAGAAACAGACTAATATTAGCGTAGATGTCAATCTTCTTACGATGTAACAAGTACTTTGTGTGTTAACTTATGGGTATGATATAAGTCATGGGAACAAAGTACAAAGTTGTGGGTACAAATTTGTAATTTGTAGCCTCAATATTTTTTTTCTGCATGTCGTATATGAGATGCAATAATTAAATAATAACATTATTTATTAGGTAAATAATAATCATGCAATTATTTAAAATAATAAATTGAGGGAACAAGTTTGTAAAAAATGGCCACAATTTACCTAAAATGATGGAACAAATGAATAAGTCATGAAAAAAACTAAAATAAGGGAACAAAGTTGTATCGTATCATATCATATCGTATGTCTTTATTGTCATTGTACAAGTACAAGGAAATTGAAGAAGCAAACCTTTAAGGTGCCAAAAACAATAAAAGAAAAATAGAAAGCTAGGCATATTTATACCTAGAAACATACAAGAACACAACAAGAGAAACATACAAGCACAACTCAACATTCACAGATTACATTCACATTTCTGCCGGTCATTGCACGATCCCGTCTTATTGCACAGTAAATGATTGCACAGTAGATAATTACTGAGTGTAATTCACTGTGTTCAGTGCAGTTATGGCTCTGGGGTAAAAACTGTTTTTTAGTCTGTTAGTCCGAGTTTTCATTATTCTGTAACGTCTGCCTGAGGGCAGCAGTTCAAAGTGAGTGTGTCCGGGGTGAGATAGACCTCTGAGAATGTTATGTGCCTTCCTGAGACAGAGGGAACTATACAAGTTGTGTGAACAAATTAATAAAATGTTAAGGTGAATTCACTAAAACCACAGAATAAATTCACAAAACGTGTCCACAAATTAATAAGTTTAATAAAACAAATTATTTGTGGCCATGATATCTGATTTTTAACAAAATAATTCATAATTCATAGGAACAAATTAAAAAGTTATGGAAACAAATTTTTTATTTGTGGACACAATACGTTTTTTTATGCATGTCATGTGTGAGACTACATACAAAATAATAACATACTTTATTATGTAAGGAATAATTGTGTAATTAATTAAAATAATACAAAATGTTACAGAAAACAAAGTTGAGTCTTTGTGCTCAAGATGGCTAGCATGCCTGGTAGCGTGTGCTAGCCTAAACTTGTAGACATAGCTTTCGTTACCATGAAAAAACAAACAAATTTAGCATCTTTATTTCTGATTGGGTAATGAATTCACCAACAAAAGTAGTTGATGTCTATCCAATCATGATAAAGTTGAGGGTCAACATGATTTCAGATGTATTCTTGGGTAGAAACACTCTCATTAGCTCGTCATAGCTCACAGTTCACATTCGCAATCAAGTCACCACACAGCTGTTGGCACCTCTCATGTGCCGCTCATGTGGATGAGAGCATCCGACTGTGGTGATGCACACACCTGTGAGGGTGTCGGAGATACAGGCCTATCACTGCGTCTCAAACCCACACACACGTCATGTGGTGCGTATGTGTGTACCCTTACCCTAATAAAGCACATGTGACACATGTACAGTACAACTGCTTGTATTACTTGACAATCTGGCATCATGCTGATCTGACACGGCTCTCTCAAGTCAAGCGATGGAAGCGTTCTCACTCCACCTGACAGAAATCACACGTGTTGCACCTCTCCCTTCCCTCTCCTCCGATCCTTTCTCCACTCTGTATGAGGAGACTGTGAATGAAGGTGCATCTCCTCAGGACGGGCGTCCATCTGTCTTGTGGGGAATAGCTTCCTGTTTCTTCTTTCTTCCTTCAGCCACATCAGCAGGGGACAAGCTGCTCCTCATAGTCCATGCCAGCAGTAACTTCATTACACCAATCCAACTGCAAACCCTCCACCCCAATTTATACACAATCTCAGCAATCTATCTCTGGGATTTGTTTGTGTGTGTTTGATTGTAGTTTATTTGTTTAAAATAAAACAATCAGGGCATTACAATGAAATAATAATAATAATAATAATAAAAAAATAAAAAAATAAAGCAGTGCCTATATTTAGGATCTGCACGTAGGATATGTATGCATGTGCATGCATATATGATTTTATTTTATTTTATTAATTAAAAACAGTTTTATGCTTTAGATGTGAGAAGAATAATATTTTATTATATTTTTAATTTGTGTTATGTATTTAAATTAATTGATCACATTTCAATCAAATCAAATCAAATCACTTTTATTTTCACATCACCACAGCACAAGTGCCTTGGTGAGTGAAATTCTTACGAGCGTGCTCCAGACAGTGCAAAAAAACAAAACAAAACACAACAATTTACATATGGACAGTACATATTTACAGACTGTACAGAAGACAATGTGCAAAAAGCACATACATATACTCAGTACACACAGTGTACTATAAAGACATACTTAGTTAACAATACACATTATACACATTATGTACACGTCTGCATTTTGTACACATCTATGCATAGTAATATGTGAAGGTGCAATAGATTATAAATTTACAGTAGATTGGTTGTGCAACAGATAGTTGTGCAAGGTGCAACAGATTATGCATGTGCAATGTCATGGATGTGCTTTGTGTGGTGTCCAGTGATAGCAGATGTGTTAGTGCAGTGTGTGCGTGTAGTCCGGTAGAACTGAGTTAAAGTACAGTGCATGGCATGTTGTGTGAGTGGGAGTGTGTTGTAGGGTGGGTCATTTCTGACTGTTCATTAGCCTGATAGCCTGAGGGAAAAAGCTGTCCCTCAGTCGGCTAGTGCGGGATAGGATGCTGCGGAGACGTCTCCCTGAGGGCAACAGAGAGAGCAGACTGTGGGACGGGTGGCTGGAGTCTTTGATAATCCTCCTGGCTTTCCTTATACACCGCCTGGTGTAGATGTCCTGGAGGGAAGGAAGCTCACCTCCAACAATGTGGCGGGCAGTTCGCACGACCCTTTGCAGAGCTCTGCGGTTGCCAGCGGTGCTGTTTCCAAACCAGGCGGTGATGCAGCCGGTCAGGATGCTCTCCACAGTGCAGGTGTAGAAGGATCTGAGGATGCTGGGGCTCATTCCAAACTTCCTCAGCCTTCTCAGGAAGAAGAGGCGCTGATGTGCCTTCTTCAGCACTGCATCTGTGTGAGCAGACCATGTGAGATCCTCTGTGATGTGAACGCCGAGGAACTTAAAGCTGCTCACCTGCTCCACAGGTGTCTTGTCGATGGTGATGGGTGTGTGTTCTCTGCTCTGTCTCCTGTAATCCACCACCAGCTCCTTGGTCTTGTCGATGTTGAGTGAGAGGTGGTTCTCCTGGCACCATTTAGTCAGGGTACTCACCTCCTCTCTGTAGGCCGTCTCATCGTTGTTGGTGATCAGGCCTATCACCGTTGTGTCATCAGCAAATTTGACGATGACGTTGGAGCTGTGTGTTGCTGTACAGTCGTGTGTGTACAGGGAGTACAGGAGTGGGCTGAGGACGCAGCCTTGCGGAGCACCAGTGTTGAGGATCAGGGGAGATGAGGTGTTGTTGCCCATTCTGACCACCTGACTTCTGCCTGTCAGGAAGTCCAGGATCCAGCTGCACAGAGATCTGTTCAGTCCCAGAGTCTGGAGCTTCGCAACCAGTGTGGCAGACACTATGGTGTTAAATGCCGAACTATAATCCACGAACAGCATCCTCACATAGGTGTTCTTATTTTCCAGGTGGGAGAGAGCAGTGTGCAGGGTGAAGGCAATAGCATCGTCTGTGGAACGGTTACTGCGGTATGCAAATTGTAGTGGGTCCAGTGAAGCAGGCAGCACAGAGCAGATGTGTTCTCTGACGAGCTTCTCAAAACACTTGCTGAAGATGGGGGTCAGAAAGAACATTTAGTTCAAGGAAGAAAATATTTGTATATATTTAACACGCACGCACCCCCCCCCCCACACACAGTACAATGCACTGCACAAATATGAACTAATACATTTGAGCTCCCTATATAATAATTCAAATAATTCCATTATAACTTCCTATTTAATAAATATAGAATAATTTCCTTAAAATGATTTTGTCCCTTATGTGAACTGATGTTACCCCACACCAGTCGTTTGAGTGATTCTCTTTATTTTGAGGTCTTGGCACTTGGAACAAACAAACCCATTGTAACCGTGCAGGACATTGATTGGCTCTATTTTTGCCTCTCCATGTGACTGAGGCAGGCTGTTCGACATCCGGTGTCAGCACACACCTGTTTGGGGTGTTCATTCTGCGACTTGTTTGCACAGACAGCACGGGATATGACAGGGAAGCCTTCATCTCCACAGTCCTGCCATTCAGCAACGCTTAACAGAACCAACATTAAAGAGAGTTTTCTCAATGGAAAACTAAAAACAAAAGCTATGACCTTATGTTTATGTCTTTCAAAACATGATGATTCAATCTATCCACTTTATTTTTGATGTAAGAGCGGATTGAGCTATCTGTAAATATCTGATGTAATTCGCTGTACAATGTTAATGTATTTGGTCTTGGCAGAATAGATGTGCTACACTTCTGCTGCTGTGGTTATTGCTATTGTTGTTGCATAGATTATTGCTGTGCCTGCTGCTGCTGCTGCAAAACTACAGGAACTTGCTACCAGTACATACGGTTCTGTGAGTAATTAAGACACACTGCTGCTGCACAAATAGCATAATAACCCGTATCAGATCTATACATGTGGAGCAGAATAGGTGGAGGGTTTCATAGGAACTCTGAAAGCGTTCTGCGAAATGCTCCAGTGAATGCTAACCAGCCATTTATATGTAAAGCAGCAAGCTCATTGCTGTGTATGCAACATGAACCGATCAGCATGTGCCAATTAGTTTATTGCTTTGAAAACATCAGTGTGCATTGAGGACCCATCAGCCTGCGCCATCTAGAGTTTCATAACAGAACTTGGCATCTGTTCAAAAACTGTCCATTATGCTGCATTATATTGCAAACTGGTATTTGCTATTATTATCATAATAGTAAACACTAGTTTGTAATACAAATAGTTTTACCATCTGCTGCATTTTTGTGTACCTATAGTGGCTAATGTCTTAAACGTTCAAAAAAAATAGCTTACTTTAGCATTGCAAAATAAGATAGATAGCATAGCTATGAAGAGGATAATATTATTATTATTATTCACATACATCAACTAATAAGATACATTTAGCAGATCACAGACTATTGTGTGAATGTAAAATATTTATAGTGTTCAAATCAAATGTGGCCTAGCGGATAGATAATTGCTCTGATGAGTTGGGATAATAATAATAATAATTATTATTTTATAGTATTTTATTTTAAAAACACACCTTTAGGTTTAGGTGTAAGAAGGCATCTGAGATCTATTAATACTGTATTATTTATTTATTTAAATGAATTTATCACATTTATTTATTTTATTATATTTTACATATACATTTTTTTTACAAATATAAACATTTTAATTTCATTTTATTGCAATACAGTGCACAGTACAGAGCTGAATTAACACATTTTGAGCTTCCTATATAATAATTAAATTATAACTTCCTAAATAATAATATAGAATAATTCCCTTAAAATCATTTTGTCTTCTGTGAACTGATGTTACCACACACCGGTCGTTTGAGTGATTCTCTTTATGTTGTGCGGGTTGCATGTTTGCTCTTAGTTGGGATAATAATAATAATACAAATTAAATAATAATACATGTTTTTATTTTATTTTGTATTATTTTATTTTATTTTTGTTTTACCAATTTAAGTTTTCTATTCTATCTTCGTTAGACTGAGTTTACTCTTGATACATTATGAATTAAAAGTTGCAAAAATGCCAAAAATGGCTTTCTCCCAATACAATCAGGCCCCTCTTCATCTGTACCGAGGAGCGTTTCACCCGGTGGAAACATCTACATCACTCACTATATGCCAAGATGGTGAGTTGGAGCATCCTGATCATTAGGCCGTCATTCTGGGCAGGTGCGCTCACTCTGAACGGAACCAGATAAAAACAGGCACTGTTGGATTAGGCAGACTAAGGTAGGATCATGTGCACTAATAACTTATAAATGATCGTAATGACCATCTGTTCCCTAGTGGAGTGTTCGCTCTCCGTGCAGCGTTTGGCAGACATGGCAGCTCTGGTCTAATTCCTTTGAAAATGCCACTCGTTGGCTCCTCGCTGGGATGAGATAAGATCTGTGTTCAACTGAAATGGGAAAAGCACCATCCTCCTTAATGTTCTTCGGGACACATATGCGCTGCCACATATGCACATACCACAATGCACTGCACGCCCTATAAATCAGGACGAGGGTTTGCCCTGTCATATTAATCCATACTCGTTTAGCTTTGCTTGTTGCTGTGCGCTTGATTGAAACATGTACCCTGCATTTTTTCCTTGCAGACATCTGCTGTTGCATATGAACCGATTACGCCTGTAGATTTTCAATATGTCTGGTCAGAGACTTTCTGTAGATGACTGCTACTCTTGCTAGGCAAGCAGCCCGGCTTTCCTTTTTAATCAGTCACCTCTAAACCACATTTGTCACAGTGGGCACTCGGGTGCAAGTAAAAACCTCTGGTGGTAGACTTACAAGAAGGAGTGTGTTTCTATTTCTCTCTCTATGGCTCGCAGCAGATTAGTGGGCAGAAGCTGAGCAGATGGATGCAGACCTCAGCATCCGTACACAGAGCAGGAGCTTTATAGTCCTTACTGTGCTGGATAGGAGAATGTGCCCTAATCTCAGCGTGGAAGAGCTGGGGATCCTAAAACTAGACCCGCATTGGCCGTTTAGAGACTACAGTGTAGTTGAGACGAGGACAAATACAGACCCTAAAGACATTCAAAAATATGTTTCTCGTAGCCTAACAAGTTGAGATTTTAGCTTAATTGTCAATATTTTCTGAAGAAGAAGAAGAAAAAGAAATAAAAGCAAAATACTGAGAAATGTATTGTTTTGTAGTGGAGAAGACCCTAACCCCAGTACAAAGTTGTAACATTTGAAGTTATAAATTAAACAAAGATTATTGTAGTACATTTGACAAGAAAATATACTTTCAGTCTTTATACTTCATAATTTTACCTTTAATTCAATGTGTTGCTTGCCTTTTCTTTGTAATTATTGTGAAATTTGTACATTTCTGAAAATAGTTTCAAAATACATCGTACACTAACAAAATAATAAAAAAATAAGTGTCGAAATAACAGAAAACGGCAAATAACACACTAAATTAAATGTGAAATTTTGAAGCAGGAAAAGTGAAATAGTAGTTTAAATACTTCTTTGATATATATATATTACTTTAATTACTCAGGAAAGGGTCTTTGAAATATATAGCAACAATATAAATATATTGACATATATATATATATATATAAACCTTTTCATTGAATATCTACCCATACTGACATTAATTTTTCAAACTTGAGTGATATTAGATTCTAAAAAGTGAAGTTATTTGTAAAAACAGTTACAAACTTTGATTCACCCTTTTACAATGATGTTAGAAAAAAAGTGCAGGTAGATTTGATCAATATATAATATATATATATATAATTTATTGTCACCTATACATATAATAAGTCTATTTAAAAAATAAAAGTTTGTTTGCAGAAGTTTTTGTATATGTGCATTTCAACATAATATATTTGAAACATTGCATATTTTTTTCATGTATTTAATATAAAAAACAAACATATTTTCTTAAATATATACATTGATGTGTGTAAATTTATATATATCCATAATCCATAACACAGCCTATGCAAACAAAAACGTTTTCTCATTTATTTGTACAAAAAAACAGTTAACTAAATGAGTACACCCCCACAGTATATTTTATTATATATTTTCACTAATACATATCAACAAATGTCCCCCCACAATCAACACACAGCCATTTCTTCTATCTTAATGTTTGAAATTATATAAAAAAAATTCAAAACTTAATTTTTTTTTTAACTTATAACCTGAAAAATGAAATGCAAGTATTGATAAGGAATTTAGATGACTAAGAAGTCATTACATGTTTCCGATCTGATAAAATTTGAATTATCAACAAAGAATGAAAGGTAAACTACATGAAATAATAATTATTAATCTATAAAAGCAACTTTTTTTGGACTGACTCACAATGCAATAGTTTGATATTCAATGTTATTAATTAACCAACATAAAACATATCATAATTTTTATCCAAGTGCTTTTCTCAATTATTTTTTTAAGGACACAAACATATCAACAAAATCTAATTTCTTCTATCGCATGAGATAAAAAAAAATTTCATAAAAATAAATGCAACTAAGAAGTCATTACAATCTGCTAGAAAGAGCAACATGTTACTGAAGGACCGTGTGTCGAGAGTGTTTGTGATAATGTTGGAGCAGGCGTAAGGTGGTCTTCCTCTGGGAGATGAGTGTGTCAACTTCTGCCCACTAATCGTGTTTGCTGAGCTGGTGTCATCTGTCTCCTTCTCTCGCTTTCTGTGGTTGCTGTGTGCTTAAATGCAGATGTTTCTTTATGAGTCCACTGCAGATCATTGGACTGAAATGACTGCATGTGGGGAAAAGGTGGTGAGATGCACGGAAAGCCGTCTTTCTCTGTGCTTGCTGGTTTCCCTGTGTGCTCAGTGATTGTGTAGTTTGGAGATATGTGAGAAAATATATGCATCTTCCATACCGACGGCTGCTTAGCCACCATCCCATCGGTTCCCTGTATATCTCTTCATTATCACTGATCACTCAATCACTCACAGTCGTCCAACCTCTCAGCATGTGGCTGGCTGCAGTTTGTCATCATTTCCTTGCCGAGCCGCACGGCTGCTTGCTAGAGAGAAGTCTACCTCCGACGGAGCCGAGTAGCTTCCTGGTTACATCTCTGGGCTTGTTGGAGAGGATTAGACAATGATGAACTAATGAGTGTTAATTAGCATGCTCATTGGGGCTGCAGAGGACAGAGGTGGAGCGGGGTCAGAGAAGGGACACTGCTGTGGAAATCACTGCCAGTTAGAATTAAACTTGTTTATTTAATTTTTTTTTTATCTGTTTGTACCAGATTTGTGGGTTCACCACATAAAGTGCTGTGAAATTAGAAGTACACCTCATAAAAAGTTGTATTATAATTTTTTTACACAGATATTTGGCATTTAGTAATGTTAATACTAGATAAATGGCAATTACCTTTATGTTTTTTTTTTCATTCTGTGATACTTTTTTTTCTTGCATATTTATGTATTTAGAGGCTTTGAGTTTGAGGTTGGTCGTTATTTTCTTCTTTTGGGATCCAAAAAAAGAAGGATATACAGCATTAGAACAATACCAGGGTGGCTGAATTTATATATACAGTATCTCACAGAAGTGAGTACACCCCTCACATTTTTGAATATATTTTATTATACACTGAAAAAATTACACTTTGCTACAATGTAAATTAGTGAGTGTACAGCTTGCACAACAGTGTAAATTTGCTGTCCCCTCAAAATAACTCAATCCACAGCCATTAATGTATAAACCGCTGGCCACAAAAGTGAGTACACTCCTAAGTGAAAATGTCCAAATTGGGCACAATTAGCCATTTTCTCTCTCCGGTGTCACGTGACTCGTTAGTGTTATAAGGTCTCAGGTTTGAATGGGGAGCAGGTGTGTTAAACTTGCTGTTATCGCTCTCACTCTCTCATACTGGTCACTGGAAGTTCAACATGGCACCTCATGGCAAAGAACTCTCTGGATCTGAAAAAAATTATTGTTGCTCTACATAAAGATGGCGTTGGCTATAAGAAGATTACCAAGACTCTGTAACGGAACTGCAGCATGGTGGCCAAGACCATACAGCGGTTTAACGGGACAGGTTCCACTCAGGATGCATCACGTGAATGCACTGCATACTCAATTTTCAATTTTACTTCACATGTATAGAATTTTGTCAATAAATACAAGCAGTCAGATATATGAACTGAACCTTTAATTTTACCTGCTCAAAGAAAACACGCTTCTTGAATGTATCAAACATCAAACAAAACTAAGTCTGGGCACAGAAGACAACAGGAGCATTTAGAATAAATACACAAAAGTAAATACTAAATACTTGGCACTGACAGGGTTAACAGCACAGGGTGAAAATGGCTGATGTGGTTTCTCAAGTTAGTTGTATTACCCCCTGCATATTTTATTTGTGCGTGACATGATTTACACCAGCGGTTCTCAATTCCAGTCCTCACCCCCCCACCCCCCCCACCCTTGCATATTTTGCATGTCTCTCTTTGTTAACACACCTGATTCAGATAATCAGCTCAATAGAAGTGCGTTCCGTGCATGAACTGTGTTCCGATTGACATGCTCCCCAATACACAGTATCCATTGCTCCCTACTCCCTGAGCAGGGGAAATCCGTTGTAGTTTACTTTACTGCGGAACATTCATTCATGGTTTGCGCTGTGCAGCGTCTTCAAGCACAGACGAGTGTTACATCATATACCTCTGATATATCAAATTTTTATTCACGTCTCGCACACTTATATGCACTTTGAATTGAATACGTTCGCTTCAAACTGCAATCATGGCAGAATATCCTGTGATGTCCACTTCGCAGGGCACTTACGTTTGAATAGAACAAACATCTGAAGCGATAAGAGTAACATACGAAATGTGCAGAGGGGTGAGGACTGGAATTGAGAACCGCTGATTTACACACAGCGTGTCTTCTCCAGGTCGTGCTTACCAGGTTGTTCATAAAAGCCAGATGTCGGCTTTTGAGATAGTTGGAGAATTTTTTATTAAACGCGCACTCACGTCTCGTCTCCCTCCGATATTTTATGGTCCCGCGACAAAGCATGTATCCGACAAATGACATCAGAAAAGCTTCAGTACATACTAATCGGTTATGGTCTATTACTGAACCGATACCGAATCGTCCTCATCTGCATCGAGATGCACCGTAGAAACGATTAATTTCGACACCCCTAATGTCCTGTGGTCTGATGAGACCAAGATAAACTTATTTGGTTCAGATCGTGTCAAGCGTGTGTGGCGGCAACCAGGTGAGGATTACAAAGACAAGTGTGTCTTGCCTACAGTCAAGCATGGTGGTGGGAGTGTCATGGTCTGGGGCTGCATGAGTGTTGCCGGCACTGGGGAGCTACAGTTCATTGAGGGAAACATGAATGCCAACATGTACAGTGAAATACTAAAAAAGAGCATGATCCCCTCCCTTCAGAGACTGGGCTGCAGGGCAGTACTCCAACACACCTCCATGATGACCACTGCCTTGCTAAAGATGCTGAGGGTAAAGGTGATGGAGTGGCCAAGCATGTCTCCAGTCCTAAACCCTATTGAGCATCTGTGGGGCATCCTCAAATGGAAGGTGGAGGAGCGTAATGTCTATAACATCCACCAGATCCGTGATGTCATCATGGAAGAGTGGGAGAGGACTCCAGTGACAACCTGTGAAGCTCTGGTGAACTCCATGCCAAATAAGGTTAAGGCAGTGCTGGAAAATGGCCACACAAAATATTGACACTTTTGGCCCAATTTGAACATTTTCACTTAGGGGTGTACTCACTTTTGTGGCCAGCAGTTTAGACATTAATGGCTGCGTGTTGAGTTATTTTGAAGGGACAGCAAATTTACCCTGTTATACAAGCTGTACACTCACTACTTTACATTGCAGCAAAGTGTCATTTCTTCAGTATTGTCACAAAAAAATATATAATAAAATATTTACATGAATGTGATGGGTGTACTCACTGCTGTGAGATACTGTATAAATATTGTATATATATAAATATATTTGGGTGAACTAATTCTTTAATGTCAAATGTACATTTTTGTAGAAATTATTTGTATAGCATAAATAAACAGAAATCCCAAAGTGGGAAAAAGAACAGTTAGTACACCCCTATATTTGTCTAAAATTAGAATCATATGCTCCAGTTGTCACGGATGTACGGGGGAATCCAGGGACGAGGAGACGAGGATTAACACAAACGGGGTATTTATTACTGAACAAACGGAGGAGACACAGGAACAACAGGTAAGGACATCGAAACACCGTAGACACATGACATAAACAATAACCGACAAACACTAACTGGAAGGACTGGGGCTTTTAAAGACAGGGGTAACGAGGGAACTAAGGAGAAACACCTGGAATCAAATTAACAATCAACTAAAGACACAGGGCTGGGAACTGATGATTAACACAGGGCTGGGGACTAATAATCACAAGGAAGACAGGGAAACACAAGGCAGAGGTAGACAAACTATGACATTACCCCCCCTCCCAATAGGCGCGTCCCGCGCCGTATAACATCGAAAGGGGAGGGGGGGTGGGCGCTCTGGAGGCCTCCAGGGCGGTGCCCATTCCGGGAGCCATGGCGGATCGGGAGCCTTGGGTGGCCATGGCGGATCGGGAGCCGTGGGTGGCCATGGCGGATCGGGAGCCGTGGGTGGCCATGGCGGATCGGGAGCCGTGGGTGGCCATGGCGGATCGGGAGCCTTGGGTGGCCATGGCGGATCGGGAGCCTTGGGTGGCCATGGCGGATCGGGAGCCGTGGGTGGCCATGGCGGATCGGGAGCCGTGGGTGGCCATGGCGGATCGGGAGCCTTGGGTGGCCATGGCGGATCGGGAGCCTCGGGTAGCCATGGCGGATCGGGAGCCTCGGGTGGCCATGGCGGATCCGTGGCTTCAGGCGGCCATGGCGGCCATGGTGGATCCGGGAACTCAGGAGGCCTTGGCGGGTCAGGGGACTCAGGAGGCCATGGCGGATCGAGGAGCTTGGGTGGCCGTGGCGGATCGGGAGCCTCGGGTAGCCATGGCGGATCGGGAGCCTCGGGTGGCCATGGCGGATCCGTGGCTTCAGGCGGCCATGGCGGATCGGGAGCCTCGGGTAGCCATGGCGGATCGGGAGCCTCGGGTGGCCATGGCGGATCCGTGGCTTCAGGCGGCCATGGCGGCCATGGTGGATCCGGGAACTCAGGAGGCCTTGGCGGGTCAGGGGACTCAGGAGGCCATGGCGGAGCGGGGAGCATGGGAGGCCATGGCGGGTAGTCCCCCCCCAAAATTTCCTTGGGGAAATTCCCCAGCAGGTACTCTGGAGAGCCGGACGGAACCAGCAGGGGCTCTGGAGAGCTGGACGGAGCCAGCAGGGGCTCTGGAGAGCTGGACGGAACCAGCAGGGGCTCTGGAGAGCTGGACGGAACCAGCAGGGGCTCTGGAGAGCTGGACGGAGCCAGCAGGGGCTCTGGAGAGCTGGACGGGACCAGCAGGGGCTCTGGAGAGCTGGACGGGACCAGCAGGGGCTCTGGAGAGCTGGACGGAGCCAGCAGGGGCTCTGGAGAGCTGGACGGAACCAGCAGGGGCTCTGGAGAGCTGGACGGAACCAGCAGGGGCTCTGGAGAGCTGGACGGGACCAGCAGGGGCTCTGGGGAGCTGGACGGAGCCAGCAGGGGCTCTGGAGAGCTGGACGGAGCCAGCAGGGGCTCTGGAGAGCTGGACGGAGCCAGCAGGGGCTCTGGAGAGCTGGAGGGAGCCGGCAGGGGCTCTGGGGAGCCGGACGGGACCGGCAGGGGCTCTGGGGAGCCGGACGGGACCGGCACTGGAGGACGCTCTGGCAGCGCAGCGTCTCGGGGGCGCTCTGACAGCGCGGAACTGGACAGGACCAGCGGGAACGACGGAGAGAGCTTGCGAGGAGCGGCCACAGGAGGGCGCTGTCGGGGAGCAGGCACTGGAGGGCGCTGTCTCGGAGCAGGCACTGGAGGGCGCAGTCTCGGAGCAGGCACTGGAGGGCGCAGTCTCGGAGCAGGCACTGGAGGGCGCAGTCTCGGAGCAGCCACTGGAGGGCACTGGCGTGGAGCAGCCACTGGAGGGCACTGGCGTGGAGCAGCCACTGGAGGGCACTGGCGTGGAGCAGCCACTGGAGGGCACTGGCGTGGAGCAGCCACTGGAGGGCACTGGCGTGGAGCAGCCACTGGAGGGCACTGGCGTGGAGCAGCCACTGGAGGGCACTGGCGTGGAGCAGCCACTGGAGGGCACTGGCGTGGAGCTGCCACTGGAGGGCACTTGCGTGGAGCAGCCACTGGAGGACACTTGCGTGGAGCAGCCACTCGGGAGAGCTCGGGAAGCGCAATCACTCGGGGGCGCTCGGGAAGCGCAATCACTCGGGGGCGCTTGGGAAGCGCAATCACTCGGGGGCGCTCGGGAAGCGCAATCACTCGGGGGTGCTCGGGAAGCGCAGTCACTCGGGGGCGCTCGGGAAGCGCGAGCTCTCGGGGGCGCTCGGGAAGCGCAATCTTCGCCGTGGCCGGGCTCACGTGTGCCGCGAACGGCGGCAGATTTCCCGCAAACCGCGGGATGAACGAGCCGCGGACGGCGGCGGACAATCTCCCTGCCCGGCGAATCGCGAGCCGCGTGCCGCGGAATTGCTCCATCTTGTTTAAGGTCGGTTATTCTGTCACGGATGTACGGGGGAATCCAGGGACGAGGAGACGAGGATTAACACAAACGGGGTATTTATTACTGAACAAACGGAGGAGACACAGGAACAACAGGTAAGGACATCGAAACACCGTAGACACATGACATAAACAATAACCGACAAACACTAACTGGAAGGACTGGGGCTTTTAAAGACAGGGGTAACGAGGGAACTAAGGAGAAACACCTGGAATCAAATTAACAATCAACTAAAGACACAGGGCTGGGAACTGATGATTAACACAGGGCTGGGGACTAATAATCACAAGGAAGACAGGGAAACACAAGGCAGAGGTAGACAAACTATGACACCAGTATCAGTAAAAATCAAGTGTAACTTGTATAATACCTGGCTAAAGCAGCTAATAAAGGAAAAAAACACATTTGGATTTAAATCACTTCAGAATGGTTTTTTTATATTAAATGATAAATTAGAAATAGAATAACCCCCTTTTTTATATAATTATATAATTTTACCAAAACACAAAACAATACTTTATAATTACATAAAAACACATTATATGATACCTGTCTAAAGTGGCTAATGGGGAAACAAAACACATTTGTTTTCTGAATTAACTTCAGAATAAAAAAGTAAAATATAAATTAATAAATGACAAATATAATATAATAAAAAATCATTTTGCAAAACACTGAATAATACTATGTAATTACACAAAACAATGCAATTTACATTAATAATACAAAATAATAATGTCAATTATAGAAATGATAAGCTTTTACACTACTTTTACACTACTTTGACTATCTCTCAGCCAGCATTGCTGTGTGTATACATATGTGTATGTGTGTGTCATTTTCAGATTAAAGGAACGAGTTGGACTCATGCCATTGTATTCAATTGTTGACTCATGGACATCCTCTTGAGAATGAAGTAGTCACCCAAGAGGAGATGGATGGAGGCCTCATGGGAAATTCGCCCATTTTTACTCTTGACTCATGCCCAAGGCTATAATAACCACATTGGGACATTCCTCCTCATCCAATATTCAGATTAGTAATCAATCAATATAGATTTTTCAATGGTTGATTATTGAATTATTACATGGACCCTTCTCCAGAATGAGTATATGCTTAATTCCATGTTTATTGCACATAAACTTCTTTTTTTTCATCCTTAGAATGATCTTAAGTTTTCAAAAATAAAATTTTGCAACCATTTTTATTGTTCTTAAAACTAACATGGAAGACTTAGGGGTGGATACATTTCATCAAGATTATAGGAATGATCTAGAAAAAAGTGCACAAAATAATTCTTATCAGTCTTTTTTTGAATATTAATGAGATGGTGCAACATTAGCAGTGCTGCTTTGCTGAAACAAGTAAAGTGGGTATGGTAAAATTATGATTATCACTAACTCTTTACACATTTTTCTTTTATTTGATGTAAACGTTTACCAGTGGTTTGTGCTTAGTCTTAACGCTGTTATGCTACCAGCTACATCTTTAAGACTGTCGCTCTGTGGCCAAACAAAATGCTGTATTTTATATAGGTTACAATGCACATTTTCATGATTATATATGTGATTAGCCACAAATAGCGCTCACAGCGAGCCTCATACTGTCTATCTCTCTGTTCTTACATCTGTCGTTCCTCTCCAACCTGTTTCTATATTGCTTTCTATCGCTGCATTAATTAATGCTTTCCATGTTGTTATTCCAGGAGCGTAAAGAAAAAAACAGTCAACCCAGCATCACCGAATAAAGTCTGTCTCAAGGCAGAAACAACTGCGAGAGCAAGCAGGGCAGCTTCCAAATGAGCTGTTGCTTGTTTGATCTCTTGCTAACCGCTCAAATCCTGCACAGCTTGAGAATGATGTGGTTTAGCGACTAGCTGCCCTGGCTCCTCTCAGGACGACTATCTGGCTGACTGCTGCCAGTGTTTGTGTGTGTGTGTGCTTTATCCGTAGACACTCCCCCTCAGATCAATGGCATAGTCAATCCGGCCCATGCCTGGCCCATGTGACAGTGGGTATTAAAGAGGTGAGCAGCCTGTCTCTCCTGAAGAGACGCAGCTAGTATCTAGATGAAAGAGAGAGAGAAAGGTGTTGCCGTATGCTAGCCTGCTGAGTAATGCGGTCACAATCAAGCTTATCCGCCTTGTACAGCTGACCCTGTGTGTCTAGGCTAATGAACTGGACCAGATCAAAGAAGAGATTTGTAAACTCAAACACGTGGAGTTAGTGAGACCGACTGAGAAACAAACAAACAAAAATGAAAAAGACATGATCCTTGCGTGAACCCGGATAGGAACCACTCAAAGCATTTCAGGTGAAACACAGTAAGCATGTGGTTACAGTAAGTCACCCCTTTTGCAGCAGAAACCAGCTCAAAGCATGATATGCTACATGAGGGTTAACCGGTTTCACTGATAGGCTGAATTGATAACCTTGTCACACAGTAGATCCTTTCCTGGTGCCTCTTAAAAGGGAAGCATTATTTTATCTCATTACTGCAGACAAGCTGTGTCAGTACCACAGGTCAATGCATACAAATGTTGTTTATGGTCTTATTTATGCACCCCCCCCCCAAAAAAAAAGAAATACATTTGCATGTGCATATGTAGTTTGGTTTCGCTCACCAAGCCTGCATTTATGTAATAGCTATGTGTAATAGCTTCATTTAAAAATATGTTCAGCAGCCATATACTCCAGTCTTCAGATCCTGCAGAAATCATTATTTCATGATGATTTGGTGCTCAAGAAATATTTATTTCTTATGATCAGTGTTAAAAACAGTTGTGCTGAAGTCTTTTGTAACATTATAAATGTCTTTAGTCACTTTGATCAACTTAAAGCATCTTCGCTAAATAAAAGTATTAATTTATTTCAAACTATAAGTATTATTTATTTCATAAATATGTATAATTTGTTGTATTTGTGCTGTATCATTGTATTGCGTTTTTTTATTATGATTATGTGGGGTATAATTGATGGGATTTAAAAAAATAATAACATGTCTGGCTGCATACAGTAAAGACAATCTGAAGTGTAAATGTGCTTAATTTTCATGAAAATGATCATGACATCAGAACGCCGGCTCTGCGTCAGCAGCAGCATCACAGGCATGCGTCGTGGTTCTCTTGTGAACGTACATCAAAGAAATAGTTGAATAAGGTTATTATTTTTGTTTTCTTTGCACACAATAAAATTAAGGTTGAACCACTGATGTCACATGGACTATTTTAATGATGTCCTTACTACCTTACTGGGCCTTGAACGTGTCAGTTCCCTTGCTGTCTATGCAGGGTCAGAAAGCTCTCGGATTTCATCAAAAATATCTTAATTTGTGCTCCGAAGATGAACGAAGGTCTTACGGGATTAGAACCAGATGAGGGTGAATAATTAATGACATAATTTTTGGGTGAACTATCTCTTTAATTTTGAGTTGAAATGTAAGTTGAAAATGTTTTTTATTGATATTCATGCCTAAATAAACATGTTATAGGCTCATTTGAGGGATTGGAGGTCTACATATTTTTTTCAGAAGAGTAAAAAGCCATATGCTGCTCTCTCCAAACTCACAAGTCAAACTGAAAAATCTTCAATTATTTTCCCTTGTTCTCTGATCACATGCAAGTGCATGAGGCCAGACTCATGGCTTTTAAACCCATTAGGGACACCTGTGTGTTTGTGAGTGTGTGGATGTCAGGAGGAGCAGGCGGCCAAAGCAGATTAGCAGAATCTCACATGTTGCGTAACAGATTCTCTTCCTCCTGTCTCGAACCCGCTGCAGTCCACCCATCAGCTGCTCCGCTACACTATTTTTTACTTCCATGTACAATGTGCACAGTATGTCTGTCCAGTTTGGGAAGAATATATGATGTATTTGTATTCCCAGCTTCTGAAATGGGTGCTAATGAAAGCCTAATGCTTTATTACAATATTTTGATTCAATGTTGCGTCCTTTACACTAAAAATGGTGTACAATTTTCACAGATAATTTGCTTGTAAAATTGGCCAATAATTAGAAAGAAAGAGCAAGTAACACATTTAATTTAATGTGAAATTTTGAAGGAGAAAAACTGAAAAAGCATTTTGTTGTAAAACTCTAATTAACTTATTTTTTATAAGTGTCAAAAACATATGTTTTTTTATTAGTGTACAACAAAAGCCAGTATAGCATGGCGCTAGCAACAGCAAGGTCATGGATTAGATTATCAGGCATGAACACCAAAATTAAAAAATATATGAATTATATTACAATAATCTAATTGAAACATAGCAGACTGTGACCAAATTTCAGATTTTGTTTTACATTGCATCGTTTAGTAATCCAATTGAAACATTGTCAAACCAAATATTTACACTTGTATGTGTGCCCGTGTATGTGGATGGTACAGTATATGTGTGCGTTGTACAGTGTGTGTGTGTGTGTGTGCACGTGTGCCTTAAGGTCCCCGCCAGACTGCTCACTAGGTTCAGTCAAAAGCTCTCACAAATGTCATTAACTTCCCAGCCTGTGGCTGATCAGTCCATGTGCTCACAAGCTGCTGCTGGCCAACTGCAGTGTGTGTGTGTGTGTGTCTTCTACCAAGAAACAAGACTGAGCTGTGGACAAGTTCACACTGAGTTCACACTGACAGCAACTTACAAAGTGACCAGGACACACATTTTTAAAGAGAACTGGTGATTTCGGGGGATATGAGAGATAGGGGCCACTGACAGCATCAATGTGGAGCGTCTCCAGTGATGTGACCAAATTGAGAGTTCATCTCAATCAAATGAACATGGTTAATTAGATTAATCTTTATGCAAATTAACATGGAGGAGCACACGTGATACTTTGTATGCTGCTGTAGTTTAGTGTAAGCAAAATGGAGAAGCTCGTGTTAGTTTGACCAATTTCACTGTTCTATATTATTTATTTCTGCCCATATACGTATGTATATAATATGTATTATCACAGATGGTTTCTGCATAATGTTAATTCATAGCAGCAAGAAAACCGATTCCTTGTCAAAATTAATTTAATCTTATTTTTTTTTATAATACAATTATTTTATTATTTCTACCAACAATACATCTAATTTTCAATCTAATTTTCACAAGCTATTGCTAAATATGCAATATGCTAAATCTCTGTGTGAGAGATTTAGATTTATATTAAAACAAATGTAAATAAAAAATGTAATTCCAAAATTAAAAAATTAAATGTTGATTGGTAATTTTGTGTGCATCTGTGTACACACACATATATATATATATACATATACACTTTTTTGTTGTTGGAAAAAGCAACACTTAAACCCTTAAACTTAAACCTCAGCATAAGCAGATGAGAGCATACAAATTCACCACCAAATTGCCAAGACATAAATGTCCATAGCTGGTTGAAGTGTTCCTCAGGGATCCGTTTTTGGACTCCTCCTCTTCTCAATATACACTGCATCGCTGGGACCCGTATACAGGCACATGGTTTGTCCTACCATTTCAGAACTCATGACACATAGCTATACTTTTAATTTCTACCAGATGATCCAAGGGTAGCTGCACAGATCATAGACTGCCTGGCGGATATCTCAACATGAATGCAAGCACAACACCTAGAGCTCAGTTTAACAAAGTCAGACAAGCACAGCACAATCGTGCAGGTTTGCATTGCACAACATCAGGCTCTTCCTAATGGAGAATGCAGCTCAACTTCTGATCCAGGGCCTTGTCATTTATAGGCAGGCCTATGGCAGTGCTCTTCTGGCCAGAATTCCATCACATGCAATCAAACCTCTACAAATTATTTAGATCTCAGCAGCACGAGTGGTCTTCAATAAGCCCAAGAAAGTCCATGTGACACCTCTGTTTATCTCTCTGCTCTGGCTACTGGTTGTGGTTTGCGTTAAGTTCAAAATGAACAGACATGGACTCTGTATCCTCCTACCTCCACTCACTCTTTTGAGTCAACATCTTCTCCAGACGCTTAAGGTCAGTAAGTGAGTGATGCCTGGATGCTTTTGATAAAAAAAATGTCATCCGTAAGATCAAATTCATGTGTTCTCTTTACTAATCAGAAGAGGTTGTTGTTGGAGCAGTTAGTAGTAGTTCCTGGAGTTTTGGGGCACATGGTGTTCAGTAACAAACAACACCATGGTGACGGCCAGGGGCGCCGCTACGGATTCTGGGCCCCCTGGACAGCATATTCACTCGGGCCCTCCTGCCTTCCGGGGGGGGGGTTATGGCTGGGGATACCGAGAGATATCGCGATTGCGTTCTCGAGCCCGTCTTTTTTCCCCTTCTCCCAGCAGTATACTATTTCAGCATTAAAATTGTAGTTTGTATGTAATGGCAAAGTGATAATATTTCGTTTTGCTTTTTTATAAAGTTAATTTAGAAAAACGTTTGGAGCATTTTTTTTGTTAGTTAAATAATTTTTTTCTTAAAGTAACGACCAAGCGGCCAGCGGCAGACAGGTCGCAAATTTATTTGTATTTTTTTTTATACACATTTGATTAATCAATGCATGCTGATGAACTTTTATCATAGTTTATAGTTATATGGTAACGAAATTGTTTAACATTCAACCCGTTCTTTTTCATCAGTTTAATTGTGATTTAAATTTTGTGACAGGAATTCCTCTTTTTGCTTTCACTTTCACGATCTTGAAAGTAAAAGAAGATCACTTTCACTTTACAAGCAAAGAAAAATTGTCTGTTTTGCTTAATCTAAACCTTTCACTTTTTAAGACTAAAACAAAAGATGATTCATTGTTATTCTTAATTAAAAAGCACAACAACAATAAAACAGTACTTTACAATGACAAACTAGCATAACATTTATTAACAAAAACGAATAAGGATATGGCATAGGACACATCACATGCTGGATTATACCGACTAATACATAACAGAATGTTTACAAACACTGAGGAATCAAATAATAATAATATTAAATAAAAAATAAGAAAGCCTCCAACCATAAAGGGAGGTAAAGATAACAAGCTTTTCAAAACGAAAACAAAAAGTCAAACTAAACTGTCTTCGCTGACAGGACTTGCATGTTTTCTCTACAAGAAAACCAACATGTTCACCTTCTCTGGTTTAAGAAGCGGTCTTTTACTTTAGAACCAAATCCTCCGCTGCGCGTACCTTCGCGCTCGTGCTGACACGCCGAGTGAAAGCACAATGGGCGCGCGCTGCTCTTGCTCTGCAAGCGCCGCTTCTGCGCTCCCTCTGCTCTGCTTTTAGGTGCGGTGTGAAACCAGGCTCTAAAGCGCTTGCACCTGATCAGTGAAATCTTTCTCCTGCTACAATGTGCTGCGGCTGGCAGCACTTGCGCTTTGGAGCAGGCAGACCATGCACTAGCACAAGTGCGACCACATCAAATTTTTACTCGCACACTTCAAAAAATGTTCGCATTTTGTGCAGTCTAGAGCCCTGATATATAAAATAATTTTATAAAATAAAGAAAACAAGGATGGCATCTCGTCTTGAACAGGAGCACTTACAAAAATTAACCGAAAGTCAGCGAATACATGCTCACAGACATGATAAATATTCTATAGAAAGCTTTAAATTACTACTTAACGAAATAAACCAAATCGAAAACAAAAACTCTTTCATTATAATCCGTGAAGATGTGCTTCTCTCTAAAGCGCGTCTAATGAGGGGATGGCGAATCAGGATCTTCATCTGATTCTTCATCGACACAGAAAACACTAGTTTATTAGTAAATAATTCAAATATCTCCTTACTATTTCCCCCTGACACATTCATGGTAATTACTTTTGCTGGGGCTTTATGGCAAGCTTTATTGCGTGTATTTGAACGCAGAACTTCTTCAGCTGCGCTTACTGGACACTAAACACCGTCGAGCCGCTCTTGACTGCCGCGGCAGCACGGTCTCGTGTTGTTTCCACCAGCGCAGCAATTTTTTTTCATCACTAATCGATGGATGTCTAAAATATAAACATAAGGAGAAGCCTAAAACATTACATTTTTTTATTTTTTTAGGCCCGAGGCCCGGCCCGCGTCTGATACTATGACGTGAAAATTGGCCCGATCGAAGCCCGGTCGGGGCCGGGCTGATAATACTAAGCAGGGCTGTGCAGCGTTCCCCTCGGTAGAAATGGACGTCCTTCTATCCCCTTTAGGGGGCCCCTCCCATCGTCGGGCCCTTATATTCATAATTTAGAATCGTCCTAACCTTTCCCCCCCTAACGGCGCCCCTGGTGACAGAATGTTGCATAATGTGTCAGACAGAGAACATCAGCAGCAGTAAAATAATAATAATAATAATAATAATACAGTCAGTTTGCATAGAGGGTCCGCTGATTTTCCAAACTATAAACACCGGCAGGCCATGACTTCCACAAATAGATCTCTTAGGAGAAAAAAAGAGGGTAATAAAAAGCGTAGAGGGGATGTGTGGGAGTGTGTACGACAGAGAAGGGAAGGATTATTTTTCTCCTGGAACCCAGAATAATCAGAAGAGGCATAATTTTACATGTTTTAAATTGGTGCCTTTAATTGATGTGTGCATTGGTGGCAGATTATTAGGAAAAGCCTTTTTTTTTGTTGCATCTCATTAGATAAGCAAATTCAGACATGCTAGATTAATCAAATTCATAATGTGATTACTATTAGAGTTCATTTTATCTTGTCATGGGTTTGCCAGAAATGTTGTAGGCAACATTAATTTATTTAATTTTTTAGAATTATAACCTCTTGTTTTTAATTAATTCTCTGCATAGTGTATAATACTAAGAGACATGTGCATGTACAGTGGAGTCCTTATATCCCCTTTAGTATGACTATATTCATAATTTAGCATTTTTAAGTGTTACAGAATATATTGTAAAATGTAAAATAATAATAATAATAATAATAATACAGTCTTTGCATAGAAATCTCTATTTTCCAAAAGTATAAATAGACCAACAGTTTTTGCCCTCAAGTAAAGTATATGTTGGCATATAATTATACTTTAGGCTTGCTGATGTGATTTTAAGGCATTTGTATTGCCACTAATGAGTAATATGTTGCAGCAGTGACAGATTGCTTATGTTAAAGTCAGAATAAACTTTTTTTTTCTTTAAATATTGTTTATGGAGAGACCCTGCTTAACCTATAAGCCATTTTTTAGCTTTCGTCTTTGTGCTGCTGGAGAAAAGCCTGACCTTTTTGACCATATGGTGCCTGGCATTATACATTAACCAAAGCCAGACTATGGGCCGCAACTTTGAGTGTGCTCACTAATATTCAAATAATCCATGTGATTATGGGAGTGGTTATTAAAATGAATATGGGCAGCAATGTGGAAACAGATGTCCGATGACCCACATCTGTGTGTTCCTGTTGAGCAGGATAAGTGTGTGTGGCCACTGGGCGGGTGTCTCACTGGGCACAGCTGTGGCCGGGCTGCTGGGTCGTCCACCCACCCATTTATCTGTCCAGGAGTGTCCTACAGAGACAAGAGCAATTCACTCCTTTAGAGCAGAAAACAACAACTATGTCTTAAGAAAATAACAGGGACTTTTACAGTATAGTATGGCAGTAGTACAGTACTTAGAGCTCTGTGTTTTTTCTGTGTAGTGCAGATGGGCTGTTTTGCATGTAAAGGCTTCCCCAGCTGCATATACAGCTGAAAAACAGCAAAGATGTACTTTTACATTGGAAAAATGATTAGACGAGAGGACAGCCCCAGGAAAATATGCACAGAGTGGCTCTACTGTGAAAACACAAAAATATAGTTTATCTCAAACCATGTTGTAAAATGTCTGCTATTGATATAAATGATTATTCTTTTTATTCTCATGGCATGGTCACAGAACGCCCAACATCCATTCAAGTATTAAAGTATTTCAAATTTTTGTTTTGGGGGGGGGGGGTCACGCTACATGACATTTTACATCTTAAGTACTTTTACAAGACTTTTCTCTATAATATAATTTCCTTTTTTTTCAGCATGTTGTTTGCACCACATGACTTTGATTAGCCGACAAGCAGTTTTCCAATATTAATATTAATGAATATTTGTCATGATGAATATATAAAATAAATGTGCATATATTTAAAAAATAACAATAATAATAATGCCAAACTAATTAGTTTTTTTCCCTTAATTTGAGTCTTGTATCACCCTAAAATGTATATGCTTTTTGTCCCCTTTATGCCCCTGCAAAAAAATATCAAAATCCATTTTTTTCAATAAAACAAATGGTGATATAATAGACATTAAAATATAAAAATAGACAGGTTTGTCAGCCAGACAGTGTTTTCCTGTTTAAGTGGCCGCCTCTTGACTAGAATAAGTCGCACTGATGACTAGGCATTTTGCTGCTAGTCTAGACTATTATTTTCTATTTTCTGTGTCCTTTCCCAACCTTCGTCACCTCATCCCCCTCTTTTTGTTCTCGTCTCTGGGTGTTGCACACATCGCTGCACTTGGGTATCATTCAGTGATTGACAGCTGGGGTCAGCATGTTGACACACTACTCTGGCCCTGTCATCATGACTGTTCATCCCATGCTGGCCTGGGTTAGTGACAGACGCCGGAGGAGCCATTTACTCCTGCTGCTGTTAAAGGCCCATCATCATCGCAGCGCAGCGGAGGGAGAGAATCAGTGTTTCCTGAAATCGTCTTCCTCCGACTGCCATAAATCAAAGGGAATCTGCGGGAACTTAATTAGCTTAATTGCTATGTTTGCTCTAACATAACACTGATCACTCCACCGTTTGAGATACTGCATTTGAATTGGGATAAAACAGATGGTACACTGTCTTTTTGCGCCCTTGTAAAAAAATTGTTTGGGGAAGATGAGAAGCAGAGTTGGGGGACCATGTCTTTAGTGGGGGCGGGCTCATTGCATTTTGATTGGTAAGAGAGTGTCATGGTATTTTGATTACCCAGAACTAAAATCAAATGTGTAATTCAAAGTACTATCATCCAATCAGACTTTAGGGCTATGTTTAGCGCTGCTATTGGAGCTTGAACAACAGTTTTACCAATTCATCAATTCCCTTTTATTTCTGTCAGTGGTTAAATGTAGTTAATGGTTATGTTTGGGCTTGGAGCGAGATGTTGATCCACTATTACAGTGGCATCAAACACCATAATGGATAAATACTGACATTCGTTGTCACTCCCTATAGTGACTCTCGCATTTTTCATCTCCAGGGATGTGGGAAAGTTCTGGTAAGCTACAGCTGTTCAAGCTCCACCCATTTGCCCTCATTGGCCCAAGTTCCCCAACCATTGCAGAGCCAATGGGTGGAGCTTGACATTTATCTCCCCCTATCAGGATGTAATGGGTGGAGCTTAAAGGTCAAATCACAGCCTACCCATAAACCTATCAATAGGCGCGTTCGACTTGAAGCAGCGCTGTGCAGAATGATCACTGTGTGACATCAAAGTGCCGCGAGAGCGATGATTTTAATCATTTTAATTTGATGTCATACACTGATCATTCTGCGCAGCGCTACTTCAAGTCGAACGCGCCTGTTAACTAGGCCAAGCTCCACCCATTTGACCCTTTTGGCTCTGCAGGGAGCACCACTTGCCTTTTTGTATGTATTTATGTATTCATTTTTTACCATGTGATGATCCTCCTGATGTAATTATTATGCGCTCCCATCAGAAAAAAAATAGGAACAAAAATATTAAGAAAGTGAACTATTTTATTAATTTGTGAGTACTTTCTTACTTCTTTGTCACTTAAATAAGCTAGAGATGAAAGGACTTAGTAAATGGTCACTTTAAAGCATAATCTGAATCATATGTGTAATCAGTCCAAACGATGGTCAAGATGTCATGGGCGGGTGACGTAATGACCAAGAAACTTAAAAGCACGTGAGGTGCAACCGGCGTTAGCTTTTTGTCATTCAGCAACGCTCTGTGTGTGTGCCAGTCACTTTCTATGTTCTGTGAATCTTATTTACTGTTGTTTGTCAAGTTACAATTCCAGCAATATATAATATATAAAGATACACACAGTTTGTGCGTGGTCTGATTGAGAGCGAAGCATGCAGTCGGCTCTTGACGGGGCCGACTGCCTGTATTGTGAGCGGCTTCCACTGCGTATGCTTCGCTCCCGGAAAGCTCTCTTTAAGGAGGGAGCTTTCACCAGCATTTCTCATGGTGCCTCCCCCGCTTTTGCCGAGGCAGAGTGCTCGTGGGAATCGCAGATGCATCAGATGGAGGGAATGAAGATGGGCGAGCCCCTATATTCTTCCTTTCTCATCAGATCCAGCGCCCGCTCTCTGGGATTGGAAGCCCGCCCAGCGGTTTCTTCCCTCTGGAGAAAGGGCTCGGCGCTCCGCCTGTCTTCCTCCGAGGAGGTGGACGTGGAGGACGCGATGAGCTTTTGGGTCTGATGTCAGCTGCGTCCAACGTGATACCTTTTGGCCTGCCATACATGAGACCCCTACAGTGGTGGCACAAGACCAAGGGGTTCTCTCCGAGGGGAAACAACCTTCAAAACAGCCTTTAGCCTATGTAAATAAACAGTCGATTTGATTTATTGGATGTTGGTATATTATTTTTATATTGTAGAAATGCATATTGACCTGTTTCATCAGTTTCAAGGTCTCAGCATATCTCTGTTCACTTCAGCGAAACTATCAGCTTCAAATATCTTACCCCTGCAGAGGTAAATCAACTGACAGCATGTTCCTCTTGAGATTACCTCTGTAGTTTGGATTGTATAACAGAGCTGGTGTATGTGGGAGGGTGGCTGGTATTCATTTGTTTGCAGAATTGCTGCAGGAACCTTCTGCATGGTACAACTGATGAATTTCAAAGACGTGCTTTCACCCACTGAAACGCAACATGAAGAGCACTTTCATGGCTTAAGAAGATATCCAATACAATAAGAGGGTACCAGAAGGTTATCTAATTGTTTTATGAGCGGATCATATATTTCAGCATTTGGACTCCATTTTCTTTTCTCCAGAGCAATCCTCATTAGAGTTTTTCTAAATCTTTTTGCAAATAAGACACTCATAATATGAAGTAGGTCAACCACATTCAAGACTCCCGTTTAAAAAATTAAATATAGTCACAGCTAACTATAGTTAACTGAATCAACATTGGTGGGCACAATTTGTACATATTTCTTACATGATGTTACGTGTGAGGCAGATCATAGCATTTTCCTGAACAGCCCCCCCCCCTTCCAAAAATAAAATACAAAATTAAACAAAAATACCTCAATGAATCCTTCAAAAGGCTCAAAAACCCGGGAGATAATGGTTTGAATCAGTCTGATGAACTCACCGAGCTACTGAATCAAGTAACTTATGATGAAACAGTGAAATATTTAAACAATGAATTCATGTGAACAATATGGTATGAAAAATGAGAAAAATGTGAACTTAATCTCGTATTTCGCTATATTTCACTGTTTATTGTTATTGAAATATAATTTTTTTTAAATCAATGAATCATTGTTAACTGTTTATTAGAGAAATTAGAGAGAGAAGAGTGTGTTTGATTAAGTCAGTTAGAGCTGTTGTAAAAGCACAAGGACAATAACACACAGTAAAAACACAGTAATGTCTTGTTTTACCTGACATATAGAGCAAAATGTTCCATCTCTGCGATGGCATTGATGATCCAACATGGTTCTGTTTCTGGCGTGTAGGCGAAAGGCCTGTGTGTGAATTAATTACTCTTAAGTTGTTGTTGGTGTTTTTCACAACATTTGGCATGTGATGTTGCATAGGAAACAGCTGAGTAAGAACAGCACTCCACCTCCTCTCTCATTCACTTCTTGAGGTTTTTAAAGCACGATACCCTATTTCTGTTCCAAATAGAGGGGGGAGTTGGCTTTAGGAATAAACTTGCAGTTTGTTTACTGTAGGTCATTCATTTCTCTCCGCTTTTGTTTGAGTTTATGCATAGCTGTCAGCTTGTGGATTTCTAGGCAAAGTTTTCTCAGATTGGATCATTTGCAGAGGTCTTTTTCTCATGAGCTTAGTCATTATATCCTCACGAGATGAGACACATTTGCAGACTTTTCATTTGTTTTACTTTCTCTTTCACAAGCAAGTAAAAAGCAGTGATCCTAATTGGCTTCATTGACTAACTCGTGTAAATTTCTTGATGACAGGCTGATTTTTTAGAGCTTGCTAAAGTGAAAACAGAGTCTTTTGATATGGCATAAACAGTTACTTATTGTGGTTAGTTCATTTATAGGTTGGTCTGGTCAGCTTTCATTGTCTTTTGTTTAACTTTGTTGAGTTCTGCTTAGAAAATCTTTTGTTGGATTTCTGTCAGTGGTGTCAGGCAGATTTCATATTTTTCAGAGTTATATGACAAAACCTCAGGCAAGACCACTGATACAGTTAGACACAAGTATGTGAACAGAACTGAATCTGATCCCGATCCCAGTCTAGATTTAGTAGTCTGGCTTACTGTACATTGTCATGAAGGCTACACACAGTGTTGGGAAGCTTACTTTGGAAATGTAATAGGTTACAGATTACAAGTTACCCTACTTAAAATGTAATAGGTAGTGTAACTTTTCAATTACTTTATTAAAAGTAAAGTAACTGATTACTTTTTGATTACTTTTCTAAATGTCTAATGTTTTCAACTGTTTATTATCATTTTGAAACATGTAAAACAGGCAGGGTTAACCTCACAGTACTCAACACTGATTACTGTCAGACTTTCAAAATCTTTCACCACTTGAATTAACATTATAATATTTTAATTTTAAAGGAGACATTGGATGCAAATATCTTCATTTGCATATAAATGTGTCTTAGCAGTTTGTGGACACTACCACCCTACAATGATACAAATTCACTCCTTTTTTAATCCCCAAAAACCTAAACAGTCTCCTTTATCAAGCTATTTTGATTTTGGAGTGAATGTACAGCGCTCTCTTCCACCTGCAGTACCACAACTGAGGTGAGACCCTTGAGCAAGGCACCGAACACCCAACTGCTCCCCGGGCGCCGCAGCAATATGGCTGCCCACTGCTCCGGGTGTGTGTGTGTCTTCACTACTGTGTGTGTGCACTTGGATGGATTAAATGCAGAGCACAAACTCCGAGTATGGGTCACCATATCTGGCCACACGTCACTTCACTTCACTTTCACTAAATTAATTTATGCCTGGCTGCGCAAATCATTTTACCCGACTGTTTTCTGAACGAGGGACAAGTCAAGGCAGGTTTTGTTACCTTAAGATCTCCTTGTGCACCACTGTTTTTGAAATCAAATCTTTGCATAGCTATGACAAGAAACACTGGAATCTAACAGTGCTAAATCTAAAAAAAAAGCATATACATAAACCCATATAGGACATATAGTTATCGAGTTATCGGATAAGCATGTTATATACTTCTGAAACACTGGTGTTTCATATTTTAGAGCAGTCACTGCAATATATTAAATAAATCAATTAAATCTGTATGTGGGAGTGTGTGTGAAAAAAAAATCAGATGTAACCCCATTTGTAATCCTTAACATTTTCATAAGTAACTGTAATTTAATTACACATTTTTTCTCAGTAACTGATTACAATTACTTTTATTTGTAATTAAATTACGTAATCCGTTAAATGTTACTAGTTACTCCCCAACACTGGCTACACAGTGTATTGTATTATTAGTATTTTTGTTGTTGTTGTACAATTGTATTTGTGTAATCTTGCATGTTAAATCATCTATGCTTCCTTTCTCATATTAATGTGAAATTCTCTTTACACAATTCTCTTTACATGATTTATCAGCTTCAGTCAGGCACATGTAAAAGCCATGCAGATAAAGACAGGGTTTCACGAAAGAGGATGTGTTTATGCAACACAGTTCTTGCTCTCTGTGATGATAAAAATGTTTCTTCACTAAGTGTCTCTGTTTCCTTAGATAAAAATTCACTTCTGAGCTTCATATTTCTGTTAGGAAGCTTAAGACCTCTTGGTTTTACCAGCAGTGCTGTGAAACAACACTTTGTGTTTATGTTAGAGGCTTCAGTGCATTAGATAAGAGGGATATCTGCTTGTGTTTGTGGTTCTCCTCCAGCAGTCGCGCTGGCTGTGGAGGTGGAGGGGTGAGACAGAGGTGACAGCTTTCCTGTGAGGAGGTTCACCTAGAAATTACACTGTCTGGAGGCCTGACCCAAAGTTAACTTGGTAGACCAGAGCGGCTAGAGAAGTCTCCGAGAGGAAATGCTGTAACTTGTCTCAGTGTGCGTGTGTGTGTATATGTATGACAAGACAAGAAATTATTTTTCCATATTTATCGTAAAACATCTGGAAACCCCTCTTAAAATAAAAACCTTTTAAATAAATATTTACTTTTAACATGGATTCATCTAGTAGATGCATTAATATAAATACATTTCCAAATGAGCATTTTTATTATTATGTATTATTTAACTCTGCATGATAATTTCCCCTATTTTTACATGCATATTCCCTTTGTCATCTAATACTCAATTAACAGGTTAATCTCTAACTATTAATAATGTAATCTTTAGCAAATCTCAAAATGAATATACATTTTTTCATATGAACATTTTTATTTTGTGATGCCTAAATTCACTTGTAAATTCAAAAAAGATTTTTAGTTTGTTTTATTTTTAGTTTATTCAGACAAAATTCTAAAATATTCAAGAAATAATATTGTAACAGCAGTGCATCCCTACTAAATAAACAAATATATAATAATCGCGATTAATTGCATTACAAAATAAAAGTTTTTGTTTGCATAATATATGTGTGTGTTCTGTGTATATATATATGTATATATAAATATATATAAATACACAATACACATACAGTAAATATTTTGCAAATATTTACATGTCTATATTTATATTTCATATAATTTATATTATACATTTAAAATATAAACATAAAATATTTTTCTGAAATATATACATGCATATGTGTGTATTTATATATACATAATAAATATATGCAGCACACATACATATAAAATATTTTTTTACATAATATATATTTTTTATAAAAGTTTATACATTTTTATATTATTATATTTTATATTATTTTGGATGCGATTAATCATTTGACAGCACTAATAAATACATAAATAAATACATTTGGATAAAGTTTAATAACAATTGTGAGAGATTTGCACTGTACAATAATGTAAGCCAAAAAAATTGGTAGCTGGTTTAACTCACCATATATGAAAAACTGTATGGTTTAAAATCACACATTATGTAATTTTACTGTAAAAATACTGTCAAAGGAAAGGTTTTTGGAAGTAAAACTATGACTTACAATATAATTTGTGATAGAAAAACAACAAAGGACATTCCAAGACATTCAGTATATTTATTGTATTCAGATTAGAGTATTTATTTAAGTTGAGATTGTGAGTATAAATCATTTTCAAGTAATTATTATCAGGGCCCAGCAATTTGTCCAATTTGATGAACTGAATCAAATGCGTAAATATACAATGAAATGTTCCTCTAAAGCAGCTACAATGGTGAGATTGTATTTCACACGGCTCATTCCTCCACATGTCCCCCGGGGCCTTCACAAGACCTTAAACCTCGGGCACTTATCTAATTAGCTCACGGAAACACTGAATTATTAAAGTCACCTAAATCATTCAGAGCACGAGCCCAATGTTTGCCGTGTTCACAGGAGGTGGAAGAACGCAGAGCAATAATGTCACTGCCTACTGTCCAGCTGTCAGGATGATTGTTCTTCTGAAAGACATTTGTCACCTGCATCAGTTACACCGGTGATACCTCGCTCAGAGTAACTTTACCCAGACATTCTTTCACATGCCGTGTCCTTTACATAACAGCGTTTTTAAACTGCGATATTACTGTTTTTGGCGACTGCATCTTGTGTATAAGTCTGGGAACAATCAGCATTTTTGTCCCCTTCCAACAGCTGGAAACGTTTGCACTTACTTTTAATGCGTCATTGTAAACACTACCGATCTGAGGGACAAAAAATTAAATAAACAGCCTTCCCATCATCCTAACCGAGTGTTCAGACAGGCAATGATAGTACTTGTTTAAAGATAATAATGCAACAATGCTATCAAAACCATCAATAGATTCGTTCTTAAGCAGTATGTGTCTGTTTCTCAAAGTCTTGAGATGATGGTATGTGGTCTCAAGTTTTGTCCCACTGACCCTTTCCTGGCAGCAGCTGATATTGAAGCTGGAAAGAACAACAAATTTGGGTTTTATGTAACCACTTGGACTAATATTTGTGGACACAACTCTCTCCAAGTTCAAGTTTCTCTGGCCCGCTTGATTGATTCCAGAGAGACATCTCAAGGCCTTTCACATGAAGCAGGGCTTCAGCGCATCTCCCAACACAAGCATCATTCATGGCTTAGACCTCAACAAAAAAAGATTGCAGATGGCGTCAGAGAACATCAGTTTTGTGACGTTGTTAGTTGAATTCTAAAAACAGAAAGTGTTTATGGGCTGTTCACGCTGTAAGCGTTTAACCGCTAGAAGGGGCACATCGGGAATGAACAGGAGATGTATTCATAGGCTTATTTACTCCCATACATTGTTATAAACACTCTATACAAATATGGCTCTGCCTCTGGGCTGATCTGATTGGTCAGTTTTGGGTGTTATACATCAGCTTGCTATTTTTCTCCATAGTAGGGCTGCACAATATATCAATTAACATCGATATCGCAAAGGTCATATTGCAAGGGCCTATCTAGTTATAATAAATGTAAAAATTGGATCATAAACTGCATGCGTGTAAATGAACACTATGCTGCGATTCACTATGGAACTGCAGGGCATATAATAGAAGAAATTAAAAAGTAAATATTAGTATTGTAATTTTACAGTGTGCATTTTTTTTCTCGAATTTTATAAAATACAGCTTTTTTGTATAGTACATTAATTAATAATAATCACAATACAAAAATATATTTTATGGTCATATTGAATGGGTCAAAAACAGTCAGAATGTGTCGTAACTAAATTAACTGTATGGTTACTGATGGAGGTTTATTCAAACCTCTTTCTGGTAAAGAATAGGCCTATACATGTATATAAAGAGTATATGTAGTATATGGACATATAAACACTTAAAATTACTCAAAAACTAAACAAAAAGACTCACAGTCAGAGTAAAAAAAAAATTTTTTTTGCTTTTCAAAATTATACTTGATTACAGTTATATAGCTATTCAAGTCATCTTGTGAAAATTCCTGTATTTTTTATATTGCAAATAGATCACAGAAAAACCCCATATCAGATTTTTTAATGTCTTGCAGTCTTACTCCATAGAGTTCAATGGCAATGCATTAAGAAACATTGACAACTTTAAAAAGTTAATAGAAGCATATAAATGGATAGTTTACAGTGACGTGGAAATAATGACGTAAATAAATAGTTAGTTGTTCAAGAGCAGCTAAAAGCTTTTCTTCAAGTTCACTTCAAGTGAATTTCAGTTTTTTTCTCTCCCTGTGTTATGGCATACTGGGAGTTTGCGAAAAAAAAAAAGCTGAAAAGCTATGAAGTAAATGATGAATGTATAACTAAGTAAAAACAACTGACATAAAAATGACATTACAAATCTCAAGGCGTTGAGGCAAGCATCCTGCTTTAACCTTGTTAATATGCCTCCCTCCCCGCTTCATTTCAATTAAGAAAATTACTTTTTAGTTCAATTAACAATAATTCATGCTTAACTGAATAAAATGTATTAAACAATTAAAGCAGGCAGCGAGAGAGTGTGAGCAATATGATTAGAAGACAACAATGTGAGCTCCTGGTGGATGGCAATGTGAAAATGTGCAAGAAAGCGCAAGAAAGCAAGGTGAGTATAAGAGACTGTCATTGCCTCCGTTGTGCTTGATCTATTACAGATAAACGTGCCACCATGGCTTGGAATACAAAGATAGCATCCTTCCTTCCCCTTGGGCAATGTCTTGCCTTTCAAAGACTATTTAACCATATTCTCCCCTTTACAAGGATATAATGAGCACAGGCGCTGTCTGAGATACGTGCACCAGCTTAATTTAAAGCTCTTTTCTCTTGAAGAACACATTTAAATATGTTCTTTGTTTTAAGTAACTGCTCGCTCGCTCTCCTAATCATGGCGGCCCGTACTCAACCGAAATGATTTACGCATCCACAATTATTGGATAATCCCCACTGTCATTACTCCAGGCATCTGCTCTGTCACAGCGCTAAGAGCTTTTGGCTGCACTTCTGCGAGGTTATCGTGCTCTCCTGTAGAGAGACCGACCTGCCTTCATTCCGCAGAGTTAAACTCTATTTAAGTCAATGGAATAAAATGAGGGTTTTAACGGTGTAGAATGTAGAGGTTGTTTGTGTGGGTTGATGCTAATGTTACCCATGAGGTTACGTCTTGACAGTGGACAGCCAAAGATGCTGAGGTCGAAGGCCCCTTATAAAAATGCCATGGTTACTGTTCCGACTGAAAATCACATTAAATATGGGAAGGTTTCAGAAAGTTTTTTTTGTTTTGTAATGTTTTTATACAAAGTTTATACATGCAGTATAATCACAGTAATGGTTTTGTTGTGGTGTTTTGTTTAGTCTTTTTTAATGACAGTAACGGCTATACCAGTTGTTTTTTCTTTTATTTAAGTTTTGTTTTGTGGCTAATACTACCAAGTAAAAACATTTTTGTCATAGTAAGCTGTTTTGGTATTTTGTTTGTTTGTTTGTTTGTGAGAGTGTTAAACAGTTGAAACAGTTTAAAATACATTAATAGTTTTGTTTTGGGATGATAGTTACTTCATTTAAAATCTAGTTTGTTATACTAGCAGTTTTGTTGTGTTGTGTACTTTGCTTTTTGTTTTATTTCATTTTGTTTCGGGACATGGCTAATACCAAGAAAAAACAGTTTTGTCCCTGTAAAGATTTGTTTGTTTGTTAGTTTTTTTTGTGACATTTTATCAAATATTAAGTTTAAACAGTATTTTAAACAGTAAATACCAAGTTTAACCTGACAGTTCTAGATAATAATAAGTTAAAACTGTTTTAATATATTGGTAATTAGTAAATTAATGTGATAGTTCACCCCAAAAAATGAAAATTTTGTAATTTATTCACCCTCATGTCTTTCCAAACCTGTATGAGTTTATTTCTTATGTGAAACATAAAGGAAGATATTTTGAAGAATGCTGGTAATAAAGTAGTTGTTGGTCCCCATTGGTTCAAAACTCTTCAAACTAATTTATTTATTTTATTTATTTAGTCATTTAGCAGACGCTTTTATCCAAAGCGACTTACAAATGAGGACATTATAGAAGCAATCAAAATCAACAAAAGAGCAACAACATGCAAGTGCTATTACAAGTCCTGGTTAGCCTAACGCAGTACACGTAGGAAGGCTTTTTTTATTTAAGAAAACGAGTATATAGATTATAGAAAAAAGAAACTTAGTGTTAGTTTTACAAGAAAAGCTAGCAGTTAGAGAATAAATATGCAATTGATCAATGTGTCTGTGTTTTTTTTTTTATTAAAAAAGAAGACAGATTAGATAAAATAAAATTTAGAATAGAGAGTGCTAGAGTTAGAGGGTCAAATAAAGATGGAAGAGATGTGTTTTTAGCCGTTTCTTGAAGATGGGTAAGGATTCAGCTGCTCGGATTGAGTTAGGCAGGTCATTCCACCAGATGGGAACAGTTAATGAAAAAGTCTGTGAAAGTGATTTTGTGCCTCTTTGGGATGGTACAGTAATGCGTCGTTCACTTGCAGAACGCAAGCTTCTAGAGGGCATATAAGTCTGAAGTAATGAATTTAGGTAAAGGGGTGCAGAGCCAGAGGTGGTTCTGTAGGCAAACATTAATGCCTTGAATTTAATGCGAGCAGCTATTGGTAGCCAGTGCAAATTGATGAACAGAGGTGTGACAAATAAAAATGGGACTGTGTTCTATGGTGTGACATAGCAAAGATTTATAAAAAACTTAACATATAAATAACATGAGAAAAATGTATCTTCATTCTTGGAGTTACAAATAGCATGAGAGAGATTTATCTTCAATGTGACAGTTTTTTTTTAACATTTCTCTGTCACACTATAGGACATATTGATATGTCAACTACCCTTATGTACCTATACAGGTTTGGAACAACACAAGTGTGAGTAAATGTAAAATGTAAATTACATTTTTGGGTGAACTATTCCTTTATTATTTTGACATGATTGCAAAGCTAAATATATGAAAAAAATGTGCATCATCACTTCTCTTTCCAAAAATGTATCAAAAGTTTTGCTGGTTGGGCTGTCACCAGCTCATTAATTGTCTGTCAAATCAAGCAAACATTTATTTACTGGACTTAAGTTCATCATAACAGAAACAAACATTGAGTCAGGCATTGTGCTGCCCTGGCAAACCTTGAGTTCATAACCACCTTTAAAAACTTAATTTAGTCTAAAAACTTCCATTCATATGGTTGCTTCTTTTTATTTTCTGTGCTCATCTAGATGCCCTTTCTTTCTTTAATATTTCTATCATATGAAGGCTATTCATTCCTCATTCCTCATTCAAAGTTATATTGCATAGTGTCCTTGAAGTTTTCTCTAAACTAGAATGCACTCATAATGACTACGCTCCCGTCATATTTCAGTCTTTATATTCACTAATATAGTACATTTCTTTAATTCAGTAATAAGTGTTTGCACAAACTCTTACGTACCTATTTGTTTCCTTTATTATCCCTTGATGTGTCAGTAAGACAGCGATTTGCTCTCCAGTTTGGATGAATTACAGCAGGGATTTGGATGACTATGGTCCAACAGTGAGTGATTGAGATGAATGATCTTTTATTGTCATCCGTTTTGTGCATATGATGGGGGAACACATTGTGACCCTCCACTCCAAGCCACTGGAGGCCATGCTGGCAAAGGGGAGAAATGATGATTAAAGACGGAAGAGCCCAATTGCAGAATGTGGTTTAATGAAGCCCAAATGAAATTAATAACCCTGGTGTCCCAGCAGAAGACAAACACAAATGAAAATATGTTATGGGAGCTTAGTGTCTCCCAGAATTGTTCATGTTTCAAGGTGATAAGGATACTCAAAGTTTTGCCCAGTAACCCAGAATTTGAAAGAGTTTTGCTATAATTAAGTAGCGCACTAGACAGTAAAGGACAAACTAGTTCTGCAGTCGAGAAATCAATGTCCTGCTTGGATATATAGGTATATATATTGGATATATTGGTATACAACAAGAGAAGGGCTTTTTTAAAGGCGTTTCTATTTCCAATGAAACTAGCCATAGATGCTGGAATGGCAATAAAATAAACAATTAATTTACAATCAATTTTTTTTTAATAAATGTTGGCTCCATAAAACATTTTTCTGTAGCGTAGGGGCGCCGTAAAATAGATTTTCGAAATTGTAAATAAAAAAAGAGTACTACTGACCTGCGTTTTGTGAGAAAATATAATTTCTGTCTTTCTGCTTCAAAGTGTCCTGTTCAATTCAGTGTTATATGAGTTTTTTTATATTTGTGACATTTACAAGCAATTTCTGAGTAAAAACTTTCAATGGAAATCATAGCTCAATTTTTTTCAGTGTGTCCATTGTTTTAGCTGTGATCTGATCTGATCTCTTTCACTTAAGAATTACTCATTAATTTGGTCCTGACTAACTGGTTAATGTACAGTGTGCCCTAGTTAGCTATTATTGTTGAACATGAGCTATTCTAGTTACTGATCACAAAGAGGCGACCACTGGGAGAGAGCGGACACTCTCAGGAATCACGACAATGCTGCGGTCTCCTCTCATTTCAGGGAAGGTGTCTGACAATGTATGAAGCATGGTGGAAAGCAATTCATGTGTGTGCGCGCAATATGGCAGAGCCTCCTGACTCCCTGACTGAGTGGATGGGCTCTCCAGGCTGCTAACAGCAGGGGAGAGCTGTGATGAGCTCATTCCTGTCCTACTGGCAGGAAGGAAGCAGCAGACTCCAGACTCGCAGCCCCCAGGCCTCAGGTGCTGCTGCGCTGCTCATTTAGCTCCTGGCTGCTTTGAGAACACACCAGCAACCACCGCAGGCACACGAAAACCTGCTCCGAGATGATCAGGATCACCTGCAACAAACAAAGACCACTAAACCGAAGAGATGTTTTCTTCTTTTACTTTTTTTATTTAATTTGCACCCATAGGTTTTCAATATTTGAACATATATCAGTTAGCATGGCCCGTTGGCCCTTGCTGGTAAAGGCTGTAGTTACACTCTTTGTAGGATTTGTTTTATTTTCATTGTCGGCCTTTCAAAAGCAGCTGTATATTTTAATGAGACTTTTTTTCAATCAACACACAGCGTATATCACTAAAAGCTGATTGGTTTCTGTAAATGAAAGGGTGTTTTGTTATCTGTACATTGAGATTAGCTTCTCATCATGTAATCTGTAAAAACATCAATAATTAATACATTTTTATAAACTAAAAGAAGTAATACCAAATTACTTGGTATTTGAATGGTCCAAAAAAACAGAAAATATCCAGTGAGCGACAGTTGTGTGGACGAAAATGCCTTGTTGATGTCAGAGGTCAGAGGAGAATGGGCAGACTGGTTAGAGATGATAGAAAGGCAACAGTAACTCAAATAACCACTCGTTACAACCAAGGTTGGTAAGGTTACTTGGAAATGTAATAGGTTACAGATTACAAGTTACCCTACTTAAAATGTAATAAGTAGTGTAACTTTTCAATGTAAAGTAACTGATTACATTTGATTACTTTTTGATTACTTTTCAAATTTCTAATATTTTCAACTATTAATCATTTTCAAACATGTAAAGCAGGCATTAAACTTACAGTAGAGTTTAACACTAATTACAGTCAGACTTTCGAAAGCCTTCATCACTTGAACAAAATACTTCATTTGCATATAAGTGTGTCTTTGCAGTGTGTGGACACAACCACCCTACAATGGTAAAAATTCAGATCCCCCAAAAGCCTAAACAGTCTCAATTATCAAGCCATTTTGATTTTGTAGTGAATAACCAGCACTCTCTCCGTCCTCAATACCACGACTGAGGTGAGACCCTTGTGCAAGGCACCGAATCCCCAACTGCTGGGGCCCTCAGCATAGAAGGCTGCCCACTGCTCCGGGTGTGTGTTCACGGTGTATTTGTTCACTGCTGTGTGTGCACTTTGGATGGGTTTAATGCAGAGCACAAATTCTGAGAATGGTCACCATACTTGGCCACACGTCACTTCACTTTCACTAAATTAGGTCTGGCTGCGCAAATCATTTTACTCCAGACTGCTTTCTGAATAAGGGCAATTCAAGGCAAGTTTTGTTAAAAAGTTAAAACTAAAGGATGGATCAGCAACCATTGTTCATGATCCAGCTGCACCTCCAGAAGAAGTAGTCTCCCTGTTTTTATGATTATCTGCAAATCGCCTTTGCTCTGAAGAGAGTGGCGGGGTGAGCAGAGCTCATTAACGTAAAGAGATATGCACCGAAACGAGTTGCTGTGTTCTTTTACACGCCCACCGAGACCATTTCAAGATTACCCTAAAGAATCATACCAACTTGTGGAAAATAGGCACCCGATTCCCCTTTGAAGCACAGCCACCTCAAAATCAGACTTACTTTAAAATCATTATGAGGTTAAATACAGATTTAAAATCCAAGAAATAGTTTAATAGCTATGATACTGATTTTAAAATCAAATCTTTGCATAGCTATGACATGAAACACTGGAATCTAATGATGCCTTAGAAAAAACTGTTAATCTTAAAAAAAGCATATACATAAACCCATATAGGAAATATAAGACTTATCGGAAAACCATGATATACATTTCTGAAACATTGGTGCTTCACATTTTAGAGCAGTCACTGCAATTTATGAAATAAATCAGTTAAATCTGTATGTGGGAGTGTGTGTGAAAAAATCAGATGTAACCCTCTTTGTAGAAGTAACTGTAATTTAATTACACACTTTTCTTAGTAACTGTAACTAATTACAATTACTTTTATTTTGTAATTAAATTACCTTACATGTAACTAGTTACAACACTGCAACCAAGGTATGCAGAAAACCATCTCTGAACGCACAACACATCGAACCCTGAAGCAGATGGGCTACAGCATCAGAAGACCACACCGGGTGCCGCTCCTGTCAGCTAAGAACAGGAAACAGAGGATACAATTCGCACAGGCTCACCAAAATTGGACAATAGAAGATTGGAAAAACGTTGCCTGGTCTGATGAGTCTCGATTTCTGCTGCGACATTCAGATGTTAGGGTCAGAATTTGGTGTAAAGAACATGAAAGCATGGATCCATCCTGCCTTGTCTCAACGGTTCAGGCTGGTGGTGTAATGGTGTGGGTGATTATTTTCTTGGCACACTTTTGGCCCCTTATTAACAATTGAGCATCGTTTAAACGCCACAGCCTACCTGAGTATTGTTGCTGACCATGTCCATCCCTTTATGACTACAGTGTACCCATCTTCTGATGGCTACTTCCAGCAGGATAATGCACCATGTCACAAAGCTCAAATCATCTCAGACTGGTTTCTTGAACATGACAATGAGTTCACTTTACTCAAATGGCCTCCATCTCTGAGGAATATTTCCAACACCTTGTTGAATCTATGCCACAAAGAATTAAGGCAGTTCTGAAGGCAAAAGGGGGTCCAACACCATACTAGCAAGGTGTACCTAATAAAGTGGCCAGTGAGTGTATAATGGTGTTGTGTTGCAGCCGTCCCGAGTTCAAATCCTGTCTTGAGGATATTATCTGATCCTGCCCCCCCCCCCTCCCAAATTGCTTTCTGTCTAATGTACACTATCATATCTTAATAAAGGTAAAATGCCAAAAACAAATAAAAAAACAAATCTTTAAAATAGTAATGCCATGCAATTTATACCTTAAAAATATATTTCTTAAGGTGGTCGAGAGAGCTCAACATGCTGCAACTTCAGAAAACACATGCAAATAGTAAAAGCACCAGCAAATCAAGAAAACATCTTCATCAATTTGACAGCAGGTGCTGCAAATGCTTACAAAACAGACACATAAAGAAACACAACCAAATAAAGATTTTTATTTGCAACGCGTTTCTTTTCTTGGTTGTGTTGTGAGCATTTGCAGCACCTTGTTGAATCTATGCCACGAAGAATTAAGGCAGTTCTCAAGGCAAAAGGGAGTCCAACCCCAACACAAATACGTGTTGTCAAATTAACAAAGTTGTTTTCTTAATTAGCAAGTGTTTTTTTCTATTTGCAGTGTGTTTCTTTATTTGGTTGTGTTGTGAGCATTTGCAGCGCGTGAGTTGTAAAATTGAGGAAATTGTTTTCTTAATTTGCTCTCTCGGCCACCGTAATTTCTACCTGTAACCCATAAAAACTAGTTTTGCTGGTATAAATTATTTTATTTAGGTTGATTCAGTGATATTAAATCATATTTTGGACTTCAATAGTTCCAGTTAATTTAGATGTTAGCCTTTTTTAAGTGTACTCTATATTATAATTGTCATGGTGCACACACGAGGGAGGAACAGGAACACGCAGACGAGGATATAAACTCAAATTATAATATTTAATAAGGACATCAAGGCAGGACATGACAGGACAAGGCAGGGCAGGACTCACAGACAGGATACACCGGGAATAACAAGTAGACCAGACGAAATCAAACTCAAAAGACAGGACTCATATACACAGGTAAATCATAGATAATTAGACAAACACGGCTGGACATGAATTAACTAATAATCACATTAAACAAGGACAGGAAACAAACCAAATATGGACACACACGACAGAGGACTGACAATAATGTTGTGATGGCTACTTTTACTTGTAGCATTAAAAAACAATTTAAGTTTTTAGTGTTAAAAAAAGAGTTAGTGTATTTTAAGAATAATCAGCCAAACCTCACGGCAATTCATACATATTTTATGAGGTGGCTAATTCGTACTAATTTTTATGACCTCTCTCATACAAATTCATAAAATGTTTGCTAAATCGTATGTATTTTACCAGTTGCCAATTCGTATGAATTTGTAAGAATGACCTACACCTAACCCAGCCCCTAAACCTACCCGTCACTGGGGTTTAGACAAATCATACAACATCGTATGAGTGAGGGCCTACGAATTCGTATGAATTAGCCACCTCGTAAAATACGTACGAATTGGTCTTGAAATAGCGTTGGAATAATATACCATTTTAAAATAAGCTTTTTATTGTTTATTAGCTGTAACATGAAATATTTTTTAATGAATTAATTAGAACTTAATATTGTGCATCCTTAACAGTCGTTGGCATGGATCTTTTATAAATGAGGTACAGTTTTGCCAGATAGTGTAACAATATCAAAACATGTTAAAGATGGTTACAAAATAATATATTATTTTGGAATATTTACTCATCACTCATGAAGTAATCTTTCTCCTATACTGTTTTATGTGATGCCATAACGTCAATGCATATTCAAAAGCTGCCACATGGTGGAAGAGATTTATTAAGAGCAATGTTGGGCAGTAACTACTAGTAACTTAGTTACTGTAATAATATTAGTTAGTGTAACTAATTACTAATAAGTTTCATTTTCTTCATTTTAGTTACACGATTTAGAATCCAACATCGCAAATGCATGCGATGTCCCCAGTGCAGCAGTCAAGCTTGGAAATATGGAAAAGCTTATATTCAGCAGATAGAAATATTTCATTATATTGATTTTTTTCAGGAAAAAAGATGATCTGAACACTGTTGTGTAAGTTGTCGCTTTACTTTACTTTAGATTTACATCCCACCCACATCCCTCTGATCAACATGTGCTACATTATATTACTATAATTAAAAATATTTTTGGAAAATTAAACAGTTTCATACAAATGTATGTGATTTGATAAAATGCATAATGAAATATAATTGTATATGGGTAACGGAGAAATTACAATTAGCTTCAAGCTACACATGACAGTTAATGAGGTGAATACAACACTTCTACTTGAATGTCACTATCAGCCTCTATTGAGTGTTTGTAATAACTTCTGACTGCGATCAAATGTGGATTTTGGTCAAATAATGAGGCAGAAATATGTTGTTAGTAACATTCTACAATAATGTTATGTGGAAGATACACAGTTACAACTTATGTGGGGCGTGAAGAAAAAGTAATATAACTAGTAGTGTAACTAATTACTGTTGCCAGAAAGTAATAAGTAAAGTAACAATATTACTTTTGAAGGGAGTAACTAGTAATGAGTAATATATTACATTCTTTGAGTAACTAGCCCAACAATGATTAATACATGGTTTAGCAATGTTTCCAAGAGCAACTCTGCCCTGTGAATATGACTGAAATGTCAATTTTTGGCAGTGTTAGCGTGAGAGAGAACAGTGATGTGGATCTGAACTCGCAGGTGTTGTCACCTCAGGGAACAGTCGGCCATGACAAAGACATCTGACAGGATACACGTCTCACCTGTTGTCAGGTGTCTGTTACACTGAGTCTGATGATGATGACGGCTCCCTATAAGACTTCTACCAAAACTGTTGAGGGTGATTCGTTTGCTCTTCGTTATCACAAGCGTTGCATTTGTGAAATGTCACACCGGAGCAGAAATAAGCAGTCTTCATTTTCTCTTCATTTGCACACAAGATATATCAGCTGTATGCACAAATGCAGTCATTTGCTGAGAGTCAATGTTGTTGCGAGATTATCAGTTAGGCCAAGTAAAAGTTCAGCTCGATCAGCAGTGACCACAAAAATGTGTTTTTAATAATCCTTCCTTTAAAAAAGGGCCAATCCGTAAACTTTAAGATACTCTTTCAATAGTTATTGAAAGATTCAATTATTATTATTTTCAATAGTCATTATGTAATACTATTATAGTATTAATTAATAATTTGAATTTGAATTGCCTTTTATTTTTTTTTATTTTACATTTTAATGTTAGTTTTAGAAATGTTGTTTATTTCATAATTTGTATTAGTTTTATTAAATATTTTTACTTAGCTTTAGTTTTATTTCAGTTCTAGTTTGTCATTTTAATACTTTAACTTAAACATATTTCTGTTAACATTAAGTAAACATTTCTGGTAACAATTTACTAAAAGCCTTTATGTATAATGCATTATAAAAGTAATTTTAATGCATTAATTATACCTTGTAATGCACCTTATTGTATAAAGCATTGCACAATCTAACAAATAATTGTAACCACAGTTAATACATTATAAAATGTATCAATTCATTGTTAAACTATGCATTTCAAATTCAGTTATAATTATTTACGACAAGAAATAATATATTACAAAGCACATTATAAATAATTATAATGGATTATACATAAAGGCTTTAAGTAAAGTGTTACCACGTTTCCTATTTTCATTTGAATTATCCAATTTTTAGTGCAATATTTATCTTTTATTTTAGCCTTATCTCAGTTACCAAAAACAATGTATTAGTTTTAGTTAACAATAAAGCCCTGCATATGACATAAACCGTGTGTTTTGTAAGATTTTGAAGAAGTGGAAAAAATCCCTACAAAGATTATCTGTGTATAATTACATCCAGTTTTACAACTTTGTGGCCAAGAATAACACTACAATATACATGCCAACAGTTTTACAGATCAAATAATACAATGTATTAATGACAGAATTAATGTGTTTTTTATAAAATTAGCTTCACATATTTATTTTAATCTGGCCCCTCAACTTTGATATTTTGAATATTTTTTTTTTGTGTGGTAGATAACATTACACCACAAAAGCTGTTGAGCTTGAGTTAAACCTGGAATATTGCAGACGCTTACATGTCTAAATTTCATTATACATTTTCCTGTAGGTCTTCGCTGTCCTTTACAGGTGTCACGCTTTCTTTCAGCATTAGCTACATCTGATAAAGTGCTGGTCAGTCTGGCACAACATTTCTCTATTACGGGATTCATTCACAGCTGTTCCCCCATCCGATCACTTTTTCCATCGCCGTCGTTCACTGTTAGTGCAAGTGCGCTGCTGCTAATCACAGCCGTGTCCTCATCTGCCAAGCAGCCACATTGCTAAGAAGCTCAACAGTGAAGCTCCTGCCAATTTTAGTGCCACTCTTGGTGGTAGCAGCAACACCTGTGTCATCTGAGACTTCTGACCCGCGGTCTGTTTTCCCTTTCTGTCTGCCCTCCCTTCTCTCACTCACTTACTCCATTGTTTGTCTTTTCTGCTGCACAGCACAACCTGAGTCACACACAACAAAACACTTTTTGTGGTTTTGGAAGCAGAAAGAGAATGAGAGATGGTAAAGGGTGAAAAAAGAGTGAATGAGCGCCAGACCTGGGAAGTTTTCTCTTTCTCTCAGGTGACTGGAATGCCATCAAGGACACGACTTGCATGGAAGCCCGTGCAGGTGTTGTTTGTTGAGTTCTCAGCGAGGGCCTCTGGTTTAGGTGTCAAAAGACGACCTGGCTAACCAGTTTCAACTATGTGTAAGTTGTGTACCTTTGTCTGACGGGCTGCAACTGATTTGTGACACAACTGCAAAGTAGCTCATCTGCCAGTAATTCCCAGTTCACATTATCCAAAGTCTGGTTGTTTCTTGCCATTTCTTTTGTAAGTCATTAAAAAAGGAAAACGAATGCATTCTTCTAGTTTGGCAAAACTTTTAGAATTTCTGCTAAAGTTTTGGGAAAATTGTATGTACAAAATGCAAATAATTTTGGTTTTGGGGGAATTTAATGAGAAGTGAATTAGAAATATTTAGAAATATCAGATTTTGCTTGCAAACTTTGGTATTGTGGAAAATCTGAGCACAGTTTGTAATGTTGAGATCCATTTTGAAACCCTAGAGGACATGTGAGATTTATAGGGTCTTTATTTCAGGTGAAACGTCTGAGAAGCATGTGAGTTAAGCTAATGTCTCCATTTGTGCTCCATTTAATGGGTTGAAACCCAATGGTTTGAAATGGAGTAAGTTGAAACCCAATACTTACATTTAAAAGTGTAATCTGCCATTTTCTCTCAAAATAAATCCTGTTGGCGCACAATAAGTGGTATAGTGTGGGCTGCAAATTATCATTTTTTTGTATCCTTCATGACCCGGGAAATAAAGGATACATTTCGAGGCTGCATTTAAAGGAGTCTTTGAAATGGGACAGTATTTATTGCACTGCTGTGACACATTCAGTCTTCGAATGCAGACTTGGAAGGATGCAGCCTCTGAATTGGGAGTCTCAGTTAAGAGAAATAATGTCCCAGTGTTGTTAATCACCGACCCATAATTCATTTTCGACCACCACAGGATACACGAGGCTGCATTTAAAGGAGTTTTTGAAATGGGAATGTGCCTTGTGCCTTGGTGAGTGAAATTCTTGAGAGCGTGCTCCAGACAGTGTAGAAACAATTTACAAATAGACAGTACATACTTACAGACTTATACAGATGACAATGTGCAATATAAACATACATATATTCAGTACACACAGTGTACTATTAGACATACTTACAGTTATCAATACACATTATACACCGTATGTACACATTATACATTATGTACACATATACACACAATAATATGCGAAGGTGCAACAGATTACACATAAGCTGGATACGCAATGTCATGAATGTGCATTGGATGGTATCCAGTGGTAGCAGATAGATTGTTGTGTTAGTGCAGTGTGTGCGTGTAGTCTAGTTTGAACTGTGTTAGAGTTAAAGTTAAAGTGCAGTGCATGGCATACCGTAAAGTGGGAGTGTGCTGTAGGGTGTATTAGTTCTGACTGTTCATTAGCCTGATAGCCTGAGGGAAAAAGCTATCCCTCATTCAGCTAGTGCGGGATCGGATGCTGCAGAGACGTCTTCATGAGGGCAGCAGAGAGAGCAGTCTGTGGGACGGGTCATTGATGATCCTCCGGGCTCCGCCTGGTGTAGATGTCCTGGAGGGAGAGAATCTCACCTTCAACAATGTGGCGGGCAGTTCGCCCCATATTGTCTGCACTGACTAAGCAGGCCCTGAAAACTACGAACAAAGAAACAACATTTAACAACACAGTTAATTCTGTCTTTGGATTAATTATTCTGCGCTTCCAGTGCTGTTCCTCTCTTACTCTTGTCACTGTATTGATGAAACAATTTTTTTTGGCTTTTTCTTTCTTTTGCAATTAGAAAATGTAAATCAAGCAGGTGCTGCTGGCACCATTTGGAATTTGTATTTATTTTACCTGAGGCTTCAGATCCTCCCTCTTTCTCGACATTACACCATAGAGAAGCTGACACACACACACACACACACACACACACACACACACACACACACACACACACACACACACACACACACACACACACACACACACACACACACACACACACACACACACACACACACACACACACACACACACACACACACACACACACACACACACACACACACACACACACACACACTCCGCTAGCAGCTTGTTGTTGTCAGTGCAATCACGCCGCCTCTTGTCTGTAGACTCAACCCGTTCTGACAGCCCCTCAAGATACTGTGGTCAAGGTTACTCTTCCATCATCCTGCCATTTTCATCACTTGACTCCACTGCACAAAAATTTGAGCTCTGCTCACATTTTCTCATTTTGTCACAATGTTTAGCGTGCTGTAAATAACCTCATAACTCCAGCTAGTCTACAATTCTTTCTTTCTTTATTTTAGTTTTTGTTTTGTTCGTGTTAAGTTTGATTTGTGTTTTTTGTTTAGTTTTAGTCTTTTTTGTATTTTTTTATTTATTTAGTTGTTTTGCCACATTTCCTTGCACATTCTCACAAGTATACATGCTTTAAAGTATTTTAAGCTCCTGTTTGAAACATTGCATAACTATAGTTTTTGGACTCACATTAAAATACCTGATGGATCTAGATCTAGTTACTCCTAATACTCTGTGGAAAAAGATGGTTTCTACTTTCTTATTAAGGGAATGTAAATAGAGTAAAACAAGAACACTAACAACCAAACAAAAACCTTATCATTATGCTAATATTAGGACAGCGGAAAGTAACTTTTCTAAGGGCAAGAAAAATGTCAGAGGCCCACTGCTGAGAATTAGAGCCATCAGGAGTGGTTTATGTGCACAGTACTTATCTCTTTGTGTTTTCATGTGCAGCCTTTTTTTATTCCACTGGCAAGAGTCTTATTCCCACCAGCTGTCGGAATGCTTAAAAAAACAGGCTTGTTGTTAAGTCTAGGGCTTAAGTCGCTGCCAAAAAGAAAAGCGTGGCGAATAACGGCATTAATTCTGTGATTTGAGCCACCACTCACACCCGCATTTAAAAGTGCTTAAAAACTAGCAGCTGGTGTCAACAAGGTAATAAAAAGAGACACAGGGGAGCACTCAGTGCGATTAGCGTGTGCACGTGGGACACTCGTGCAGGTTTAAACAGTAGCGGAGGCGCGTGCTACTCGCTGGCATGCAAACGTGCCGTGTGGAAGACAACGGCCCCTCTATCACCCGCTGAAACTTTCTCACCCTGTCTTACGCTACATTACATTAGATCTTGTTGCCATCTTTCTCTGTTTGTTTTGCTAGCTTATAAAAGGTTCACTTACATTCCCAAGTCCAGAACTTTTTTCATAACACTTTGCTCTGATTCTCTGCAATTGTGGAATATCTGTTATCTAAAGGTACTCAAATGGTTGGAATTAAGGCAGTTTGATGCCTGTAGCCATGCGTCCAGGACTAACGTGAGGAGATAAATTAACCTCAATTTCACCTCAGCAAACTTCACTGAAAAGAGGGAAATGTCAGAGCTATGGTCTGGTGGTTTGCATAAATGCGGCTACTGTACATACTGAGATGTGTAGTAAGTGTGAATCTGGCACGCAACATATCCTAATGCCTAATGCTGTACCCCTCTTTTTCTATTTTGGTCCTTTCTCACATTCAATTAAAGTGGCAAAAGGCCAAAAATATAATAGAAAAGAGGCGAAAATGACACTGTAGCTAGAAACCTTCACACTTGGATGAGAATTACACTTTCTGCCAGAATGACTGTTACTATCATATCATATTGTAACAGTTGTGATTTTTATACAATAGATATGTAGTTGGGAGTATAAAGGAGACCGGGGCTAGTTTTAAGTCTTAAGTTCTATATATCAGTATAAACGCAAGATTTTGAGTCAAAAGTATAAGTAATAATAATAAAATGTATTATTATTATTTATAATAATAATTTATTTTGTTATTAGTATACCACTAATAATAACATTATTATTATTATTACTATTATTATTAATAGTGAGTAGTATACTACTAATAATAACAACACTGCTGTTATTATTATTATTATCATCATCATCACCTTTTTTTAGAAACTCGAAACTTAATTTGTCAATTTCAATATCAACCAACCAACCAATGAACCAATCAATCTGGGGTAGATTTAATGCAATTTATTATCTACAATTTATTGCCAAAACAATGTTTTGCTATTATTATTATTATTATTACTATACCTTTTATGTTATTGCTGTTTTGTTATTGTTTTACTTAAATAGCCTATAATATGTATCAAATACAGCTTAGCCTATATACAGCATAAAAATGAAAATTTGAAGTGGAAAGACTGAAATAGTACTTTCTTGTAAAATGTACTCCAATCATCTTTGCTCTTTTTACTATTTATAAAATCATATTCAATGCATTACTCGCTGTTTTTGTTAAGTAGCAGTTTTTGAAAATGGTTTCAAAGTAAATCCTACACCAAGTCTTTTTCGGACATCATACCTCACTATTTTTTTTGACAATCTCATTTAGAGTATAATCATATGTTCTAAGATATAGTTTATAGCGACATTTTTGGTCACATTTGTTTCTCCATCCGTTGCTTCTCTCCTCTCTACCTACAAGCAGCATGACGACCATATTTAGAGCATCCATTTTCGTCTTGACAATTTACAGCAGTTAGTGCTCCACCCTGAGCCATCTGGTCTCCTGTGCCTCGCTGCTCGGCAGAAATACGCTATGTATAATTTATTTAACAGATTATCTTTAGAATAGATTAATACAATAACGACAGTGTGTGAAAGGTCATTTCAAGTACAGGTACCTGTTTAAAGTAATGATCCCTGTGTAACTGTATAAAGCTTTCTGACACTCCACATACTGTAGTTTATTTTGCGTGTTCAAAAGCTTGTGGGGGATGGTTCCTTCAGACATTACAGAGTGAAAATATGGCCTGTTTTACATGAATCAACTGATGTGTAAAGACCCAAATTATAAAGATCTAGTTTTGACAAGGAACGGACGCCTCCAAAGCCTAATTGCTTCAATCGAAGAGTTGAAATAAGAATAACTAGACATTTCAATTATGTCTATCTATGAAGGTCAATAGAGGTTGATGGGAAAATATTTTTTTTTATTAATTACGCTAAGGGAGCCGTTTGGATTAAGGCTAGGGCACGAGGATTATTTCTCGATTCAATAAATTGCTTTTCATCACCATTAACACATTTCCTTATATTCTCTAGAGGCACGTCCGGGAACGATGTTTACTGTGAGATTGTTCAACAAACCTGCACCAGACTCCGATTTAGCACATAGTACCGGATCCACCCAGGGGACCGGGTCCAGACACAGCTGGTCTTTGTGCTGCGGTGGGCCGTACCTGAAGTAGAGTCTGCGTGGGATTTGAACCATCGCCACCAATTTTTTATTTATTAATTTATTTATTTTGAGTCGAGGAATATGATAATCAACCTGGTTTGATAGGGTAATTAACTTGGCTAAATGAAAATCCCATGAGATGAAAGGACGGAAAACAGATGTTCCATTAAAGAGGAACACGTCTCGCGAAGGAGTGTGTGAAGATAAAGGGAGCGTGTTGAGTTCTGCTGGCAGCGCTAGTTGACAAAACACCTGAGTTTGTGGTCATAATGCTGCTCTTTTGTTGTTACGGGGCCTTTATTTGGGGACAGCTGTGCAGTTTACCCATTCCTGGGTTCGATGTTGCATTTACAGAACTTAGGAAGGACAAATATGGTTCAGGGCAACAGTATAGTACGTGTGTCTATCTATCTATCTATCTATCTATCTATCTATCTGTCTGTCTGTCTGTCTGTCTGTCTACTAGATTAGCTGATTTGTTTAGACATCTGATCCAAATTAATTATTTGTTAATGCATTGTATGTTGCTACTTTTCCCAAGAATGTGCCAAGAAATACTGAAATTTTAAAAAGTCATATGCACCAGTGTTTATGATATATTTTTGACGCTTATTTTTCATTTTGGAGTTTGACATCAGTAGTTATATATTGAGTGGCTGGAATATTCTTTAGAAGATCACTTTTGTGTTCCGCCGAAGAAAAGAAGGCAAGTTTGGAATGGCAAGAGGGTGAGTGAATGATGAGGGAATTTTATTTTTGGAGAGACAGCTAATTCAAAATTTGCTGAAGCTGAGTACCATTTTGAGAAATTGAAGAAAGAAGTAAAAAATAAAACTGATCAGCAACGCTAGATTAAAACTTTGAAGTTGCTGCCCCGAACTGTGGAATTTGGCTCAGAGTTTTAAATTATTGTTAAAACTCCAAAAGTGCTGAAAATTTGGTCATTTTCCTAGCTTTTAAGCCCCCATGTCGTACTCCGAAAATTTGGTCATTTATCACTTACCCCCATGTCGTTCCGAACCCGTAAAAGCTTTGTTATCCCCTGGACGTAAAATGCCTACACTCTTCTATATCAGCCTCGACACAGGGATGTGTCTTCTTCGTCAATTTACGCTTTGTTTTGAATGCAAACAGTGCATCCTTGTGGCCCGGCTGATACAGAAGAGTGTATGAATTTTGCGTCCAGGGGATAATCTCCAAAATGGCGCTATGTTGACGCAGAGGAGACGTTGCCGTGCCTAATTGTTGAATAAAGTTGTTATTTTTGTTGTATTTCCATACAATAAGTATTATCGTCGCTTCATAACGTTACGACTGAACCACTGATGGCAGATGGCGTATCCTGGCGATGTGTTTCATACTTTTCTGGACCTTGACAGTGTAATTTACTTGGCAGTCAATGGGACAGTCACAAGACTCCCGGTTTTCATCCAAAATATCTTAAATTGTGTTCTGAAGACAAACAAAGCTTTTACAGGTTTAGAACGACATGGGGGGTAAGTGATTAATGCCAAAAGGTTTATTTTGGGGTGGAGTAACCTTTTAAGGTCTAAGAGAGGATTATCAGCATTAATGTTATGTGAATTGGACTTTTGCATCATTTGATCTTTTCTAGAACTTTGTACTAATGTATTTATTTATGTTTGTGTCTTCACTGAAGCACAGACTGTCTTTCTGTCAGAGGGTGGGATGACTGAACAGACTGACTTCACCGGTTGGCTGTTGACTTGGTGGATAGCAACATCAGTGGCACAACCAGAGGCAAAGTCACACTCCACGGCAAACTCACACGGAGTGAAGCCATCTGCTGCTCTCTCGCAACTCTGGAACAAACACACAAAACTGTCAAAAGTTCCCCACGATCGCCTTGTGCTCTCTCTCTCTCTCTCATTCGCTCTCTTTCACGCACTCTCTCTCTTTCCCACCCCTTTTTCGCAGACTCTGTAACACTATTCTAATGCTGCATTCACGTGCTATCGGAATTATCGTAAATACGAGTTTCCTAGTCGGAAATGGCCATATAAGGCCTCTCTAAGGCCGTTCATGTAAAATTTTCAACTAGGAAGCTCGTATTTATGATAATTCCGACAGCACGTGAATGCTGCATAAGTACACATCCGGTTTGAGAAATGGTTGTTGAGTTGTGTGTAATCTTTCTGCCCTCTGACATTGCAGTTTCCCATTGTTGTAAAGTGGTATGACAGTGCAGCTGGAAGTTAAATCCAGATTTTTCCAGCATTTAATTTCCCACTGTTGTGTCAGGAAAACAAGACAAGCACTGATGTGTGAGTCCACTCAGCGCAACACAAACACTCAAACCTTATGAGTAGCTCTTGTTGCACTTATGGTGCATTTCATTCAAATCAGAAAGTCAGAACTGACACATACCTCTGATTGAATCCCGTTTGAGTTTCCAGTTTAGAAATGTGTGTGGAAATCCACAACTGCCAGGATTCAGGTGTACGATGATGTCACAACATAGTGGTACCCAGGGAGATGTTTGCTGCTATATTCACTTTCAGAAATAACAAAATACAACAGTGAGTCAAAGGTCAGGTATTACGGCATAATAAAACCTGTTTAGCAAATGTTGATGGTAAATGATCACCTGTTGACAACTGTGCATCTGCAGAACAAATTCTAACTCATTTAGTACGTTGTTGACAGTCAAACACATGGAAAGCTAATGTTAATATTGCCATTGAATTTCCTTCTTTGTCAGCTTATTTGTGTGATCATGGGAAAATGAACGGGATGGCAAAAAATATCTATCATGAATATACCACCATTTAAAATACTTACAAATTTATGATTACAATTTTACAAATGATTACAATTCTCTTGTATTGTAATATAATTATCATATTATTTATTATAGTAAAAACTGTTTACATTTGTCTTTTTATTACTTTATTGTAATATATTTTCAACAGCCATTACGTCAAAATCACATGATCCTTTAGAAATCATTCTAATTTATTGAATTGATTTTCATTTATTATTGGTACTCATTTAATTATGGTTTTTATTATTATCAATTTTGAAAAGTTTTTGCTGCCTAATGTTTCTGTGTACATTTTTTTCTGATTTTTTTGATCAATCGAAAATACATAAGAACAGCATTTGTTTGAGAGATTGTGATCTTTTGTGAATTTTTGTGACATTTACAATGACTTTTGAAACAGTGTCTTCTTATGAAAGCTTACAGTTTACAATATAGCGAGTGGTGGAAATACTAGTATGTATTATCAAGACAAAATAAGTGTCAATATTTTTACCATAGTTAGCATGAGTACATACAGTACCAGCCTTTCACAACAGTCTGTGTTGTAATACATATTGCAATCGTCCACTGTTCCCACATACATGAAATACTGTGACAGGATAGCCTGTTTTATCAGTATCAACAGAAACCCTATCTGTAGTGAACATTTCTGAACTTCCTCACCATTGAAATACAGCACTAACAGAAGTTATAAATCACACCAGTGCAGGCCTTCCTCTCCCATGACGCCAAGCATGATGTATAACTCGTTGAATGTATAGCCACAACATATTGAACAACTCAACTAGAGCTGTGAATTCTAAATCATATTAATCTTTATACAATAATCTGAAGCCAGTTTTGCAGTTTATCTTGTTTTGACAACCTTTACCATTAACAAGTTAACTCTTCACAACAACTACCCTATCCTTCAGGGGTAAGCAGTTAATGTTTAACTGTTAAACTCCCATATAAACATTCATGTCATACTTTACATCACAATTCTGGCCACAAAATACTTTCTCAGACCAACTCAGACTAGCATGAATTTCCACTTTAGTCCAGTTTTGTTAGTTTATGCCAGTTCTGTTCATGTGGTGGTCTAGCTAATGGACCAACACAATTGAGCAAGATTAACTTGCAAAAGTCCTGCTAGTTAAGCTAGTCAAACTGCCATGACAGAGACAAACGAGGTCAAGGTTTAACTAGTTAGCACATTTCAATTTACCCTAGCTGGTAGATGCCATAACTACATTCTGCATGCAAAAAAAAAAAAACACGTCAGCTTTTAAAATACTCCAATTATTTAAATACATTTAAATATTTGTAATTTAATGTAAAATGTAACTTTTCACAAGGTATTACAGAGTTCATTTTTATAATTGTACATGGTGTTTTGTGTAAAGCCACTTAACATGTTTTTGTGTAAAAAAATTGTGATATTGAGTAGTGCAATGAAAAAAGCAAGGTCTAGAGATGCATTGTTTAAAAAAAATGTGTCTTTCTGGAACTGGATTTTAGCCACTTTTCTCATGTGTTTTCGTGTTGTCTTCAGCAAGACCTTTATCTTTTGTTGACCGTGCGCTGCTGCCATGGAAACACTTATAATAGTTCATTTAAAATCTGCAGGCTACTTGCCGCTCAGACCAAAGAGCGACACATTCCTCAGCAGTTCTTCTTCCTGCCTCATTCGCTCTCATTCTCACGCTTTCCCACTTTCTCCATATGTGGAACCCCATCCGCTAGTCCAAAGAGCCTTTCAAGCAGAACACACTGAGGGTTTATGCTGGTGAAGCATTTCCTTAACAAAAGTCAATCATTATCATGAGTAAATGTTAAACAGAAGAAGTCACCCCCACCCCTCCTGCATGCCATGCCTCTAACTTCTTGCTGTTCTTGTTGACATTTGGAGGGCTGTGACAAAGCTTTCCTTTCACGTGGTCTCAAGCTCGTGGGAAATGCTGGTGTATGTCGCAAATGCAACTTGGCACCATCTGCCACCAGCCTGGGAGCGGATGATAAAGTTAGCATGATCATCGCTAGCATCTTCGTCCCACTGCATCCTCCTCCTTTTCAGTGCTGGCCTCTTCCAGGAAGTGTGTGTGAGTCAGACGTCCAGCTGAGTGTGGCTGACCAGACTTGGATCATATTAGGGCCCTGTGGGAGGGGAAACAGGGGGAGAAATCAGAGGATGGGTGGGTGAAGGGATGTATTGTGGTTGCAGGTGGTTGACTATCACAGGCCTGCATGGCAGAGGGCTTGAGTTTAGTTTTTACGCCGTGACAACTTTAAAAAAAAAACTTTAATTTGTTACATAATTCTTACGTAAATAAAGTGACAAAAGCCAATATTCACCTATTTGATGGAGTGGGATTTTCAGCCAATTACATTTTGCCATGGGCAGGGCTAATCAGTGTGGGCGTGGCAGACTTATAAACCAAAATGTCCTTTTGCATGTTACTTATTGCGGGTGAAGAAGCAGGGTGGCTCAATTCTGCCATCGGCATCAATTCTTTTGTTATTAATCAATAATCTTTTGTTATTTATTATAATTTTGGTAACACTTTACTTGAAGCCTTTATAATGCATTATAAAGGGTTATTAGAAGTGGTATAATGCATTATAATTGTTCATAGGGTGCGTTGTAATACACTATATATTGCCATAAATTATTATAACCAAATTTAAAATGCATAGTGTAACAATTAATTGATAAGTGTTATAATGCATTAACTGTGGTTACAATTGTTCATGAGATTTTACACAAGGCATAATTAATGCATTAAAACTACTTTTATAATGTGTTATACATTAAGGCTTTAAGTAAAGTCTTACCACAATTTCTTAGACAACAATGATTTACTGCTTCCATTCTATTCTATTCCATTCTATTCTATTCTATTCTATTCTATTCTATTCTATTCTATTCTATTCTATTCTATTCTGGCTCATTAATATTTGGAAAACGTTTGGTCCACCAAATAAGTCATGTGGTCAAACTATCATTCAGAGAAAGCAAACAAGCATAAAAGAGGAAATGTCATACAAAGGGCACCTACAGAAGTGTTATGACTGTGTCAAGGTCAGCAAGTCAAATTGTAGATAATCTGAGATTTTATGACAAGGCAAGGTTAGTTTTTGTTGTAAAATGTCTTGTGGTTTGACTCTCGAAAAAAATTTTTTTTTATGTTAACAAAATGATTTAACTTAACTTTAAAAAACAAACTTTAAAAAACTTCACATTTTACATCATTCTGTCCTGACTGAAGTGAAAAAACCCAACATGCACATTTTAGATGAGTGGGATTTTCAGCCAATCAGATTTTGCTGTGGGTGGGGCTGAAATATGGTACTTTGCTTGTTGCAGGTGTAGCTAATTAGGAATTTTTTGGCTTGCTGCTTTGCCCCTGATAAGGACACGTGTGAGTTTTGTACTTTTTATTAGATGCTAAGTTACGATAAATGACAATGATTTCAGTTTGATCACTTTTTTGTTACTTTTTAATTTCAGTGCGACGAACAGGCCATTATGGTTTAATTTCACCTGTTATTAATTTCTCAGATTTCTGATTTGTATCTCAGTGTAGTCACAGCTAATCTTTAATTGCTGCTGTTTAGGCCGCAGAAGGAGGTTGATTAGCTGACCGGATTTTCTGGGCTCTTTTCTGTTTGTGTGGCAATGACCACTCATCTCTGCTGGCAGGGACTAGGAGCAAAGAAGCGTCAGGAGATATTTAATTAAGACAACAGTTCAATTAACAGCTCAATTAGCTGAGGTAATTAGAAGCTCTGTTGGAACAAAAGCCAGCACACTCAGTGGGTCCCTGTGCAGAAGCAGGGTGGCTCAATTCTGCCATCGGCATCATAATCCTGCTTAAGCACTGGACTGAATTTTCACCTTGAGTGCCTGGAGTGGGAATCTTGTACAAACCTACAAATTAGATATGCTAATTTCTTGAATGCTTTGAGGATATTTCTGTTAAACTGAGTAAACTTTGATTTGGCATGCCATTCTTTCCGTAATAGGACTTATAAATAACCATCAGTTTGCTTTGGTTTGACTAAACTGTCTGTGTTTTGACGAAGCTATCTGCACCTGACTCTGACTAACTATGTTCCACCACCATCACAAGCATCTGGTGGCCCACTGTAGTTTATAGTATTTTTTTATGCCATCACCAGATGCATCAGCCCCAGTGACAATGCTAAGCTTGATTACATTTAATGGAGTCAGTTTTTCATAAAAATAAATAAATAAATCAATTTATATAAATAAATATATATATATATATTATATATAATGACTTTAATGCACATATTCTGTGACAAGGATGTTTTTAAGTTATTAATTTATTTTAATATTTTTTTTGTTCTGGCATAAAATATCAGGATATATTTATCCTGATCTCATGAAGAAAATAGCCTTCGAATTCTGTCTATTATAATTATAATACTGTCGCAAAACCTAATGATTAGAACGTCTTTTGATTATGATACATGACATTACAACATGACATTAAACATTTCTTGAAAATAGTATAAAAGGTCTTAAAACCATATAAATCCTCTCCCGACTGGTCGCTCCTGCTTCATGGCGAGCAAGACTCGTGATCCCTTCTCTGTACGCGTTTGGATTTCAGCAAGTCAGTTTTGGTAAATGCAAACAACCTGATTACTGATCATGAGCCCAACATCCAGCAAGCCAAGAAAACATGCACTCTACCTGAGGGAAGACGTCTTTCACTTCTAGTGTATTCTTAAACCTGGATTTCATTATTGAAGCACAAATCCAGGCACCAAAAGCACTGGCTCATGGCTGCAATAACATTTCTGTTCAAAATTTTGCCATTGTTAAAAAATTATTTACTGACAGACGATTCAGACTATCAGTTGTTATGCTCTCAAAATGTTTGCCATGTATGTAGGCTATGTCTTAAATTATTACACCACTTGTGCAGCCAGTCACAATTCATGAGTTAGGTAAATCAAGGTAATTTACTCAGGACATTTTTTTTGTATGACAAATTCAATAATATGATAAATAAATAGGTTTAGCAAAACAAATGTAATTATTTTTGAGAACCTTGTGATTATTTTTATACACCTGTAAATATATATTTACACTTAACAGCAGACACAAACGACATAGCCTATGTGGTTCAATACAAATATTTTAGCGTCATTTATTCTCCTGTAAAGAATCACAATGGTCTCTTATATCCTTTTCTGACCGTACATGGTGACGTTTAAGTAATGTATCCATTGTGTAGTTCTCAATAGCCTAATTGTAATGTTTGCTACTTCTTCTGGTTGCATTTAGGCTTCAAAATTCAGAAGTTGTGTTTATTTGTGAAGATTGTCGTTATGAACACAATGTGTAAATCTCATAAACTTCTGGTGAATGCAGAGCTATCTGCTCTTATCCGAATTGGCTGAAATTTCAAAGCTGCCACCACTGGCCTTTTGATTGAAGCCAACAATTAATTCCTTGGGATCGAATGCAATTGTAGTACGGGGTTTTTCTGACGACTGTTGCTACAGAACAACATATCCTGGGCATATTGTAACCTTTGTAAACCTTCTGGGAACCTTCCTCTGGTAGTTGTGGCTGCTATGACCATAGACTGACAGGTTGCACAGCTGTGACTCGGACAAGAAAATGGCGGCGATAAAACACTGTGACGTCACATGTGAGTTCTATGAATTCTTCTCGGTACTTTAGACCGCGATGGAAACGCAGACATCAACAGGTCTGGGGTAAAAACATTTTCCTGGGACAAATTGTTCCAGGTAATTTCAGTGGAAAAGCGGCTTATCATTTCCACAACCCCCTTTAAAAGCACCTTCAGCTAGACACTATACTACATGTTCTGTATTGTATTGACTGTGGTGTATTGACTGTGGTGTGTGTTGGCCTCCTGTAGAGGGTAGAGATCACAGCGGGCGCAGATGCTATGTTTAGCCCAGTCCTTGTGTGCCTACGCTGGGTACGGCCTCATCCCCTGAAGCCTGGCTCACCTAATCAGCCCTTGTGTAAATCACCAGGTGAGGCTCTTATTTGCTGTTGTGCATAGACTGAGATCTCCAGCATTAGTCCCATTCGGAGTGCCGCTGAACACCTGATGACAAGTCCGTCAAGACGCAGCCTTGTCTCTGTAGCAGATGGGGTGCTGACCTCAGGGACTTTTGGAGGTGGCGTGTGGGACTGTGCGTTGGCTGTATTGGTGAGGAGAGAGAATTCACAGCCACGGTCTTGGTCTACAGCATCTTGCTGTAATGAGATCTGCAAAAGCTGAGACCAGCTGGGCACAGCAGGGAAGGTCAGGACGGGGCAGGAGACATATAATGTAGACCAGGTAGAGTTAGACTTACAGATGAGATGAGCTCATTTTTGAGACCTGCTTCAGATGCAGGGCAGTGAGCTTATTTATATGGTCCGAAACACTGGATGTACCTGGTTGGAGCCAAGAATATGTCAGTTTCTAGTTGTTTGCAGGATTATGGGCTTCCATTTTTTATTTTTTTATATTAATATTATGATAGTTACTAGACGCTTGGAATATTATGGCTTACAATTGGTGAGCGGATACTTTTTATAGCCCTATACTTACAGACAAGTTATTGGTTATTAAAATCAACATGAAATCAAGATCGACCATATTTACTTCCTTGATAAAACTATTTCTGGTTTTATTGTGCATAATCAATGGATATTAAATATAAATGTGAATCTTGCATCAAGACATCTGGAATTACTTCATGTTTTGGCTAATGTCACCAATCCCTCTTATTTGTAACCATATGGCTCCATCTTGTTACATAATAATAATTTTGACAATATATATTTTTTGTATCAAAAGATTTCTCGAAAGAAAATGTATGAATGTTTTTCTTATTGAATATTCTGTTTCACTTTGAAATATATGATAATAAGGAAGTAAATGGGTTGCAAACACTGTTTAATGTCACGTCAAGGATTGTTCCTGGTTTAAAACAAGATCAAATTATAGCATTTACAGCATGTTTGATTAAAATTGAACTTGTTTTGTTTTGAAAAATACATTTTATCTTTAAATACGTTTGATTTGAAAGTTGTTTTTGTCCTTTTTTAACACATTGTTTATGCCTTGTGGCTGTACTATTAAAACACTGAATATTGTATTGTTTATGGATTAAACCCATTCACTTCTATAATAAGCGCCTCATTGTAACCCAGCTTTCTGTTTTGTTATAGTTTTTTCTGAAAAGGAGACATAAATCAAGAACCGAACCCAGAATATTCCTTTAACATCCAAATAATACCAATTTTGTCCCGGACTACCCGAGATGATCCCATGTTCTGAAACACAATTCAGTGTGAATGGATCTCACAAAGTTGTGGTGAATCTTGTGACAGGATGAGTTGCTGTTCGTCACTAACAGTCGAGGGCTAAGGGCTGTTGCCACATGCCACATGTTGCCCTGCACTTCCCCCGCTGTTACCTCATCACACCCCGACAGCTGGGCCTCCAGACCACTTTCTGACAACCGCAGTCTCCGCAGGGCATGTGACTGCATCGCCAGTGGACTGGTGTTAGCTTAGCACGGGCCTGAACTCCAGGCTTCCTGTCAGCAGCCCTCATCACTTCCTACTGTTGGTGTGAGTTGCGCCCTCTCATCCTGCCAGCTGCTGCTGAACACAGAACAGGAGAATCATGCTGAAAACATGGTGTTCCTTGTGACCTTTCCCCATTTCTTTCATTCACTATTAACAACATGAGCATCATCTGTAATAGGACTGAGGCTAAACGCCAAATTTATGGTATTGATCTTCACAGTGTACCAGTGAAAAAACATTAGCATAACACTATTGTGTTAGCTTCGGTGTTCCACATCTGTTCATGTGTTATTGGGAACTTTGAAATGCTTTAAAGTAAGGTTTGTGAGGCTTTGTCCTTGTATTGAGGTAGGACAGCGCTTTCCGGAGGCTATGTTAACAGTGACTTTAAATGAAGGGCGGTTGTTAAAAAGAAAGAGACAGAAAGACACAATGTGTGAGAGTGAATGCTGATAAAGGTATTATGATTCATTTAATCAACCAGGGTCACGTTCACACAGTCAAGCAACCAACTAGCTGATAACTAGCTAATTATTAACCTACACATCACACAGACACAATGCACACTTAAAAAGACACGAGTTTATGTGGCATACGTACACACATGAATATTTTTTTAAATCATAGAACAGTGGTTATACTACCCAAAATGTTCATGTTTACTTGTGTTGATACTAGCTTGTCTTTAATATATTATATTGTTAAAGGCAGCTGCACAGACCATTTACAATGACATTAGGCAAACACTTTTATCCAAAGAAACTTGCACTGCATTATTAAAGACGTACATTTTTATTAGTTTATTCATGTTCAGCACGCTGGGAATTAAACCCATGGTCTTGGCATTGCTAGTAGTGCCAAGCTGTACTGTTTGTGCCTCAGGAAAGCACATGGAATAAGTGTTTTTTACACTTCTACTGTTTATGTTAATGATGTAAAATTGTTAAAGTTACAATACTATTCATTCACAGTTTATGAAGTTGTTAAAGCACTTTTTTACTGATTGAACTTAGACGAATTCACCTGTCTTGTTTATTGCACCAATAAAAGTGCATAAATTCACACAGGGGCCTGTCAAATACAGGGTCATTATGTTTTACATAATGCATTTGGGACTATCTGGTGTATGTTCTTTGTTTCTTTGAAATGTACAACATGTATTTGAAAAAATACAACAAATGTAAAAAGAATTGTCTCTTGTGTTAAAACAGTGACCATTTAACTACTTGCTTGATACTTATGACAGCTTCAATCTGACCAGCCTCTGTGGCAGTAGTAAAGTGTCAAATGCACTGGTTGAGATACTTAAACAGACTTGTTTTGTTAGCTCCACCGGGTTTGGGTTATCTCTGAATATCAATTTAAGATGTGAAAAGAATTTGTTTTCACACTTTACCCTTAAGCTTAGTTTTGACTGTGTGTGTGTGTGTGTGTGTGTGTGTGTGTGTGTGTGTGTGTGTGTGTGTGTGTGTGTGTGTGTGTGTGTGTGTGTGTGTGTGTGTGTGTGTGTGTGTGTGTGTGTGCGCGTGTGTGTGCGCGCATTTAAGAGCAGCACTGAACCTTGGCATTAGAGAAATAGGTCAACCATTTTACCCTCGGGGAAACCTGCACAGTTTGCATTCTAATAGCTGATACACACTCTTTTTCTCCTTTGCACCACTCCAGGCTGCACCATTTTCATCTATTTTGCAGTGTCTCCCTGCCCTGCCTAAGACCTTTCAGTAGTATTGGTCATTTATAATGATAATAAGAGATCAGGCTCTTTAAAAATGAATGGCGTATCTGCTTCTGTGTATGTGCGTGTGTTTCAAAGGAAAGTGCAGGCTACAGAGAATTCCAGCGCAGTCCTTTAATTGGCCTGAAGTCGTTTCTCCGGCCATGTGTTATCTGAATAATGCATGGCCTTTCTTAATGAAGCGTGCTCTTGTTGTTTTACTTCTGTAGGATATAGGGTAAAATTAGCATAGTCCTGTGTCTGCATCTTAATCGACTCTGATAATCAAGCTCTTGCTTTGTTTACAGCTTCCCACGGGCCCACTGTTTACAGTCCGACCCCATAATGCCAGTTTACCTCTAGCACATTTTGGGTCTCCTAACTTACGATATAGTGAGCATACGGAGTGATGGCTCTTCTGGATAGTTCAAGTCACACTGAGTAAACTATATTTTGTATACTTTTCTGTCTGTCTGTCCGTCTATCTATCTAATATATATATATATAAGATGCCAAACTGATTTGGAAATCTAGTTGTCTAAAGTGATAGGTGTTTTTTTTTTCAAGGGTGCAGGTGGTGTATCTCATGAAGTGGAAATAACTCTCTACCTCTTTCTTTGGTGTGTGGAAAATGGAAAGTCAGCAACGATTATATACCCTAATGGAAACCTGGGAACATTGGCCATGTCCTTCGTTTGTCATATTCACAGAACCTCATGTTTTAACCCTCATGCTCTGTTGAGATTCACTTTACTTATTTTAGATTAAAAATACTAATTCTATTTTATTTTATTTTAGTCAGTAAAAAGAAATGTTAATGTTATCCCACTAAAGACCGACTATGGTAATATTGGTTCAGTTTGGTGTTAATTTAACAGCAACAAAAACATATAGCAGAAACATGAATTAAAACGGTTCACTAGATGTATTTGTATATTTTTTTATTGAAGGTTTGTAAAATTAAGATCCTAGTACTTCACTATTAAGTATGTTTTTCAGATATTAAAAGGGTTGTTGGGCCTCTTAAAAACAGAATTTGAGGGTTAAATAGCCGTGGAGCTAAAAACGCTCAGTGTAAACCATCAGTCTGTCCTGTTGTGTTTGAAGCATTTTGTTAGCATATTTATCATTGTGTGGAACGCTTCCCAAACTGTCGCTCCATATTTCAAAGCCAATGCACACTGAGCTGGGTGTCCCTTTAACAGATTTCATCCAAATACAAACACCACATGGTCACATACAGCACGAGCCTATTTTTGGTCACAGTCTCTGAAAGACCTTAAAGATTGCAAACTTGGAGATGGAACATTCCAAAGTCTCATCAAGGCATGCAGAACAGATTCTGCTAATCCAACGGTGGAGTTTCTTTCATCTATTGGCTTTTGCCTGAGAGCGCTCTCATCTGTTTCCAGTGTGAGTCCTGAGAGAAAACAGGCAGGTGGGCTGTGTGAACACTCCACATCAACAGTCTATCTAAGAATAGTTAAGCAGATCTCACGCAGTTTACCAGATCATTTTTTTCTTGCCTTGTTTTGCTAGGACCGACATCAGGGCTGAATATATGTTTATTTTATTAAGGCAGTGCAGCTAGAGCTCATCCTTTGTCATCTGCTTGTAATTTGGCCCACTGTAAAGGTGAATAAAAGCTCATCCTCAATAGTGTTTGTGTTACACCTGTGGTTTTATAAAACTGAATCTTAGATTAACTAATATAAGTGAAGAGTTACTGTATTATTATTACAGTATTTGTATGTATTATTATTTTTTGTTTATTTACTATCACATAATTTCAGGAACACAAGCAATGCATTTTGATGCAGCTTTTCTTTTAAGATGTACTCATATGTTTGAATAGTTGAATGAAAATAATAGGCCTCCCAGTACGTAATGGCAAATGGTTAATTAAAATGTTTTTAATGCTCAAAATTCTATACGTTTCTTATCTAAAGCATGAGATGAATAAGAAAGATGTTGAAGATTTAAAATAAAATGTTGTCTAATAATCAAATCTAAATAGGCAGGTTTTGAATATATTTGTCATTTTCAGTAGTTTTTGTTTTTGATGGATGTAGTTTTATTCGTTTTTTATTATATTTTTTAAGTTTGGTTTCAGTTTTAGTTTTACTTTATTGATGCAAATATTTTTTACAGTGTGTTGTGACAGCTACAAGGTCAGAACTCAAGTGTTAAAATTAGCATTAATATGAAATATTATTTCAAAATCATTTCAACAGAATTTCATCCGAAGTTGTACGACTGAAAGGACTGCCATTAATTCATATAGCTGTGATAACAAGACTTTTCTGATCGGTTTGGTTTCTCCGCTCTCCTTGGAATAGAAAGTTTTGTCAAAGTAATTGACTTTTCAGCTTTTCCAGAGTTTATACACTTATCTCTGCTTCTCAGCCTGGAGGGAGAGAGAGACTGTGAATATACGCGCACTGAATTATTTAAGGCAGATCTTGTGATGGCAGAAGATTCAGACAGCTGATTTTGGCAGCCATTGGAATACCTGTCAATTCACACATTCTGTGCTGTCTACCAGGTTTAGACAACTCTCCTGTTTTTTTTCTGTCTTGGCCAGAAACAGCCTGGCAAAGGACCAAAAAAGAAAAAGAAGTGCAATAATAAGACATTTCTTCTCCAGGCGAACTTTGCCAATCTAAAGTTGCCCGCCTCCTCACTCGCACTAAAAGATCTGTTCTCATCATTCCCATTCCTGTCAACTGCGCTGCTTACCTATTTCTTACCGCGTACGATCCTCATCCTTTATCCCCAATGTTTATCTGAGCCACTCCACCCCTGTCCGTTCTCCCATGGTTTGGAGCTTCAGTACCTCTGTGAAGTCTCTTCCCTCTCTTTTGTCAAACTCGTCAGTCTCTTTTCCCTCTGCTACTCTCACATAGCAGTTTAATGATCCTCTCCTTCTGCTGTTGATTTACTGAATTATTCAGTTTTTTGTGTGTGTTTCCTGTTTTCTCAACACTCGGCATTTGCTTTTTTGTTTGTTTTTCCCTTCTGTCTCATGTTGTTCCCATGATGTATCTTTTTATCTTCTTTTGATTTGTCAATTTTCTCTAATTAATTGCTCTTCACAGTGTTTTCTTTTAAGCTAATTTAAATCCTTGAAAGTTCCCATATAATAATAATAATTATTATTATTATTATAAGTTAATGTAATATTGTTGTTATTGTTGTTGTAATCTATTATTATTGTTGTTGTTATTATTATTATTATTTAATGCAACAGTAATACATTTTAGAATGTTTATTTAGAAATAAGAAACTTGAGAATGTATTATAGTTATTGTTATAATTATTATTATTAATTAATAATAATAATAATAATAATAAAAAAATTCCCAAAATTAATACAAATAAATAAATTAACCTTCTAGAATGTATTATTGTTCATATTATTGTATTATATCTTAATAATATACAATAATAATAATATCTAGAAATGTATATTATTATTATTATTATTATTATTTGTATTAGTAGTAATAATTATTTTATATTTGTTTTACATTTTTGTAATGAATTGCTTATATTAATACTAATAATATAATAATAATAATAATAAAGCATTCTAGAAAATAATCTTAAAATAATAAATTAACTTTCTAGAATGTATTATTGGTACAGTTATTACACTGTTACTATTATTATTGCATTGTATCTTAATAATAATAATAACAATAATAATAAACATTCCAGAAAATTAATACAAAAATAAGAAATTAACTTTCTAGAATGTATTATTGTTACTATTATTATACTATTATTGTATAATATCTTAATAATAATATCTAGAACTTTCATATTATTATTATTATTATTAGTAGTAGTAGTAGTGGTAGTAGCAGCAGCAGTAGTAATATCAAAAATAGAAAATGTAATGTAAGTTAAAAGGAGCACATTTCTGGCCATATTCTGTCAGTGCTTAAAGGGGTTGTGGGGGTATGTAATAAAGATTGGGAAACGTTGACCTAGACAGTCAAATAGCCCTCATTCTTCAATTAAAAGCAAAAACATCACGGTAACACGGTGATGTGAGACCAGAGCTATTCTGCCTCATTGTTGGTGTGAGCACCATCATCTGTCTCCGGCTAATGGGACTGTTGGTGTGAATCTGGCAGTGACCAGAGCTCAGTGTGCAGAGTGAAGGGTTATGACCAGTGCGCTCACCCTGGTGGCAAAGAGTGACCAGAGACATCCCGTATCAAGTCGAAGCCAGACACTCTCAGACAGAGCTGCTATACACTCGTCTCCACAGAACTCGAGGTGTGTATTATAATAAACTGTGATGAGGTTTGTCACAAGTCAAGGCCTGTCTTTGGCTTACACCTGATACTCAGGACGCAGAGAGTAATGCCTAAAGGTTTTGAATGGATGAACAAGATATTCAAGATTTTATTTATTATTTTCAAGTAGTTGTCCTGAGAAATCCCCTTATATTTTGCCATTTTGTTTATGATTTAGTATGAAGGTGACTCAGAGAAGATGGGGGACTTTTTGGGTGTTTTTTCATAGGGAAATGTCCCTTAGTAGACACCCAAATGTATTTCCTATAACCATCTATACTCATCATCTCATACCCTGACACAAAACGGGTAACAAAGCATGATGTTTACAAATGCAGAAACAGACAAAAGGCTGTTAACTGTAGGGCATCCAGCTGAAAACGTCTAAAAAATAACAAGGAAGTGAAGAAGCGGATTTGGTTTCATGAGAAATTCTACTTCATAAAACAATGAGGTGAGACTTTCTCTTCCAAAACGCAAATTAATGAACCACATATTATTTTCACAAGAGTAGTGACTCACATATATTGCTGAAAAAAGCCCTGAAATGAAAAACCAAATAAAAAGATCCCTCCCACTTCCTTTTCTCAAAGTTGAAATGTGTGATTCCTGTGCCAATATCATCAATAAATGGAGATTCAAACATGTTTCCCAACAAATCTCAACTAACATTGGTTGGCCAAACAGATAGCCCCGCCCACAAAGTCATCTTATTTGTTGAGGTAATGTTGCTGTTGTCAAGCAAGTAAAAAAGTTATTTTTGTGTTTTGTTTTGCTTTTGATAGTCCCAGAGCCACATTTACACTTTTTTTTAAAGAAATCAATTTTCAAAATGGTTAATTTTTAGTTACTATTAATCTACATATTAATAATTATTAATAAACATATTCATCTATGATAGAAAAAAAATTACAGCGAAAAAAATGACACTTTTCAGCCTTAAATCCTCCATGAATGTGGATCCAGCTGAGCAGCAAGCGAACTACGTCGAAGGCAGATGCTCTTTGAGCTGCCAGACCTTTGTTGCTTGGTGGAAAACAATGAATAATTCTCTTTATGCCACATGTGGGTGTGAAATGGGGAGAGAAAACGGCAAGAGTATTATGTGTTCGCCAGATCAAACAGCCTTGCGAGCTCTTTATGATCACCCTGACTAACAAGGTACCGGCACAAAGACAGAAAATCGCAAGCATGTTTGTTTGCCTACCCAGCCCTACTTAGACATCCTCAACCTCGCGCTAAGGTTACGCGCCTGTGTTTGTGTGCATGTTTATGTGTGTGTGCATATTTGTTTGGTTCCCTGGTAAGTGACAGCTGTGTCTCTTGTAAGACGTCTTGTTTCTTATCCCGGATAAACATCCTCTATTTGTCTGACGCTTGGATATTTGTCAATATGTCTGCTTTGATGGAATACATTTTATCTCCGTGTTTACAATGAATGTGATACGCTTGCCAGTAAATTTAAATACGTACTTTGCCATATATGCAAAAACGTTTTTTTTAAAGAATTAACATAGCATTTAAAGGGGTTTGTTTGCCTTAAAATGATAGTTCTGTTATCGTTCATTTTTTATGTCGTTCCAAACGTGTTTGGCTTTCTTTATTCTTTTGAATACAAAAGATAACTTAAACATTCTTTGGATTGAATACTTTTGGATGGTGCCATTTTCACCTTTCACCCACTTGATTAAATTAAAGGAGTGGCAAAGATATTCCTTAAAAATTAACCTTTGGAATGAAACGAGGGTCAATGACATATGTGACATTGACAAGTGTGTCCATGATAAAGAAAACATATTTTTACAATGTAGTTTGAGAGATACTATCTATTCTAAAATGTTTTAAAAAATCTGCATGTTGGATTTTATAAAAAAATTTGGTATAACGTTTTTTTCCCCAAAATATTATTATTTTTCTGTTTAAAAAAATACAAAGTAGATTAAAATAATTTTTATTATTGTTTTACTTTCAAAAATGTCATTATTTTAATTAGGACTTTTCTCCTTTTATTATTATATCAGGAAATTTGTATCACATTTTTTACTTTATGTCCCCCTAAAAACATCAGAATTTGATATTTGAAACTAAATATCAAACTAAAATATCAGTATATTAGTAAAAAAAAAAAAAAAAAACATGGAAATCGTAGAAGAGATTTTTTTTAATCATTATGAGATGTTAAGTATGAGCTGCATTTTTTGTGTATTTATTGAATACATAATAAATCTGGACAAAACAATGAACATCATACCATTTAGAGTAAGTTATTGATGACTCAATTAAAATTTTTGGACGAACTGTAGTCTTTTAAGTCTTGCTGAAGCTTTAGCTTTAAATAGGAGCACTTTAATCTCTCTCTCTTTGTCTGTTTCTCACCGACGTCTCACTAAAATAATGATCTTCCTCCCCTTTCCCACTTCCATCCGCTGGGCACATTCCCAGGCTGCACTGCCGGAGACAACCAACCACTGTATTACATGCACAACGGCGTTTACATCCATCAGAGGGTTCCCTTTCACCAATTAACTTACAACTTCACAAATGCTCGATAACTGCGCTTTTATGTCCAACTTTTTTGATGACAACCAAATAAAGGAAGAGTTACAAAGAGTGGGCGTCCATCAGCGAAGGGCTGTAATCAATCCTAAGAGCCCCCCGCCATGATACGGGGGTCTCGCCGAACACAAATGTAATGTAGAAACAGATCGAGACAGGAAGCTTTATTATTACACAATGTGCCAGGAGCTGCAGTCACTCAATGAGAAAATGATGCAGTGTGTGTGTTTAGCGTGATTGGGTTTAGAGAGAGAGGAATCCAATAAAGAAAATGGAGAAGGCCTTGTGTAAAGTGTAGAGGGCGGGCTGCTCTGTAGTGTATTCATATTAAAGACTGCAGCGCTGGGAGGGGAAGTGATTACTGTCAGTAACTCCACAGGAAATGTTGCATCTTACTGACATTTAGAAATCATTTCAGCAGCTGGGAACAATAAAAAAGTGAGATTGTGCAATAATTGGCTTGCCTCGCAGGCTTACAAACGGGGAGAAAAGGAAAAGGAAAGAAAAAAAGCAATAATAGATGTTACCTCCGTTTCCCCGCACACCCCCCGCTGCTTTAAAGCTTTATCACTTATGAGATACAAAAGTAGATTCAGTGTTTAACAAGCTTGGGTCGTGTGTGCAAAGATGTGTTTTTTGGGCGGTGGTTCATGGTGATTGGGGAGAAATCATATTTGGGTGGTATTTTGGGGTTTAGGGAAACCAGGGGTGAAGTTAAGTTAAGATGGGAAACATTGATGAGATATGAAATATAATAATGTTTTGAGATGATGTTTGTTTTGATGAGGTTTTGTTCGTGTGTTTTTGTTTTGTCTGGTTTTATTTTGTGTTTGATTGTGTTTTTTGTTTCATTTAATTTTGTGTTTGATTGTTTGTGTGTGTTTTGTTCTAAAAAGATCAAACTAGTTAAATCTCATAGTCTTGTCATTTATCTTTCATTTCTATTTTAAAGATTCAGTTATTTAGCAGATGCTTTTATCCAAAGCGACTTACAAATGAGGACAATAGAAGCAATCAAAAACAAGAAAAAAGCCAAAATATGCAATCGCTATGACAAGTCTCGGTTAGCCTAACGCAGTACGCGTAGCAAGTGTTTTTTTAATAAAGAAAACAAGTAGATAGAATAAAAAAGAAAGCTTGTGTTAGAAGGTCGTAGAGGATAGATACAAAGAAGACTAATAAATACAAAGAAGACAGATAGATAAAACAGAATTAGAATAGAGAGTATATATTACATTTCACTGCTGATTATATTCTGTATAATTGTGTATGTGACCGGATATAGGGTATATATATATATATTTATATATTTTTAATTTTCTAAATATAATTTAATATTAAATTATTGTAACAGGCAATAAAATATTAAATAAACATTACAAAAAGGTCAACAAAATCTAAATGTTGTTCTTTTGCTTATCACTGGCCTATAATAGTCTGTATCCCTAAAATATGTAGATATTTTTTTTTTTACATGATGAAAGTACTCCTAAAATTAATTACTTTTTAGAAATTTTGACAAAGCTCTGTAGCTTGACTGTCTCACGTACCTCGAATGCTTGCACTATTTTAAGCATTCATTTGAAAAGCAGAAAAAAGGGTGATTTCCCTTGCTGTGGAGGAAAAAGAGAAAGAAAAAGTAGAGGAAGAGGAAGACCTCGCTCTACTGAAAAAAAAAAGTTGTGTGGTGCAGAACACTCCGGAAGCCTGCTGCGCCAGATATAGCAGGTGAGAGCAGTCTTCCGGGAGACTTTCTCTTCTGTTACGGCTTTGAAGAGGAGTATCAAAAAGCTGCTCTCACACTCTTTCATCTCCTCTGGCCCGTGCCTCTGCTGGCCAGGTGTTTTCCCCTAGAGGGCTTTCTCTAATCTCTCTCTCACTCTCTCATTTCACTGTCCTATAACTATACTGTCCTTACAGCACCAGGTTTGATTCTCAAAATGACGGTGTAGTCTATGTATAGACATGCATGTGTGTTTGCACACTGATTGTTATGGCATGAGAAATTACAACTTCGGCGTGGGTGGAATCAGGTGGCATTTAAAAGCACTGCTTGATCATGTGTTGAGAAATGACAGAATGACTGATATGACATGAGAGGACGATGTATCATAAATACCTGCGCTGACAATCCTGCATGTGTATCAGGGGGCATCAGCGGTGACATTTGAAGAGTGATGGTTTGAATGTCACTCTTTACATAATGCAGGATGGAAAGTTTCCGTTTCAAGGTTGTGACTAGAGATCAGATGCAAAGTCAGCTTGTCTTTTCAAAGCATCAGAAAGTCTGTATGGGGTGTTTGCTTGCTTTCACCGTGTTTTAAATAAGATATACACGAGTGATAGCAAGTGAGCTGCATTGCTGTGTGCTGTTTTTAACGGCAGAATCCTAACTGAAATGAAACCTCATAAGAGATGCTCATCATAGGCAGCAACTTCTATGCAATATACATAAATATCTGGCCAGACTGGTCTGTTGGCTGGTTTAAGGGGGATTCAGTTTTTTTTAGTTAGTCAGGGTGGGAGACCAGCTAGCCACCCATCTAGACCATCTAATAGCTTGGCTGGCTGAAAGAGCAGCTTGAACAGCTAAAACCAGCAAACCTGTTTACACCAGGCCCAATCTGGTCTTAACTAGTCTGTAGCCTGGATAAACTGGCTTTCAGTGTGGTTTCCTAGCCTGACCGGCTAAAAGTGGCCAAAAGCTCTTAGAAGCAACCAACCTGACTAGCAAACCAGCTTTGGCTGTTTTTTATTATTTATACATTTTTGGACCCACTTTATATTAGGTGGCCTTAACTACTATTTACTATGTACAATTAATTTAATTAAAAATTAAAAACCTAGATGCCGAAGCAACAGTTCTCATGTTCATTGAGTTTAACTTAATAAAATTACTGAAATAAAATTGGAAAATGATATAGGCACGTTTTAAAAAAAACTAATACAAATGACAAAAACAACAAAATTATAAAAACTGAAATTCAAATGCGAAAGAAAAACATAACAAATAAAAACTAATTTAAAGTGTTAACTAATTTAAAATATTATTAAAAACTATAATGGTATCTCTATACTACCAAACTAACACTGAATAGAAGGCTGCTTAAGAAACTTCTTTAAAATGTTGTCTAGCAGCTTACTGCGTTTCAGAACAGAGATACTTTGCATTTTATTTTATATCTTGTGTTTTGGACAATTGCAAGTGCAGGTATATGTTCCTATTCAGATATCAATTATGTGTGGATAGTGCTTTATAAATAAGTAAAACATCTCCTCATGGACCACTAGAACAAGATAACTGCGTGTTCCAATAAATTATCAAAATGAGACGCATCACTATTACTAACGTAATTATGTGACACTGTGGCACATGAGAGCTGTTTTTGAATATCTGGTCATGCCGCTCCCGCAGAGGAGCGTTTAGCAGTGGCACAGTAATATATAGCCGACTGTAAATTAGTCATAGGGGAGTACAGAGTCTTGTTCAGGTGGGCCGCTCCAGTCAGTTAAACCACAAAGATAATGAGACCAAAAAGATTCACCTGCACTCTCTGCCTGGGCCATTAGTGATGACATCACACCTGTGGGACACAAAACAACGAAGCGGTGACGGTCAGACGGCAAAGAATGGGCAATTAAAGTGTGATTTCAGACCCCTGCAGGGAGGAAGGTAGCACATGGGGAGCAAAAGAGGGGGGGAAAAAGACGGGAGGGAAAAGCTGATGTAGAATGAGGCAGGCGGCGACGAGAGAGTGACTGTGAGTGAGAGAGTGGGTGTGTCGTGTCTGTCAGCTGTGCTTGGCTCCGTCCTCCCCCTGATCAGCGCGCTGGCCCAGTCCGCCGGTTTCCAAACAAACTCGCCGGAACATGTTGTGCGCTCGGCCGTCCCTGCAGGCCCCCCTGCCGCGCTCCAAAGCTGCCGGCCACAATGCAAGCAGGTGGCCGTGCCGCCTCGCTCAAAGAACGGGCATGCTGAGTGGGTGTCAGGCGGCAGAAAAAAAATCCAAAAATCCCCGCTGACCTCCAGCCTTGCCTGCGCTCGCCAAAAAACGGCGACAGCAGTTTTGGGTTGAACGCTTTTTCTTTCGCTTTTTGTGCGATGGCGTATTGTGCGAACACAAGTATGAGTTGTCATTTGCTCAGCTTGTTGTGGCGAGCCAGAATTTGTGTGTTTTTGTGTGTGTCAAAGCGAAACTCGCAGGCCCGGGCCAGTAGCCTGACTCAGAGGGTAATGTGAGGAGCAGTGGTGGGAGAGGAGAGGAGTTGTAACTCTGTTAACTGATTTTTCCTCCTCCGTCGTGGTGGCAGGTGCAGCTAAAGAGACAACAGCAGCAGTAAGCAGGTGATTTCCACCCTGACTCACATTCGCACTGTCTGATTCCCCATCTGATCACGGTATCTCTCATTGTTCAGACAGCAGTTGTTTTTTCCTCAGCTGAGGCAACCGCCACTTCACCACAATACTTTAGCGTTTTGATTAATCAATCACAAACTAGAGACTGAATATATTTGAAGTGACACCTGCTGAAGTTTCTAACTGTCCAACACTGATCAGTTACATGTGAAACTAGGCTACATGTTTTCAGAATCGTATAGTTGGTGGGTTGCCTGAATGACTAGTTGGGCTTACAGGGAAATACAAATCTGTCATTTACTCACCCTCATGTTGTTTTAAACATGTATGACTTACTTTCTTCAGAGGTACACTGGACCACAAAGCAACACTGAACCCCACTGACTTTAAATGGTATGGGCAAAAAAAAAACTGACTTTTTTCAAAATATCATTTAAATCCCTTAAAGGACATCCAGTTTTGGGTTCAGCTATCCCAATTAGATTTTTTTTTTCATTTGAACATGGTGAAAGGTGAACAAAGTTATTAAAAGTTGGACTATTTTTAAAGTCACAATGGACGTGGATTAATTTTTTTTTAAATACAGCAGTGTTTAATATAAATGATTTGTCTGTGCACATTATTTTTATTTAGATCATCTATATCCTCAAGCAACCTTTCACTCACATGATATTACAGCAATTAGCAAACACCAACGATCCAACCATCCAAACAATTCCCGATGGATAAAATCAAGTCTCGTCCTACATCCCCCCCCTCCTCTCATCTAAAGGCAGGGTAGGTGATTTGATAAAAAATATTTTTTTGTTATGCTGGTTGAAAGTCTCTTCACATCCCGATAGCAATCAATAAGTGGTCTAAACGTATTTGTCTGTATTTATATTGTCTGTTAAAAGGGTGTAGGACCATAAAATGTTCATTCAGTCTTATCCCTCGGTCTGAGGGCTATGATAGGCTGCCCTACCTGCCTGTCAACATTTGTATTTACATACCTTATCACCATGTTTGCGCAGACATAATATGTCATCAGCGCGTTCCATTACACTATTGTAGACCGAGCGAGAATGGAAGGTGTTATTATATTATGCGTAATATTCTGCACTTTGTACTGTAATGTTTTCTCACCGGTGAATGAGACATGAGGTAATTTGACAGCATTGACGTTGTCTCTCGTCATGTCACTTGTTAGCCTCTGATCTGCCTGTGCGCGTTCATGTGTTTTGGAGGAGGTGTGGCTTTGGAGAGTGATTTGCAGGGAGGGTTGGATCTTATGCTTTCATAGCTAGCTTGCTATTGGTAGCCTCGTTGAAATCGCCTCCGAAAAGCCTACGTTTTTACTCAGGTATATATCACAGTATGGAAAAGAGGCTTGTAACAAGTTAAATTTGATGCCGATTTTTACTTGATGTAGCTTCTCAAAAACACAACACTTATGGCAGGATGATAAAAAAGTATAATGCCGGTCTGAATGTGTAGCTTTAGTGGTGGAACTTTTAAATGCAATGAATTCAAAGATGCAACTTTTCAGAACGTGTTAGCATGAAATGTTTTCTAATAGCTAAGCATTAGCATAGCACTACTGCTACAAACATCAAAACTATCTAGATCTTGCTTATCATCTAGTTGACCATCCCAACCTTAACAAGTTTAGCCACTCCGTTTTAGTCCCCACTTCCTGTTCTCATCCGTGAGGTCAAAAGTCTTCATGTGACATCCCTCGTTTTGAACGCTATCGTGCTATGCGTGGCTTTCTAAGCTCCTTGGCAATGGGAACAAAAGACCATATTGGGTTCTTTCTCCACATTTTTACACCATTGTCACATTGAGCCAAGTGTCACGCAGAATTCTGCAACATTGTTCCGCAATACACATGGAGGAGAACAAATGCGATAGAGAGGAGAAGACGTGATTTTCCTCGGAGAGACATAATTTGGCTGCCCGTAAGCCAGTCCAAAAATAACAAAGAACAAAGAGGGATAAATGAGAGCATTTTGAACACAGGCTACTGGCTTGGCAGAACAGGCGGGGGATGAGGAGCGCCCGTCCGCACATCTGTCCACGCAGCACGGGGTTCCAGAGACACCCACCCGAACGGGCTTAACCTTCCCTCTCCCACACCACCTGTTCATTAGCATGGGCCCCCTACCGAGCCACAGTCATTTTCACTCCCCTCTTTTTTTTCTCCCCTCTTTTCTCGATGGCGGGAGCGGAGAGCCTCTGGGACGATGGTTTTCAGTGGAACGTAATCTACCATCTGATTCAGGCCATGATGGTTGGGAGGCCAGCGCCATGGAGAGATATGGCCAACTTTATTGGACACGGGGAAAAAGGGACTGATGAATGGACTCAAATGCGTTCACCCCCAAATTGTCGGAAGTTTTTAATTTTCCACAGCTCTCTGCATCAATCAGAGCTGGCCCATTTTAATCTCCACACGCCTTCATTAGAACGAGAGAAAGACTGGTATTAATCTCATTGTTTTGTGCTGGGGGATGTCATTGAAAACCGGTGCATAGCGGCCCACGACTCTGCCATTAGGCCTATTGTAATGTTCGCATTGTAACAGGACCCGTATGGCAAGTCCAAGATTCCCATAAATGTATTCGATCCCTAACAGCTCTAACCGTATTAAGGATCAATTATGTTTTTTACGCAAGCGATAGCGCCAGTGTGATCACGGAGGCGAGGAATCTTGATTTACAGTGGAAATTAATAGGCAGGTCTACTCATTAAACGCAAAAGCACAGTTAAACAAACACGAAGCCTTAATGATTTCAATCTGTCACCCCCAGCCCCAATTACTCCGCACCCCACTAACAGTCGCGGCCTCTTGTTCACCCAACGTTCTGCTCCCTTGGATTGTGTAGAAATTCCTGACATCCTCCCCTGACTCCCTAATTGCTTTTCTTCAGTGCCCAGGCGATGATAGGGACGACTGGGTGACAACATTTCAATTTCTACAAACCCCCACCACCCCACCCAGATCCTTCCGTTCCAATTACCACTGATGTTTTTTTCCCCACTGTGCACATCCCCATATTAAATTTAATTTCCTGAGTGCCTGCCAAGATTCAGAATCCAAGGCCGTTTCACTTGAGTCTCCAAGCAGGTTTGAGATGAGGAAAGAGAACCGCGGCTACTATGAGGATAAAGATGCTGTTATTTGGACAGTATACAGAAAATTAAGACCATCGGCTATATATTACCATTGTCGAATTTAGCATTTATAATGGTTCACTACATTAGCACTTAAATGAATAGTTCACCCAGAAATTCAAATTCTGTCATTAATTACTTACCCTCATGTCATTCCAAACCCGCAAGATCTTTGTTCATCTTCGGAACACAAATTAAGATAGTTTTGATTAAATCCGGGAGCTTTCTGGCCCTCCATAGACAGCAATGCAACTATCACCTTCAAAGCCCAGAAGGATAGTAAGGACATTGTTAAAATAGTCCATGTGACATCAGTGGTTCAACTGTAATTTTATGAAGATATGAGAATACCTTTTTGTGTGTGAAGGAAACAAAAATAATGACTTGATTCAACAATTCCTCTCTTCTGCGACATTCTCTGCTGTGCGTTCATGACAATACCATGACACATTTAAATTTTTTTGGTGAACTATCCCCTTACGGTTATAAACTTTGAAAGTTTACACATGTCAGTGAAGCTCTGTCACTAAAGCAAATTCCTCGTATGTGCAAACATACCTGGCAATGAAGCTGATTCTGATTCTCTGATTCTGAAGTAACCTGAAATTAACTGGCATTAAAACTGTCAGTATTGGTGAGTTACAAGTCAGCATACCTACAGTATATACGAGATATTTTGAAGAATGTTGGTGACCAAACAGTTGACGGTATTCATTATATGGAAAAAATACACTGGAAGTCAATGGGTACCATCAGCTGTTTGGTTACCAACATTCTTCAAAATATCTCCTTTCATTCTCAACAAAAGAAAGAAACTCATACTGGTTTGGAACAACTTGATGGTGAGTAAATGATGGCATCTTTGGATGATCCATTTCTTTTTAACTGTATAAAATATACATAAATAACATAAATTAATATTTAATAAAAACACATGATAAGATGTGATGTGACATCTATAAATACAAAGATTATATCCCTAAAACATCTCACTTCTGACAAAGTATGACAACTGTCACAAGTATCTTGTGTCATCAGTTTTTTGCACTTTATCTAAAACACACCTCAAAGGCTTTCTCCTTCACTTTTTACAATATGGATCACTTGCAACTTTTGCAATATGTATAAAACATATTTGCCTTTGATAAAACTGTCATATTTATAAGTTGAAAGAGGCCAAACGTGATAAGCAGAGGCGCTGAGGAATGTTTGATATGTTCGCAAAGGCGGCAGTTGTGCTGGTACAATTGCAATTATTCCTCTATAAACATGCAAGCCCACGCAGTTTACTGCTCTCTGGGCACACAACAATAAACATGTAAACCTTTGAAATGCATTCCACTGTAGATAAGATAACTTACTTTACAGGATGTTATTTCAAAAGGTTCCCACAGACCCTCATGTTCAAAGGTCCACCGTCTTTAACGTCATAACTTCATAAAAGTCATTGTGTTGCTGTGTGACTAGCGTGAGATACACATTATTAAAGTCAGGTTGTATTTCATATCAGTGACATGAGCCAGGTCCTTCCTGTTTGCTGACATTTGTATTCATATAGGTATTATTATATATATATGTATTTTGCTGACTTTTTTACCCAAGTAATATCAAATAACTGAGAGCAGCCTTACTGGGTAAGAAAAACAGTTTGCCTCTTCAACTTATTTCTTAAAAGTAAATATTTATTTTAGCACTTCATGACTTCTTTCCTCTTATAATAATGCTTTATAATTAAACATATTATATTGAAATAATAATTTCAGCATCTGGCTTGTCCTAAAGCTTATAAGAAATTGAGAAAGTTGAGATTAAATGGGTCACTTTCAAGAGTTTGTTAATCAAAGTTATTTAAGAATCTCTTCGATCTCCAGATTTCATTAGTTATTTCCGCATTTAATAATAATTACGCACAATTAAATGTGCTGATTTTTTTTTTCTCTTTCACTCTTGGCTAAAAGTAGGATGGTTTTGGCGTACTAGTGGCAGATGTTTGTTATGCGAGTGCAAATCAGAAGGGCTGGGTTAAGAAATTAATCGAAAATGGCTTATAGTTGTACATGACATTAATCTTTAATATTTGTATTCTTTCTTTTCATCATGGGTTACTTTTGCTGTAGCATAGTGCAAGTAAATTCTCTGTACCTTTTACACCCCTGGTAATATCTACCACACAGTTATGAAGAAAACTGGATTTAACTTTTGGAAAGCCATAGATTGAACACGCTGTTTCAGGTGATTGGTTGGGTCAGAATTAGCTGATGGCAGCTGCATGTAAACGGGTTTAAGTCTCATCATGTGCAAGGTCTCGGTGGCAAAGGCATGGCAGTAATGATGGGTTATAATTACTCAATGATTCTAACTGCCACTTTGAGATAGCAACAAGGACGCCTTCACGAACTGCTCTGCAAGGTTTCTTATAAGCAGACCTTTGGTGCGTACAGCACTGCATTATTGTGTGCTTATTTTCTCCAGAGTTATCTCACCGACGAACAAAAGCTCTGAAGAGAATAATCAATAGAGCAGCAGATAAAGATGAAAGCTGTTCAGAGAGATGTTCTCCCTCTGGGTGTCTCATTTCACAAGGGCATTGGACAGAGTCAGACTGGAATGATAGTAAATGAGTGTTTAAATCTTTGTTATGGTTATCAGTTGCCTGTTTCGGGGAGGAGGTCAAATAAAAGGAAAGTTACTGACACTTTGCATAAAAAGAGAGGAAATTAGGGTCTGAAATGAAGCTTTTTCCCCCAATAAATATTTGGAATGAGATTCTTACCCTACAGAAAATGTCGATGGTCAACCTGAGAAATATTATATGAGCAATTTTAGCAACCCTGCTACCGATGTTTGGGACATGTCTCGTACAGTTTGAAATTCTCATTTGCGTTTGTTTTAATATATTTCTAGCATTTAAAAATTAAATTAACATAAAATTTAAATAGAAAACAATTATTAAGTACAAAATGCAACATTTGACATATTTAGCATAAATTAGGCCTTTGCTTAGTAAAGGTTCGTTTGAGTAAGTGTTGATTTATGAATTTATTTATATATATATATTATTTTTTTTTTTTTTTTACATTTTCTAATAAATATATTCTAAGGGTTAACCAACATATTCTTGTGGCAATTTGTAACTTAAATGTTTTGGCAAATTGGCGGTTGCAATCTCATTTGTACATTCATCTGTTCATTAGACATTTTTTAATAGTATGTTTTTGTACAAATCAAATCATACAAATTCATCAAAAATCACCAACTTAAATAGTTTCATTTTCTAATGAGGTCGGGTTGGGTTAAATGCTTGAGCTTGATAAATCTACTTGATAAATGTGGATTTGATGTGTTTAAAACCAGAATACAGAAATTACTTTTAGTGCTAGGTTATTTTTGCTTTGTTTTGATAATATCTAAAATACTAAAAGTTAAGAGAATCCTTTTGAAGAGAAAACTGGATGAGAGTAATATGACCGTTTGGTTTTTGTGAGAACTCTAGATGCTTAATTTTGGATGTATTGTAATCTGGCGATGGTTTTTGTGGGTAGGCCAATGAAAAGGCAGCTACAATAGTCAAGATGTCATTCATAGACTAGTTATTCCAAATCCACTGAGCAACAAAAGTGCCAGTTGGTGCTGTTATGAGTTGTCATACCAGCAATTAGTCAAATTCTGTACCAACTTTTGAGTGTGTGTGTAAATTTTAACTAAACATGAACTCAAATATTGCCAGATTCCTAAAAGCCTTACGCTCTTCAAACCAAGACATGTTTTTCCTCGCTTCCACGTAAGACACTCTTATGGAGCGTTACCACACACACTTTCAACACAACAATTTATTAATTACCAGTTACAGTTGCCTTTTAATTACAGACATCTCATTAGTGTCCTCTGCTATCATCCCAGCTAATCTCTGCTTTTTTCCCAAGCCGAAGCTTTCGCAAGGCCTCACGCCCGAATGGGACCTTTAAACCCCCAACTGTGCATTATGACTCCAATAAAGCTGTTATCAGCTGATGAAAGTGATGGCAAACAGGTGAGTGCAGATTCTCGATAAGTCAGCGGCTGAGATTAACGCTGTTTCTCAGTGGTAAAAGGGCTCCCCACCACGATGTCAGAGCCCAGCCTGCACATTTTACAGCACTCCAAAATCATTATTGGCAATTAGCGTTCGTCAGGGAAGACAGCAGCTGGATGTAATTACAGGTAGCCCCTCATTACTCGTGCATGTACTGAGAAAAAGCAGAAAAAAACGAGCTGAAAGCTGCTGTTTACCCTTATTTATTTATTTTTACAGCAAAATGTTGTGCTATGTACAGTACCTCCATTGTGGTGCAATTATTGCAGGTGCAAAGAGAGGAAGGGAAATCTGGTATTTTGAAAGAATCAGGTTTGATATTTTCCTGTAGTGTTTCCAGCTGCGATACGGTTCCCGGGCAGGTATAGACACAGATGGTTACGGCGTCCTTCCAATTATCCCTGAGTCAGACTTAGATTAGAATCTTTCAGTTGTTGTTGCAGGATTTTATAATTACATAATTAAAAATATACTGGATAAAAATATAATTATATAATTATATATCATTAAAAATGTGATTGTTTTGAGCAGAACCAGTGCTAGATCTGCTCGTAACTAGCCGTCAGCTGAATTTAATGATGTTTACTGAGAAAACTTGCCTGACAGAAAAAATCGAGGTTGGAGTGACCTGACGTGCTAAAGCACCAGTTGGAACGAAAATGAATGTGTTTTTAAAAATGAGATAAATGACCCACTCAAAGGAGTTTACAGCACTCCCTGAAAACAGAGACCCATAAAACACTCATCAGCAGAGGCGGCCCGTTCTAATCACCTCACCTGAGTATCGCTTGGCCAGTGTGCTGCCATAGAGAGCTGTTGTGCGATCTCAAGGTGATCCAACTCATTAAATTCAGCATTTCTTTGGCATTACGCTGCATTATCTCCAAACATTCCCATCAAAAATGTCTTGCTTGTTCACTACATGCAGTGTTTTAACTTTTTTCTTTTTAAGGAAAAGTTCAAAAACCCAGTTCTCATAACCCAATTATTTAGTTATCCTCACTGTGAACTTGTTTGACTTCCTTTTTTTCTGTGGAACAAAAAAGGAGAAATTCTGAAGAAGTGTGTGTGTGTGTGTGTGTGTGTGTGTGTGTGTGTCATTGGGGTGGTACCCTTTCAAATGGTACACCTTTCTACCTTATTTACCCCTAAAGGGCGCATATTAGTACCTTAAAGCTGCATAATAGCACCTAAATTGTACATATTGGTAGTACCCTTTGAATGATAGAACGATAGAACCTGTGACAGCTTTAGTATATTTATTTTTGTATGGATAATTAAATCAATATGATTTTATATCTAGACCACTACAGCTGGGACAATTCCCACAGTCGGTGACATCACAAATGAAAGCTTGTCTTAGGAGTAAAATTGTGGTATTGATGGAATCTCTAATGTATGTTTTGGGTCTGTATGGGCTGTTTTCTAGGATTATAACATCTTTGACTTTTCTGTAATCTGCTGAAATATTTAAAGCTTCAAAATGGACACAAAATAGGGGCAGTCGTGGCCTAATGGTTAGAGAGTCGGACTTATAACCCAAAGGTTGCGAGTTCGAGTCTCAGGCCGGCAGGAATTGTAGGTGGGGGGAGTGAATGTACAGTGCTCTCTTCCACCTTCAATACCACGACTGTGTTTGTTCCCACTGCTGTGTGTGTTCACGGTGTGTGTGTTTGCACTTGGATGAGTTAAATGCAGAGCACAAATTCAGAGTATGGGTAACCATACTTTGGCACGTCACATCATTTCCCCTTTCACTTTTCACTTCACTTTCAAAATGACCATAAAATTGGTCCATACACTATAGTTCAAGTCTTCTAAAGTCATGTGATAACATTGTGGGAAAAATAAACTAGTTTGTTGACATTCACTGAAAATCTGTATTAGTACTCTTTGCGTCAAGTATTAAGATGTGGCCACATTAGAGATATTTTATATAAAAAAGTCCATTGTCTACTGTCAATAGCTTGTTCTATGAATCTCAGCTCACACAGAAGTCACTTTTGAACCAAGCAGCTTTTTGTTGGTCAACACGGTACATTTTCATGACCCTTGAACCTGAAACATTTCTGATCACGCAGATTAATATGAAATGACTTTATTTCAATCATGAAAAATTGCTTAACAGTGGTAAATGTGGCTGCATATGAACAGTTCATGAGGGAAGTAGTGATGTGCGATGTCTTATTTGGGAATGAATTTGTTCTTTTGAGTCTTAAAACGGACTGATTATTCTACAAATTGCAATAATCTTTTTGAATCCTATGGTTTGGAAATATATTGCATGTATAAATAACTTTTACGATAGTTTATTAACTGGTATGGTGCTTTTTGAGGCTTGAAGGCATCAGTTCCCCTTTCTTGTAATTGCATAAAAAAGGGACCAGTATATTCTTCAAAATATCTTTTTTGGACTTCCACTGAAGAAAAGGTCACACAGGTTTGTAATGAACTGAGAGTGAGTAAATGATTTCATGAATTTTCATGTTTGGGTGAACTATATTTTACTGTATGAGATCATTTCCACGTGTCCTCTTGGTTTTTGGAGCCGTATTCTGTTCGCTGTTATATCACAGGTGCAGATTGCAGTCATTGAATTTCAACTTTCATGTTTTTAATGCGATGGCTCAGTAAGCCAAATACCTTTCCTGTGACTGTATTTCTATCTCGCCGTAGATATTTTTGAGCGTTTTTTGAGCATTGAACCGCTTTTAAAACTATGTTTTGGCCATCACATTTAAACTAAATACTTACATGATGAGCTCAAAGAATGGGTGTTATATTTGTGATACATTGAGGAACCTGCCATGGCCTTGCCTGGATCTCACCCCGTTCATAGTTAATTAATAACATGCGAGCACAGCGTCTACATTAGCAGCTGGGGGTTTGAATAACTGAATAACATTGCCCTTGGCTTCAGTGTTTTATGTGATGAGGAGTGATGACCTCAGTGATGCTTGGTGTTTGTAAGACAAGGGTCAGCATGTTTCTAACGCAAGGGTTCAGACTGAAGCAAACATCAACTTACTCTACTTACTGTTAAACGTACAGCCCAAGATGTAATTATGTACAACAAATCCAAAACTTTTTTTCTGACACCATAAATTGTTTTTGAAAAAAAAAAGGTTTCTGTAAAAGGAGAGTTGATGCAAAAATGTTTTCTGTGTTTTGATCTATCTATCTATCTATCTATCTATCTATCTATCTATCTATCTATCTATCTGTCTGTCTGTCTGTCTGTCTGTCTGTCTGTCTGTCTGTCTGTCTGTCTGTCTGTCTGTCTGTCTGTCTGTCTGTCTGTCTGTCTGTCTGTCTGTCTCTCTCTCTCTCTCTCTCTCTCTCTCTCTCTCTCTCTCTCTCTCTATCTGGTCAAACCTGCGTAGTGAACTTCATATGATTCAATCATTCTATGTTTTGTTCTATTTATTGTTCTATCGTTCTATTGCTATCTAGCTATAAAAGTTTTTGTAGTTTTTTTTGTTAAGAATTTCTATATACATTTCAATTACATTTCTTTTGTTTAAATTGCTTATTTTTACTAGATAAGAAACAAATTAATACGGAGCAATTTTTCATTAAATCCTGGGACAAAAACATACAACTGCAGCCGTAACACCATGCGTGTCTTGTGATAAATGCAATGCATCCCATGAGCACACAGGTTGATATTGGAGTTGAGGAAACACCTGATGTCGTGCACACGAGGAGTGCGTTGTCTTCCACTCTTTCTCGAAACAAAGTGAACTACCCATCAGACTGGCTGGTGGACAATTTTGCATCTCTACTGCATCTCTCAGTACCACTGTAGCCCAGCCAACACAAACACAAAGAGCAACTGTCACGTTAAAAAATGTGGAAAAAAGGAAGAAGAAGAAATGTCTGTCTTTCTGGTTCATCTCGCATGTTCCGTTTCATATCATGCCACGAAAAGTTGGAACTGAATAAGAAATGACGCTTTTGAGGAAAGATCAAGTGTGTAACGATCTAACAGATGGATAGCTGACTAAATGAGCAGCTGATACATAGATAGTATTTATACATCATGGCCAGTTAGATGAAGTGTTTTCTGTTATTTGAGATATAATTTGTATAAAAATATTTTTGGATGAGAATCACCTCTGCAGTGTTTTATATATATATTTAAACCCTAAGCAATATTTAGTGTATATCATGTAAATATAAGTAGGAACAGTTTTATGATATTGGCTCGTTGTGCAAAAAGGCTACACATTTTATTGCTTTAGGTTTAAGCAGCATTTATCTGGCTATGCAATGATGCATATAACGACAACATTAAATGAAGTGGATTACTTACATAAAATTGCAAAACGTTGTAGCCATTTATTAAATGAGATCAGTAAATCGGTTCATTGTTGCTCACATGTAGTCAGTTCCAAAATACCACAAACCACATTGAAAAAACATAATTTTAATGATTTTGAAAATGTAAAGCAAATAAACTTTTATTTTTCATTTTTATAAATGCACGTCAAAGTCAAGAAGTAAGTGACATTGATTAGTAAAATACAAAATTAAATAGCATTTTCAGTAGTGGTCTCAGACTTTTAAATCTCTGTATGAAATTTAAAAAAGGCTGCGTTACAGACTTAACAGATTTTTAAGAGAGAGAAGAGAGAGAGCGAGAGTATAAAAAGGGGAAAAAAGCACCTGTTTTGTGGCAATAATTTGAAGGTTTTTGAACATACACCCACACACAGCATTAAATGATTCATAATAGCCGCTTGTGTTTGACGTGAGTTGAGTTGCATATTACTATTTCACAGTTAGGGTTAGGGTCAGACCTGGCTGTCCGGGCAGGAGGAATAAATTACAGTAGTTAGCACTTCCAGAGGTCTGATCGTGCTTCATTCTGATGAATCCTGCTGAAAGATACTTCACAAGACCAGAACAAAGTTATACACGAATGCCTCGGTTTGCATTAGGAACGCTGCATCCATGTGAAATTAGGCATGTGATTTTAATCACGCCATTTGTTATGTATCCATTTCATGTTTGGAATTGAGTTACATAAACTCCACAGAAGATATATGCATGAGCATGAACATCGTGAAAAATTATTATCTTAATCAGTGTTTTTGTCTTGTTTTTTAGTATAGCATCCTATAAACAAGATTTGTGTAATTGTGCAAGATAATAAGACTTGATTCAAGGTATACTACTGGAAAACAAGCTTATTTTTGGTAGACAGTTTTAAGATAAAACTTTAGTTAAAGTTATGCTATTTATGCATTTCTCATCAAAATATGTGATTCAAGCCTATGTAATTTAGATTTTTGAGTACATTTGAAGCCTGTTTCTGACCCAAAAAAAGGCAGGACAAAAATATTGATTACGAGAATAGGTCTTTGCAGTTAAAATGTATGTGTGCAAGCTGTCCTACAGGTGTGTTTGGGTTTCTGCTACTCTTTGTCCAACACTGGTGAAAGAAACTACGATTTTTATGTGAGGCAGTGTGATTATTTGCCGTGTGTGTGTTTTAAGAGGAGAGCGAGAGAGATCTATTCTCACCGGCTCTATTCAAGGCTATTATATGGAGTCAGCAGCATTATATCCACCATCGCGGTGCACAGGACCTCACCTTTATCTGGCAGCACAGCCTGCAGCTGTGCCTCTGGTCTTTTACCCCACGCTGGCACAATATACAGCATACAGGTGTGCCACGAACAAACACACACACAAACAAGTAGCCAAACAGAAAAATCCACATACAAACACACATATATCACTTAGTTTTGCATTTAAATGAGACAGAAAATGGAGAGATAGATTAGGAGAAATGAAAGGGGTTTCCCTGTGAACAATACTGCAGCATAACTACCTCTAACTAGGTTTGTGTTACTCAATTATACATAACAATTGATTATTTACAGCATAAATAAATAAATAAATGTTTTATATTATATTATTGTAATAGTTTTTGATATTATGCTTCTGCATCGCTTAAATGCTGTTTTGGTTCATGTGGTTTCAAACAGGTCTTTGTAATGGCCAAAAAGGCAACAAAGTAAAAAAAGAAACGTGGTGCAGGGGGAGAGGACTAAAAAGAGGGACTTGAAAGAGAGAGATGGACAATAAGAAGAAATGGATGTAAAAGAATGAGGCAGATGAGAACTGAGAAGAGAGCAGGCAGTGTGAGAGAGAGAGGGAGTAACCACGCCTGGATCTCAATGGGAGGTAAAGCCCGGTCATTTATAAAAGGTAAACGCTGTCAGGACGCGGGGCGTTTAAGAAGCGCACAGACTCAGGTGTGATTTACGAGCACACTGCAGGGGTTATAAATCACTGCACGGCCGCCGCGCCACTACTCTCTCTCTCTCTCTCTCTCTCCAACACACTGCATTACAATACAAACACTGCAGGAGCGGCATTGCTACAGATGAATGGTTATCAAGTGAGTGACAGAGGAATAGAGATGGACACTTCTTTATGATACTCATCAGAAATGCACCACTAGTCAAAACAGAAGTGTATTTTCTCTCTGTCTGTGTGAGCGTGTGGTCTACAGCTGGCATATCTCTTCCAGATGAGACGGATAATGAGATTTGTCAGAACCTCTTTATTTTGACTTGCTAAAATCCTGTGAAATTGCATTTTAACAACTGTAAAACAAGTCTGAGGACATTATGATTATACATCATGGTAATGAAAATTGACCTTTGACCTTATTTTGAAACTTCACACTTCTATAACACTGTAAGCTGCCTTGTTGCCTGCCTACCTTTTGAAACAGAACATCAAGTGAGCGATTTGCAACACTTTAGTTAGGCAGCAACATTGTATATTACAACAACAAGATGTTTTCAATAGAGTTTGATGTTTACATGTTGATAGAATAACCATGTGTTACTCTTATAAGCATAAATACAAAGCAGACAAAAGATCTACAAATATGGGATAGAAAAGTAATTTTCTTATTGAGAAATTAAAATGTAATATAATTCAGTGTTGAATGAAATAAAGTATCAAAGTGGGTGCTCTGGAGGCCTCCAGGGACAGGGTGACCGGAGGGAACCGTTCCGGAACCCACGGTCGGAGCAGGGAGCTCGGGTCGGGGACTCGGGAGGCCATGGCGGATCCAGGGGCTCGGACGGCCATGGCGTGACTGCCTCTGGAGCCCCACTACATCCCCAAAAAATGTCCCTGGGGAAAGTAGGGGCTCGATCGAGCTCTTTGGGGCTGTTTCGTGGAGCGGGCTCTGGTGGGCCCTGCCGAGGAGCGGGCACTTGGAGGCACGGGCACTCCATAGCGCTTTCGAGGGTCCGGCACTTGCCGCTGACGGCGGTGGGCTGGAATACCCCACGGATGACGATTCTGGGCTCACGGTTTCCTCCACATTTCCAACGGTGAGGAAGAAACCACACTGCAGCATAATATGAGTTAGCTGCAGTGGGTACCCTATCAACAAGATTGTCGTTGAGCCCCAACCAGAAAAGCGTCTTCAATACAGAATCACTCCAGGGCACAAGATGAGAGAGTCTAATATACTCTGCCACATATTCCTCGATGGGGCGGTCATCCTGCGTCCGGGTATAGAGCAATTCGGCAGGATCCAACAAAATGGTCCCCATCCTGCAGTATTGAATGTTGTGGTCTGGTCTTCTGTCACATATCAAGGCAGAGACAACAGGTAAGTAATATAACACAGGTTTATTGACAGGAAGGGAGATGCAGATCATGAGGAGCAATGGCAGGTGAGTAGCAAGCACAATGAACAGTCCAATGGGTCTTAGCTGAATACTTGAGAGGTGATGTCCTTGCAGGTTTGTGATGAGATCAGAGACAGGAACGGCAGAGTGCACCGTAGAAGATTCGTCTGAGAATCTAGGGAATCTATAAGGACTCTGTCATAGTTCAGAGTAGTGAACGGTATACCGGACGGTGAGTGACTGGAAGGAGCATGCTTAAGAATGGTGACTTGATTGGAGACGGCAGGTGCAGGTGATCTGAACTCAAGTGATGGTGACTGCTAACAGGTGTGAGCCGGGGAGGATTCTGGGATATGGAGTCCAGAGCTGGTGACTGACAGACTGAAAACACTACACTGAAAAAATGATTCACTAAATTTGTTTAAGGTAAGTGGTTGCAAACAGTTTATTTTAGCCACATTAAAAAAAGATGAAAGTTAGTAAACTAAATTTGTTTATTTAAATGTTGCTAAAATAAATTGATTGCAACCACTTACTTTGAAAATAATTAGTAAATTCAATTAATTCAGTGTACATACATACAACAACAACCAATGTTATAATAATAAAGGTTGCCAGATTCACTTTTATCTGTTTAAAATAAAACTGAACACACTCTTCGAGTGTGATAGAGCGTAGATTGAAAGAATTAAGTAACATGTTTAAAGAAGTCTACATTTCAGGGTCATCTGAATGTGCATATTCAGTCCTAAGTGCGAGTCTAATTTTCCAACGCTATCTCACGACCAATTCGTATGTATTTTACGAGGTGGATAATTTGACCTGACTCATATGATTTTGTAGAGGGGTTGGTTTAGGGGCAGGGTTAGGGTGGTCATTCAAGCAAATTACTATGAATTATTCACCTCGTAAAAATGTACGAATTGCCGTGAGATCAGGTAGCATTTTCAAGGGAACCAGACATGATAATGGGAGCTGCAGTGACACAAGTCGGGACTTATTCCACCATTTTGTGTTTTGCACATTCATAATGTGAGCTGTCTTGGTGTTTATACAATCTTTGGTATACAGTTGCATTTAAGCAACTGTATACTGTAAACTGTAAACTGTTTAAGCAACTGTATACAAAAACATTTCTTTTGACTTTGTTCACCATCTTGGATTGTTTCATTGATCTTTTTGCAATGTAGTGCAATTCCGTGATTTCATGAGATGCATAGAAGCACATATGCTATGTAGAGTTTATGTTCTATATGTTTAATATGAAAAAAAAAAATAACTAATGAGTTTGATAATATGATGACTGATTATAATAGGATCTTATCTGTCATTTGGTTAATTGTAGACTTTTGACAAGGGCCCCTAGAAAAAATAATCCTAAAAAGGAGCAAGGTGTTTTCACAGCATGTTCAAATAAGGTTCATAGCTCAACACTGCAATATTTGTACTTCACCATCTTGCTGGCACGAGCCGTTCCGACAGAAAAGGCCTAAAATGGATTCAAACCACCACATTTGGCAGGCCTTGACATATTTAATCATGTACAATATAATACACATTTCACTTATAAATGCTGGTCTAAATTTTTTCCTTCTATCTGTGCCAGTGGGGGCTAATTTTCAGCTAATCTCTTCCAAGACACTGGATGTGTGTGTGTGTGTGTGTGTGTGTGTGTGTGTGTGTGTGTGTGTGTGTGTGTGTGTGTGTGTGTGTGTGTGTGTGTGTGTGTGTGTGTGTGTGTGTGGGTGTGTGTGCGTCAATGCTAGGTCACTGCTCTCTTGTCATCTAGATGACAGACACATAGTTGGCATTCTGGAGGTCTCGAGATGTACGACTTCTCTCTTCTCTCATGCCTGTTTGCGGCATTGCCGCTTCGCTGGCTTCACACGAGCGGGCCAGAGGAGAGGGCGTGTGTCAGCGTGACTGCGGACCCTCATTCACACATGTCATTGCTGGGGTGTGAGGGGGTCTTTGGGGTGAGCCGAACAAATACACACACAGCTCTTTGTTTTCATCACTAGAGTGTAGTGTTCACTTTTTTTGCTGAGCCCAACCAAAACGGCTGTGTTAGTGAACTTTCTCTTGTCTACCAAACCACTGAAATGTCCTTAAATTGCTTTGCATTTGTGTACCGCTCGCTTGAACAGATAGTGCACTGTTTAGCAAGCCATTGCGGTAGGAGAGGTCAGGGAAAGATGATGAGATGGGGTTTAAGCCTTGATTTGGTTGAATCAGAGCAAGCTAACCGCTGTCTTGGCCAGCGAAGATTTGAGTAGATTTTAAGAGGGTATTGATGGAAATTTGTGATGGTAAAAACAACAGAAATTCTTAGGGTGATATAAAAATCCAGTGATTACATACCTATCAAATTGCCTTTTATAAATCAGACCTCAAAAGGGCCACAAAAATGTCTCTCTAGAGAGCAGATGTGGATTAGTTACTATGAGGCAATATAGCTAAAAAATGTTGATGATTATTCAGTATATTCACTCTGAAATAGCTTAAAAAGTAATGTTTTCAATTAGAGGAACCATAATCTCCAGCAGGCAGCCATTGTTCCCCACTAGATTCCATATGCTTAAAACATCTATGTATCAACGTTTTCATTTCATACTTGTGAATTCCCAAGACAAGGAGGGACAGACTAACTAATCGTGCAGCCTTTAAAAAACTTAATGTCCTATAAAACTTAACACCCAATGCAAACATATTGTGAATAGTCAATATATCACCCAGCCCTGATTGAAAGCATGCGTTTTAGAAGTGTGAGTGAAAGCCTGAGTGAATGGTAACAGACCAGTTAAAGCTGTAATCGCCTCGTGTCGCCACTCCTCCAGATGAGACATGGCTTTTAATGCTGCTCCGGGGTCAGTGTGCACATGGGGTCATGATCACAGATGACCAGCGTGCTCCAAGCTCTCAGAGACAAAGCAATGTCACCAGAGAGTGATTTGTTCCTATAGACATAGAGTGGAAATTCAGCTGTTGTTTTACTATCTTTGAGCTAGTGTTATAGTTTTGATGTAGTTTTTACTATATTTCCACTTTTCATTTTAATTTCAGTTTTAGTGATTTTGTTGTGTTTTTTTAATATGTCTATATACTGTAGTTTGTATAAATTTTATTTTAAGTGCTAGTAACCCTGATATATAATCTGTATATACAGCAAGTATGTATACACATGGTGTTATAAATAAAAAGTAGAGTAACAACGCTCTTTCATGGCATTATGTGGGACACAAGCTGAATATACAGTCAGAAATAGTGGTGGCGGTGTTGCTAATGGAGATGTCAAAGAGGGCTGAAGCAGACTAGCTGTGGCTGATGTGTTGATTTCCCTCAGGAGCTCCTCTCTGCCCGGTTACACTGCTTTACATTCCAGAGGGAGACGCATAATGCAGGGCTGACATGAAAACATCCATATGTATCGCCAGAACCCAGCAGCTCACTGGAAACGGCCTTTTCTTTGGCTTTTGAGCAGGAACAGTGGATATATGCAAATATTTTCTACCTTTATAATTGCTATTGTGTCTGTTTTTTTATGTATTTATTATTTCCTAAGATAGAAACATAGGATGTTTGAAATTATATTCTGGCCACACTTTAGTGCAAATAGTTTTTAGATAATAAATATTGAATTTAGTGTTTTTTAATCTTACACTGGCAAATAGTTTTTCTTTAAATGGTTAGATTTATGTAAAAAAAAAAAATTGTTTGGTGGAGAAAAAAGATCTTCTGATCTTACATGTGACTTGACCCCCCCCCCCCCCCACAAAAAAAAGAAAATATTTTTTTCTTTACTATTGAAAAAAAAGTACATTCTAGTACATCCTTAATCATCTTATTTTAACATGTTTCAAGGATGTTTAAATAAATATGTAACACGAATACTAATTTTAACTTAGTAACTTAGCCTTGTAAACAAGAGAGAGACAATGAGATAAATAAACAGCTGACTCATGCTATGTTCTCCAACTAACTCTCTGCATAATGATCATGCAGCTCATCCGCGTGGCCTGCTAATTGCCACCTATATAATTCTGCTTGACACTGTCTAGACAACATAAACGGAGCTCCAAACGAGAGTTCAGGAGGAGCATGTTCATTTAATACTGTCAGTCAATGCAGCCTGTCACAATTCCTCCAGTATCCCACCACTCCACCTCTATTTCAATGATCTTCTTTTATATAAAAACATACGCAGTTTGTATTAATAAAGTAGTCCAAGGAGGGAAATTCAGAGTCAAGTCTCATGAACGGGTCCACCATCAAGCCAAAAACACTATATCTTTATCTCAAAGATTATACAGTGGTGGCCAAAATTATTAAAACACTAGTATTTTCACCAGCTAAAATTGGTTTTAAGTCAGTTATTTCTATCGTTTACTGTAGTGTGTCAGTAGGAAATATCAGTTTACATTTCCAAATATTCATTTGCCATACATTTTCCTACATCTTTTCTTACACAAGAAGCCGGTAAGCATCCATCGCCGTTCTGAGGCCTGGTCACACATATTATTGTGTGGTTATTTTGTCTTATTCCAGCAGCTTCCCTGTGTGAGCATGTTGCTTTGCTTGTATGATATGCTTATTTGTTCAAAATCCTTCCTGACCGTAAACGACTGAGCTTTTTGAGCTCAGTCGTTTGACTCACTGCATCTTGCTAGCGGGCAATCTCTCATCAGCGCCACTTATTTAGAGCAATTTTGGTCTGTGCCGATATTAAATATTCATATGCTGGCTAGATAAAGGCAGACCGGAGTGAACGCTGCTGTGGGCTGGAGATATCGCCAACCCACGGTCCCCCGGCCCCCTCATTGTTTCGATTTAGCACGGTGCATGACGCTAAGTCATTTTCTGGAACAAATTACGTATCTAACTTGTGTCACAATGTATCAGTCACATTAGGGTGGATGATGGGAGTGAGCCACTTGGAGGAGGAGAAAAAGCTCCTGAAGTCAGGTCAGCAGCTCTCATCTTTAAACCAAGCAGAAAATTTAATTAAAACCCCTGATATGGGGTGAGGGGGAAGATGACTTTCATGTAACAAGAGGGGTCTGTCCTATCAGCAGTAGCCTGCTGCCTTTCCTGCCGCATGTGCATAAACACAGGGCAAATATCTGCTAATTAGCATTTTTTTCTATCTCTATAAATGCTAATTCATTATCCATATACTCATGTATTAAATTGACTGTATTGTATCTGCTCTGTTGTGATTCTCTCTTAGTTACTGTTCTTTTCAGTATTTTTGGGGAACACATATTATAATAAATAGTAGACTAATATTCAGGGAAACATCAGAACCACAATGGACATAATAAATAGATTTTGCAATGAAATGCTATATAATCTACCATCACGTTTTTGGCTGATTGCTCTTAAATTAAAAATGGAGTGGTACATCCTCTAACACGAGTTTTTGACATTTAAGAAAATTTTATAATAGGAGTTTTAAATATTTTCTGTAATATCAGATAAATAAAAACAAAAAACACAGACATTGTTCACTGTTCAAGTTCAAGAATATTCATACAAAGTTCAAGTTCAGTCAACAACATTTGTGGCATAATGTCAGTCACCACAATATATAAATAAATACACAAACAAAAAATTAAACTGGTTTATTGTTTTCTTTATTTAAAAAAAGTAAATAAATAGATAAATAGTGACTGGAGCCAATTTTGATGTTTTGATAGCATAAGTGTGAAGCATATACTTTTATAAAAGCATTTACTGTTCATCTGTTAAAACTAGTCTACTGTCTGTGTGGGCTAAAAAGTTGACCAATGATACGGTCATTTTAGGCAGTATGTTGTCAACACAAAATGTTTAGTATACTAAAATCATATTAACATTTAGGTTCCATCTTGTAGCTATACTATTGAAACAATATGTATTTCTAAGTTTACAGATTGGCCCCATTCACTTCTATTGCAGCTGCTAATGAATGACTTAAATAGGAAGAGACCATCTGACTGTCATGTAAAGCAACAATGCATACGCAATTATCAAGATTAGCTTGTTTTGTCTGTGTAGCCAGTATGTGATGTGCCATTTTCCCAAATGCAAAAAGCATTTTATGTGTATCCTATTATCAACATTCATAATCATTGTTACAATGTCAAGTGCAATAATCAGCAATGATGTTTTTTTGTCATGATATTGCAGCCCTGCCATGTAATTAGTTCTTGTTTTTTTATTTAATGCTGTGTATGACACCTTTTATGCAGCATTAACACTTTGTGTAAATAAACATAAATGCCATATCAGATGCAGGTTGTTCCACTTTGCAGTGTACTTTTGCCTTTTGCTGAAGTTGATACAATTTGAAATTTGTATTCTAAGTGATTGAAGCAACGGGTCAAATATAAGTATTCAACTTAAAAGACAACAGTTACATTTAATAAGGTAGCTATAAAAACTCAGTTTACAAAGGTAAAAATGCCCAAGGAAGCAAATATCAACCCTTAGTGGAAAAGTTAATTTCTGACCCTGTTCTCGTTGGCAGGTGAAAGTTGGCAGGTATGCTCTATGAATTATGAAGGAAAATGTTCAAATGACAAATGTCCTACATAATGACTTGCCTAATACGAAATGGGCTGCAAGTGTGCCACTCCCTGCCTGTGTTGTACTGTCTCTAATGTCTTTCAGGGACAGAGTATTAATGGTGTTTGTCAGGCTCTTGGTCTGTGTAACTCGGGGTTCGTTTTTCTCTCAGTTACCCACCTCCATCTTCCTCCGCTCCTCATCCTCCTCCCTTAAGCTGGCCCCTTAAATGCAGTTCCTGCACACTGGGAGCCATCATATCCTCTTAAAACAAAGGGGATTCATCAGGCCTGTCTCCCCCTCACTACTGAACCGTTCCCGGAGACCAAATTACGGCATGACTGGAGGTGCTGGAAATAAATGGGTCTGGATATAATGGTTGCAGCCCATGGGTAATATTCCTGTGAGAGGGAGCGAGAGAATGATAGAGCAGGACAAAATCATTTTTACTGAATATTTCTCAGCTTGCACGATGTTGAAATTTGCCCTCGTTTTGACAGTTAGCATTTTTCGCTCAGCATATCCTCTGTTTCTCCTCCCTGTGTATCCGCGCTTGAACCTTTACACCTTTCTGTGGTACAGATGGCTTCATTTTATACGAGATAAAACCGCATTTGGTGGAACTGATTAAACAGAGAACAACATCCCCATCTGCCATTTATTCCCATATAAAATTGCTTGGGCAGATGCTGACATCTTTGGACATGATTGATTCACCTCTGACTGGAGCACAAGGGGTGGGGGAGGCTCTCATAGGGCTCCAGCTGCCCGGCCAACATGTACACACACACACACACACACACACACACACACACACACACACACACACACACACACAGTCACTGTACCAGTGCAATCACAGCTCTCGCCTTGATTAGACTTGGGCAGGTGAGCGCAGGACACTTTAATCATGATCAGTCCTTGGCCAATAATTCCCCTTTTGTGTGTGTGTGTGTGTGTGTGTGTGTGTGTGTGTGTGCGTGTGCGTGTGCGTGTGCGTGTGTCTATATACATGTGACAATACAACATTGCCGCTACTTCACGTTTGCATCTCGTAAGTGCTTGAAATCCCATTTGTATATATATATATATATATATATGTGTGTGTGTGTGTGTGTTTGTGTGGTCTTTTTGTGTATGTTTTTGTTTTATCATTTTGTCATTAATTTGAAGTAATTTGAATTCATTCGAAATTTTTGTGCATAAAGATTTTAACGGGAATGTGTAGGCAGTCAGTGTGCATAGCCAGTAATCCATGCTGAGTGTTGAATGTAGTTTCACAGATATTTCCCTTATTCCTCATTAATAAAACATTAATTAAGTCCAGCCTGTTCTCATTATTATTTGTAAATATCCATACACAAACATTTTTTTATGCACTGATAGCATCTCAATCTTGTATTTACGTATGCAGTTTTATACATTTAACAATCTTTATGAATCTATTATATCATATTATTATTATAAATATGTTTATATAGTTATATTTTATTACCATATAGATATTTTTAAGCCCTTAACACCTCTACCCTAACCATAACCATAACCACTTTTCATGAGCAAAACATGATCGGCAGATATATTTAACATTTTATCTACAAAGGAATCAATTATGTTAATAATGATTTTATGGTGTTTTTTAATAGCAAACATAAACGAATGAACGAACAAATAAATAAATAAATAAATATTGAACATTTTCATTAGTTTTTTTTCTGTTTACGTGATGGGATCTTTCGAAGACATTATAGAAATCAGAAATCATGCAGAACAGAATGAAACCGCTATAATCTTAAGACAGGTAAATGTGTTAAATATAATGGTACAGCATATTTCATAAATTACGGTGATACAATAAATACAATAAAATCAGATCAACTATTCAATTCAATATTATACAAAACTAAAAGGATAATATACTGTTTTAGATTCTGTCAATATGATAATCAAGGACATTTAACTATCTCTGAACACTCTCACAAATGCTGTCACTGGGGCAGTAGCTTTTTTAAACAGTACACCTTTTTACCTTATTTACCTCTAAAGGGTGCATATTAGTACCTCAAAAGTACATATTAGTAACTAAAGTGTACACATTAGTACCGAAATGGTAGCCTATATAAGTATCTTTTCAAAGATACTTATAGTACTGTCACTGGGACAGTACTCTTTGAAAGATACTTATATAGGCTACCATCTCGGTACTCTTTTTCTGAGAGTGTGTGCAACAACCGCATCTTACATATGAATACCTATGACTACTAATGAGATTATATTGTACAATCACCCTCTAAATTCTTGAGGATGCCGCTACGGTTTATTATCATCCTGATTTTAATTTGCCCCGCTTTATAGCGTCCTGCTCCGGGAGGACATTTCTCCTTCACTTAATTCCCCCTCAGTAATTACTTGTAAACAGTCAAGGGTTTTAAACACCACTTTCAAGTGTGCGCCAATCAAAAGCACCCGCGTGTGAGATGAAGGGACCCGAGCTGAAATCTTGTAAAACTGCTGAGTTAGACCGTCCCGTCCTAAGTAATCAGTCACCGGTTTCAGCTCATATACCCTTCTGATGAGAGATGAATGCTGTTAAGCAGAACCCCAGAGGCATGATGGGAGATGTGATGCTGGTTGCAGTGTTCACTCCTAAGAGAACCAAATCAGTCTACCCTGTCCCGAGTCCCAAAACCCGGGTCTCTTTTCTCCCTCTTTACGGAGAAAAAACAAGCCCGGACAGACCTTGTAAATTGGCTCCATCTCCATCTACAGTTGGATTATGCAGTGAATGTTGCGACAGTTATTTTGATAGCAGCAGATGTAGCTGAGCGCAGAGGCATTGTAATATATGAGCTTGAATATGCCAGCGCTGGTCTTTGAAGAGCCTGTCACCTAGTGATTTGACATTGGGTGGGCGCCTGTTTAACAAAACAACCTTAAACAAGCTTATCTTTATTCAGGGTTATTTGTTAAGACACCTCATCAAGTTGGGTGAATTTGCATATTAATTGAATTTGTAGCTGCTGCTTTAAGGTGAGAGATTTCAGTGCACTGTCTGCAGGCTTTTTTTAACTAGCAGGAAATTGCTTCAAGTTTGGGAGATGTAACACGTTTAAATCTACATAGGGTGGATTGTTTTAGGAAGGAGGAGAGAGAAAAATCTAGTCTATAATCTGGTTTTATTATCATCCCACAGGCATCATGCAATACTTTTTTCTGTGGTTAGTTTTCATCTTTTTTTCTGTAAATGTATCCTGCACACTGTTGTATAGATTGAAAATCTTTATTAAATAATACAACTTTGCACTCAGAGACATTCATCGAGCATGTTTCATTCTTTAGAAATGCCTGTTGAAGGTTTCTGATTGAAACGCTGCATTATTCAATAACAATTTGCAAGCTATGACAGTGAGCAGGACATTTTTCTATTCTATTTTTCCATTCAATTTAGTGTGCCCGACGTACCTGTCCATGACCATCTAGGAGTGTGAGAGATGTTTATTTATTTTGTATACATATTTTAAAAGATGTTTTCTCATCATAACAAGAACACTATGAATAATAATGTTATGATTATTTTTTCCCCTCCAGTAATTTGCATCAAATTGAAGCCTGGACATTTCTTGTAGTATTCTGCTCCATTGTAAAGATGACAACCCAGTTTCCTTTTTTTGTTTTTGTTTATTTGTTTTTTATTTATTTAAATTATAATTTATTTGTGCAGATGATGTACATTCTTAATTATTAATTGTATTATTTTATTCTATTTAGATTTATTGTTGTATATTTGTTGTATGTAGTATTTTTGTTTGTTTTCTGTTATTATTTTATTAAGTTTTATTGTTGTATATTTGTTGTAAGTAGTTTTTTATTTTGTTTTATTATTTTAAGTTATTTATTTTTCTTATATATTTGTTGTATGCAGTATTTTTGTTTTATTTTATTATATTATTTTATTTATTTTAATTGTTGTATATTTGTATGTAGCTTTGTTTTTGTTTTTTGTTTTGTTTTGTTTTGTTTTGTTTTGGAAACCTGAGAGATCCTTGTTAAGACATTAAGTTTGTTTTTATTTGTACACAATATTGCGAAGAAACGTTCTTGTTTATCGCCCGTGTTATTTTCCTATTTTAATTGTTTCTCAAGATGTTTCTCAATCGAATGAAGCCTTTAGATGAGCTGTCCGAGAGATTCAGAGTCTTCGACTCTAGATATCCTGGCCGGCAGGTGAATTTTTATTTGGTCGTATCACCTCTAACAATTTATTTCCCTATGGGCTGATAGTGTGGGAAGGTGTGAGTGTGTGTCAGTGTGCCCATGCAAGTGTGTGAACGATGGAGGGAAAGAATAGCAGGATGATGAAAGGATTTCTGTGGGTGATGAAGTCTCACTGTCTAAGATGATTGACCCCTTCTGTCCTACCCTGCTCCTGTCTGCCTGTCTAATGCACCCTTTCCCAGAATGCACCAGTATAATGAGTGAGAAATATCTGACAATAGCCCAGTCTCTCTCTCTCTCATTATCCTCCATGCTTCGGTCCAACCCTCTGGGAGAGAGCATATTCCAGCCCGACATGCTGCTTTTCTCTTGAGAAGATGTCTGGAGTGTAAACATGTCATTCTCTCCCACTTTTTTCGGACTGCATGCTTTAGGGCAGAGTGACAGGGAGAAAGTGTGAGAAAGTGTGTTTGTGAGTGAGAGGCTTTTCTGTGACTCTGGAAGGGCAGGCAGGCAGGCACGTGACCGAACACAGGGAAAGCACTCATACTGCAGATGCAATTAGGCTAAATGGGATTAGGCCTATCACATTTCTGCCGGCCACGGTCCCAGAGCCACCTGGGAGAGAAAAAAAAGGTGGGGGGTGCGGCTCACAGGAGGAAATGAGGAAGTGTAGAGGAAGCATCTCAACTGAACTCTGGGAAATGATGGAAACTCTACACTTACATTGTGATAGCTTCACTGATAGTAGCCGAGACATTAATGGAGCAGCCTTAAATCAGTGTGTTAAAGGACAACTTGTCTATCCAGCCATGTTAAATCCCAGTGGAACAGTTTGTAATGCGTTTCATTTAAGCAGTGGTTCTCAGTTGAAGAGCCCAGATGTGGGTCATAATGCTAAACGCAGTGCTAAAAAATATACAAAGAGCAAATTACCAATTAATCATGCATAGTTAGAATAACTAAATAAATAGCTTTAAAAAAGAGAAAGAAAGCATTTATTTTGTTGTTGACATAGAGGGTTGTGAGTAAACTTTATTTTAGCACAAATTCTTGTTACTTGGTTGCCTTATTAGCCAGAGACAGACGTCAACGTGTGAACAGATTGCATAACGTTCTCTTTCTCAACAAAAAACATGAACAAAACTAAGCAAAATAATAGAAAACATGACCCAGACTGAATTAAATATGGGTTCACCTTGTGTTTTCTGCAAGGGATTATGGAATGTGAATGGCACAAAACCATCAAAAAAACTATTTAGGATGATTTTTTTATTTTATATTTTTACTATGTTTGGTAAATAAATATATTAATTATTCATTCATTCACTGATTCATTCATTTATTGGAGCTATGTTTATATGGTATCTCAAACCTGTGTCCAGAAGCAAACCTTGTATGATTCCTGAAGTATGAACTTTGTCTCAGATATTTCTCCCAAAAAGTCACACTTTATTATTAATGCTTTAAATGTAAGAGTATGCGGAACAGAACTACAATACAAAATGTAACTATAGACAGAACCAAAGCACATCAATGTCAAAAATTATCAAAATTGGGTGCTTGACAAAAAACTAAAAAAAAAAAAAGTCAGCACACCAAAATGCAAAAACAATTGAATAGTGGACTTTACACAAGGTAACGTTTCAAGCTAACAGGCTCTTCGTAAGAACACAAATTATAGTGTCCGTTCATTTAAAATGTTAAATGTATTATAAATGCTAAAGTCTAAGCCTAAATTAATTTATTTAAAGAGAAACTGAAACTATCTCTGTTTGGGAAATGTGCTATACAAATAAACAAACTCTCATTCAGCACAAAAAGTTTGCACCTATTTTGCGTGCTTGAAGTAAATTGCATTATAAAAGGTGCTTTGGAATCTACCATGTTTCATTTGCAAATGTGGCATATATAAACTTTTGCCATCAGTTGTCATGGCTCAGTTGCATTATAGCCCAACCCAGTAGAACCAACCCAATAAAGAGTGGTGAAGTTATTTTCATTTTGCTGTGATGAAAAGGTCACTAGTCTGCTTTGCCCTATGGGTTAACACTATCGGAATGCATTTCTTGACAGAAATGAAGAAATACAGTGAAATTAGCTGGAGGAATTCCAGCCGCCATGTCAACATGCTGCAGATGAAAACCATACACCTGTTTTATTGCCCCGATTTACGATTTGTATGATATTGAGTCGTGGAGATCGTGGGACCGTTTTAGTTCAGCACAGGATGCGAGGTGACATTTATTGTTGCTTAGAAATAGAGCTGATATGGAGTATTTTTCTTCTTTTGATAAATGTCAACATAAACAAAGCAATAGGATAAAGAAGAGGCTGACATTTTCACACTATGCGATTTTCATCAGAAAGCGTCACACATCCTTTTTCATGCCTGAAGTCATGGAGAGAGAAAAAGACAGAAGAGAGAAAAAATGAGCATGTATTTCATGTTAAGGCTGCTGAAACAGAACTAATGGTGGTTTGAAATGGCCTCTCTAAGATGAGCTACCCAACTGTAATGTCCTGTATATTAATGTATTTTCCCCTTTTATTTCATACATTTTACCCCATAGACAGGGGTTATCTTGAATTAATGCTTTAATAATTAGAAAAACCCAAAAATAAAAATGTCATTATGTGTGTTCACCCTGATTCAAACCGTATTATGATGGCTTTGTGTGAGGAACAGATTAAAATGCAAATTGTTATTCACTAAAAAGCCTTTATTATGCTTTTTGTGTTTGTGTCACAATATGTATGTAAGTACATAGTAGTTAAGGCCACATAGTGTAAAGTGGAATTAAAGTGGATTACTATTTCAATATTGGCTAAAAAAATAAATATTGACAAGAATTGTTTGGCTGTTGGTGGCACTTTGCATTAAATGAACAAACAAATTCAAATTAACAAAACAGTATTGTGTTGTTTTGGACAATTGTTAACACATAATGCTTCATGATTCCTTGATTTGTGAACTACTCCTTTATTATAGGAACTTATTAGTTGTAGAACCCGGCATTATTGAGCTACAGCTCAGCTTCAGTGTGAATGCGAACATCAGACTCTTCTGTTTTAATAGCATTTTTGAGATGTCTGTGAATTCATCCTATTGCCGGGTTGTGTATGTGAATAGCATGGTCACACACGCTCCCACGCTCACACATATATCTGTCAAAAGAGAGGCCCATGTTTCCCAGCTCACCTCCGTGCTTCCTGGTGGCAGCTGTATTGAGACAGGGTCCTTTAGTCTGCCAGTTTCAGCCACTGTCATTGTTCCCCCCACGAGTAAATACTGGCCTCCTACAGCTGTTCAAATGCTGCCTGACTTCCCTATGTGTTTAGGAACAAGAGTCACCTCTCGGCACTAACACAAGGACACGGCCATGGGAAAGGATCGCTGGCACCACAAAATCTCACTCCATGCACACACAGATACAGTTTCTGCTGCCGATTTTTTCAAATGTTAGCAAAAAAGAGATGGGGCATTAGTCTAAATGCCACCTTCACAGTGAGGGGTGATGATACATTACATTAATGCTATCTCCTTTTTTCCGTTCTTTTGTCATCATCTCCGCACTGGACTGTGGGTAATTAGATATCTCAGCAGCCCGAGAGGGTCTCGTCCCTCGCGGGGCAGATGATTTAAAACAGCACACGGGGACGTGGGAAAGAGAGCGTGAACTTGAGGGGGCCGCCACTTTGTCACACAGAGCAAATAAATGGCTGGGAGTGCACATGAATGTTCCTTAATGATGAGGAATTTTAAAAAGCCTGCGCGGACCACACTGCGGGGACAATATGTTTTCTGCGCGGGGAGACCGGTGAACTGGGCTACGGCAGGCTGAGATGTGATATGGCCCATTAATTATTGAATCCGCTGACGGCTTGATAAATGGCCGTGTCACTGCTCTCATCCCGTTGACTTACAGCAAACCGCCGCACCCAAACTCAGCACGACTATCCAAACTTTCCTTGCAGGGATTCTGCCACCTCTTACCTTCATTTATCTGTTTGCTTGATTTTGATGCTATAGTTAGCTAATATAGCATTCCTTGTAGTCATTAGGTGCGTCTGAAATTGCATCCTGTCTACATTTAATGAGGAAAGAGCTTCACAAGCATTAAAAAAACGTGTTCTGTTTAGTATGAATGTGTTAATTATGAATAGCTGGACATACATCACCAGCCATGTTGTCATTGTCTTGAGACTTATTGCGTTCAACTCCTCTCCCATGGCCTAACGGCACAGTAAAGTGTGCATCAGATGCACACTTACAAATCGGCGGAAACAGCAGGTCATCCATGTGCTTTGAGCCTATATGAATACCATGAATTTGAACATACTACCCCTGCAGCATACCATTTTTCACTTGCTATATTGTAAGGATGTCTGCATATTCGGATGTAGTGCTTCTTACTTACTAACACTAACGATGGTATTAGTGTGGCTAGTTTTTTTATAGCATTAAGGCCCGTTCACACCAAAGACGATAACTAGCTATAAAGATAACGATAAAGATATAGTTCTAAAAATTAGGCACAGAGAAACGATTATCGTTGGAATCACTTTCAGACCGATTTTTCTAGCTGATGAACAATTCAAACATTGACATCCAATCAGAATCCATCCTAATATAATGAGCTGGAGAATTTAAAGCGGCAGACGAGCGTGCGCTTAGAATAAAAACAGACGATATCGTCCGCTGGTGTGGACACTAATATCATTATTTTTATAATTATCTTTAAAGCTATCGCTCTTGGTGTGAACAGGGTTTTATACTAGCTTAGATGTTTTCAAAACAGTGTAGCTTTTCTGGTGGTAGGCTAAGCAACCTTTTCTGTTGATTAGCAGTGCAGCTATGTCTGAAGCTTTACAGAATGAAGTAATAATCAAACAGTCCTTACACGTTTCTTATTTGAAGCATTTTGTTCACTGCTGCTCTTTAGCACTATGTACAGTAAACAGAGTTTTCTAGCTTTTATTATCTGTATATGTTGTAAAGTGTTTATTTTATTTTTGTCTCCTTATTTTGTACCAGAGAAATACCAATAGGATACATTTATGAAGATATTGTCCTCCTAAATAACTTAAATGTAGTAGGCTACTTATTGTATAATGTAGATGTGTAACAACTATTTAAATGTTAGTTTGGCTGTATTTGAACTAGGGCTGCATAATAATGGAAAAAAATGACATTGCGATGATTTGTTTTATTTGTGATATATATTGCAATATGAAAAAATACAGGAATTTTCTCAAGATGACTTGAATAGCCATATTTGGAAAGAAGGAATCATTCTAGAATCAATGGGTGATTTTTTGGGGTGTATTTGCACAGAAAATAAAAAATATGTTTAGAAATGTATTTATCTATCTAATTATTTTATTTAATCAGTCAGTCTGAACAATTTTTGTACTGTTAAAAAATTTGGTGGGAACACTTGGATATAATTTTACAAGAAGCAACTCAAACCTTTTTTAGGAACCATATAAAAATCTCTTTGCACTTGAGTTTTCATAGGCCACATTCCCACTGTTTTTGATCAATTCAGTATGACTATAAAGTAATATATAAGTGAAGCGCAGCGCTGTGTTCATTTACACATGTGCAGCTGATTATAAGGTGTCTCGGTGTCTAGAATGGCTCTATATCACGAGCTCCACATGTATAAAAGGGATACAGTCCCACAAATCCTGCTGAAACTGGCAGCGCAAATATATTTATTTATTTAAATTGCAACCATATAACAATATCTATTTTATTTCCATATAGTGCGTAGTCCTAATTTTAACTACTTTAAATGATGCATAGCTTGGCAGGCTAGTCATTCTTTAAATATCGAACCGGAATGACGTAAACAGTCTTAGCTGAACATCCGAATAGCACATTTGTTCGATGCATCCATTAGAAGTGTAGTTAGTTGAGCAAGGGGTGTGAGAATGCCAATCTGTGAGGCTTTCTATAGCATCAAACAGGAGGCTGTGTGAAGAAAAGCGTCAGTGTGCAGCATGTCAGCTGGACTGAACACAGCCGGTGACGTTACTGTGGTCAGCCGCTGCTTTGGGCAGCAGGACTGAGTGGATTGTGGGAAGACTGAGGGGGCTAAGAACACCTGCACATTTCCAAATGAGCCATTCAGCCTTTGGGCCAAAACTATGTTATGAGTTGTTTTTCTTTTATTTCCATAAGCAATGTAAGTGTCAAAATATTTACTACAGCTCTCCAGAAATATAATTTTGGTTTAGCAAGCCCTCCAAGTATTTAAATTGGATGATTTGTCCTTGGCAGAAATGCTAACGAATGACAGAAATGGATTTACCTTTTCCATCACAAGATTAAATTAAATATGAAATTTGGTGCAGACTGGACATTGCATGTTTAAGTTAGTGTAAAACAAGTCATTTCCTGTTGTCAGCAGGTGGCGCTATGATTATAACAGAATATTGGCCTTTAGATGTGTTCAGGCCAGGACTCTTAAGCCCGGAACACACCAAGTTGGTCCTCGTCTGCTTTTTTTCGTCCGATTCGACATGTTGAATTGGCGTCGGAGTTCGTCGGTCAGTCGGGCCATCTGATAATTCTGATTAGCTGTTCAGCTGGCGAACCGGTGCAGAAAGGCATTTCTTCTTACGCAGGCGCAGAACGGACGTACTACTTGGCCGTCGGGTGTTGAGCGTCGACTTGGTGTGTTAGGACAACTTTGGACCCAGACGCTTTCGATGTGAGCTGACCCTGCAGTCTGCATTTGTCGCCACTAGTTCATCGGCGTTGGCTTGGTGTTTTCTGGGCTTTATCGAGCGTATGAAGTTTGGGGCAGATCAGACATTGTATGTAAATCTCTATGAGGATTCAGTTAGAGTGTAAAACATTTCACTTCCTGCTACCAGCAGGTGGAGCTCTGACTATAACTGAATATGGTCATGGCCATGTGTTCAGGACAGGTCTCTTATCAAACATGTGAATTTTGGTGCAGATTGGACATTGTATGCCCGAATTATAACAACTTCCTTTTTCATGTCGAAACTTCGACATTTGTCAGACCGCCACAGACACACCCTTCAACGAAAATTCAAGATCTTCGCAATTTAATTTCACAAAGGGCTTTAGATTACACTGACCAAATTTGGTGTTCATTTGATTAAATCTTTAAGAGGAGTTTGTTTAAATACAATGCCTGAAAATTGTGAAAACGGCACAAAACTTGCCGAGAAAATTCCAAATAACAGACTTCCTGTTGGGACTTCGTACCGGGCTTTTTTTTGTAGGTATTGGTGTGTCACATGTATCTACCAAATGATGTGCATGTATGTGAAACATAGCCCTAGAGGCACTTCATTGAAATTGTATAGGTGGCGCTATCGAGCCATTTTGCCACACCCACTTTTGAAATTTTAACCACTGGCTTGTGTGCAAAGTTTCATGAGAATTCGAGCATGTTTAGGCCCTCAAAAATGCAATTAATTTTGGAGAAGAAGAAGAAGAAGAAGAAGAAGAAGAAGAAGAAGAAGAATCTGAGCAATTCCAATAGGGTCCTCGTCATCTGGTGCTCGGGCCCTAATTAAATACATTTTTTAAATATAATTTAAATTATTAAATACATTTTTTATAAATCAAATACTTTTGTGTTTATTTTCTACATTTTTACAAACATTATTTATTTAATAAAATAAATGCAGACTTGGTGAGCATGGTGAGACTTCCTCCAAAAACATGAAAAAAGGTAATGTATATTTATAATTGTTTTTCTAAGATAACAATTTACTTTTGAATAGCTATATGATTGTTTTTAATACAGTAATCTTCAGTTATTAAGACCAGACAGTGATAGTTTGTCCTTTTTGACCTGTTCTCTCAGCACCTGGGGAAATGAGTTTATCCGTCGGTTTGATTCCACCCAGCTACGTGCTAAGCCAAGTTGTCATCATCTTTTTATTAAAAAAGAATCTCTTCTTTAGTGTCTCACTTTTCTAAAAGATGTGCATTTGTGAGTCATGACAGGTCAGTATGGATTTAATCGCTACTTTAAAAGTGTCCTGTTGTTTCATCATAAATAAGCGGCCCCCGTGGTGTGCTACAATAAAGCACAGTTTAAACATTTTCATTCATCATGCTCTCTTCCTCTCCGCAGATCCCAAACTTAAATAATGGACCCCTTTTTGTAAGTCAAACGGTAGGTTGTGAGTCAAAGGAGATGAATTCTAATAGCTCCCCTACCACCCACCCACACACACACACACACACACACACACACACACACACACACACACAAGCACACTATTCCCTCAACTTGTGCAAGGTACACTGAAGGCAGTAAGTGTGAAGGAGCCAGAGCTATGCTTCATTTTGAGGTAATGACAGTCCCTGTAGATCTATGCAAATGCCAGCTGCCGCATTGGCTGCTGTAAAAGATGGTAGCAATTAGGCCTTGCTCTTAAAACAAGGTGAGTCAGGACCTTTTAATGGTGCGCTGTTCATCGGCTCCCACACATGTGGCGGCTCATGTTCCTGTGCCAGAGAAAGCCATGGCCAGCATACGAACGTGCGACTCAGGAGGTCTTTGTGTGAGTTTAATATGATTTATGATGTGTACTTTTATTGTTGAAATTCAGGATTTTCATCAGTTTCATAGTTTTGATAATGTGTTTTTAAAATCGACATGCAGTTGGTTTGCCTGAGGCACTAGTCAAATAATCTATTTTAAAGGGGCAGTTCACCCAAAAATGACAATTCTGTTATTGTTTGTAATCCATCCGTTTTGGTGACCGTTGACCTCTGTTGTATAGACATTTCTCAAAAAAAGATCTACACAATAAAGCAATCCATACATTTTTGGAACAAGGAAAATAAGACATTTTGGGTGATTTAGGGAACCCTTCATGATGAGAACAGTTATGTGTTCAGCGGACTCTAATGTTTCTTAGGGGGTTTTAATATCAGATGTGTTCAAAAACATCTTGAGACATGCTTTTTACTGCTTTTAACTTGACACGTTGTTTTAAATCCAACATTTATGGAGGGATTCTCATAAAACAAAAGATGTCCATCTGAATTTGTGAAGTTGTTGCAGGGGTGCATTAAATAAATAGTTCTCCCAAAAATGAACCCATCAGGCAATCCAAGATGTAGTTTGTTTCTTCTTCTGAACAGATTTGGAGAAATGTAGCATTACATCACTTGCTCACCAATAGATCCTCTTCGTTGAATGGGTGCCGTCAGAATAAGAGTCCAAACAGTTGATAAAAACATCACAATAATCCACTAGTAATTCCAGTACATTGATAAACAGCATGTGAAGTGAAAAGCTGTGCGTTTGTAATAAACAAATACATCATTAAGATATTTTTAACTTCAAACCATTGCTCCTTTTAGAGTCCTCTATAGTTTAGCTTTCTCAGAAATTGATAAATTAGTTGATTAATTGAGTAACTTGTTGGACCACAAGTCAACCGGCTGCCCATCATGATTAAACCCTACAGTATAGAGTATTATTTTAATTTATAAATTGTTCAAAGTCCTTAGTTAAATTCATAATCATACTATAAATCTATTCTCATACTCTAACTATGTGCAGTTTTGTCATTTCTAAGTTGGTTTTGACAGGTTGTTTCTCTCTTTGTTTTCTCAACTTTCCTATTTTTGGGTCCCTGATGTTTGAGACCTTGATGGAAGAACAACAAATAACTGCTATTTAGACTACAGTTGATTTTTTCGTGGTCCTTGATTCTTTGGCCTTGAGTGGTTTGCAGTGCAAATGGTCCTGTAGGGCATGTGTGATGTGCATATATTCGAGACAACCTGAGGGTGAACATGGTTTCTCTGTATCCCTGAGACCTGAAACGTTGGCCATGGAATACATTAGCAGTTTTTCTGTAGGAATGTGTGAAGGGATTATGGCTTTAAACTGAATGAACAACAGCATTAATATAATAGGTCAGTTGGAAAAGGTTGGTTGGAAATTATGTTTGGGGCTTTTACAATGAAAGCAGATGAATGCTTTTATTTTACAGGAACTGCTATTAGTTTAGCTAATGTCTCTCATTTCCTCAGCAGAGCTTTTTTCTTCAGGTTTTTGGACAGAAGATTAACTCTATGGTTGAAGCCAAATGGCTTTGTCCGGGCTGTCTGGTCAGACAGAAATTCCAAGCCAAAACAGTCATGTCTCTCAATAAACCATGTGCTTCAACATTTCCAATCCAAATACATTATTTGGTGTATTTCAGTGTTTGCATCCAAGTAAAATGGAGCAGAAAGACACCTGTTTTGTGGTGCATTTAAGATTAATTGAGGCACTGCAGGTGATTGTCTGGAAGATGCCTAAAAACTTAAAATAAAATTAGAATTAAAATATTTAAGAACCTGGTTCACATAGTATGAATTTAGCCACAATTTTGCCATCTGATACCAATTTTAGCAATTGCAAAGATTTATTTTGGATATAATATATAAATCTAGAAAATGTAGGCCATATTTTTACAGAGAGTACACTAGGCTTAAATTAGTTTCAATAAAGATGATTGTATAGCTCACTTAGATCATTCATGATCATGTAGTGGCTATTTCTATTTCCCAATTCTTAAATATCCAATATACATTTCCAGTCAAATATTTTTTTTTTTTAAATAAGTCTCCTATGCTCACCAAAGCTGCATTTTATTTAATAAAAATACAGCTGAAACAGTAATATTGTGAAATATTATTACAATTTAAAATAACTGTTTTTATTTTAGTGTATTGTAAAATGTAATATATTTATTTGATGACAAAGTAATATATTCTTGTGAGTCACATGATCCTTCAATTTTGATCAAAATGCAGCCTTGGTGAACATAAGAGACTTCTTTTAAAAACATTTTACAACTTTTAGGATTTAAAACTTTTGATCGTGCAGTAGTGAATCTCATCAGATGCTGATTCCTGAATGTTAGACTTCTAAATCAAACAGCAGCCGCCATGAGTGCAGTGCATTGCGTTGAGCTCCAACACCGCAAATATTTGCATGTATTTGTTGTGCATCACAGCATCAATTGTACAGGTCATCGCTGCATCTCCTAGGGCCATTCAAGATTTGAATTAGCAATGTAGGGATTACAGGAGAGCTTCAGGGGGCTGGCGGAGAGCTGCTTTTGTAGGACTCAGTCTCTGAGCTGGGGAGTTTCAACATCATGAATACATTATAGGCTTAAGACGTATACATGCATGGGCATATGTGTGATGCATATGTTATCGGCATTATAAGGAAAAACATGCATAAAACTTAACTCATTTGTGGCTACATGGGTTTGTGATCTATAAATGTGCCATTCCTTATGGTAACTGTAAAAAAGGGGGACGGGCTGTAAATTTATCATCCAAGTCTGAGACCACTAGTGAAAATGCCTATGTTTTACATTTTTGTAATATAATAAAAAAAATATTATTATGATTTACACATTTATTTGTATTATATTTATCAAGTATAAGTAATACAACATTTTTATTATTATATATTTTCAATTTATAATTATATGTCTTATTAATATCATCCCATTCAAAAGTTTGGTGAAAAAAAAAATATATATATAAATATATATATAATATATACACAGTATAACTTATTTAGCAAAGCCACATTAAATTGATCAAAAACAGTAAAAACAGTTCTGTAGTTAATTTTATAATATTTTCACAGTATTGCTGTTTTACTGTACTTTTTACATTATTACAATTAGATTATATAGATTTTATACTACCGTTTTGAGATTGAGGTTGTAAGATTTTCATGTTTTTGAAAGCTTTCCAAGGTTGTATTTTATATAATCAGATATACATATCTTTTTATCTAAATAATAAAAGAAAATCCTATATTTTCAAAGTGGTGACTGACCTTTTGACCCCTTCTGTATGTTTTCTATAATACCAGGTAAAGAAAAACTATTTACATGTTTAGTGTGCTTGATAGGGCTGAATGTTTTCAGAGAGCAAGGCCATGTGTCTGAGGGTGACCTTGCTCATGTATGTGCGTGCATGTGCTTAAAATGGCTGCAGTGATAAACAAACACTCATCTTCAGTTCACGGCTGCTATCAAACGCTACTCCCGCTCATGATGCACGAGCCGGGTCATGAAAGCCACGTCTGTTTCACCTCAGAATAAAAAATGAAAACGGCAACAACAAAAAGAATTCCAAGCACCTTGCCCTCACAACAGAGCGAACGCACGTGCACAGTATAGATTAAGCCTCGAGCTGTCAGAGCTAATTGAAAGTAATAGAGCCTGCAGTCATTGGATTAGCGTGTCAGACATTGATACTGTCGGGCTGGAAACAGTTGGTCCAGAGATTGAATGATATTAGAATTGGCAGGGGCTGTTTCCAACAGTTTGTATGTGGACTGTGAAAGGTTTTGGGCGTTTTGCTTTAGGATTTTCAAAGGTGTGAATCTTGTTTTATGATGTATCAGAATTTTGTCCTCTGGAGAGGAAATGCATAATGCAAAGATGCCTTAGGGTGAGCAGTGACCTAATATTTTTTTTTCTTTTTTTTTTTTTTTTTTTACAAAGGATCTTGAAAAAGTTATTCAAGGATAGCTTTTCCTCAAGAAACACTGCTCTCATAAATAATACAAAAAATAACAGAAAGTTGCTACATTATCTTCTGGTAATATTAAAATTGCTGGTTGCTAGAATATAAAAACATGATAATAAAGCCTTTACTTTTTTGCCGTAGGATGCATCATTAGCATATATTTTTTAATGAATAGTTAAATGGATATTGTACCTAAAATTCTCTCATCATTTACTCACCCCAATGTTGTAGCAAACCCGTATATACATATATAAAAAAATTTTTTTGAAGAATATACAGGCAGTTACTTTTCCATTTAATACATTTTAATTAAGACTGGGGCAGCCAAGCTCCAAAATGTCATAAATATGGTTCATATTGGCCACTTTTATGATATTTGTATGAAAAAAGTGGCCAGAATCAGTGTTATTTTAGTATTATAGTAGCTTTTAGTTTTGTATTTTCAGTTTTCATTTCAATTTTGTTTTTTTATTTAGTTTTCTTTATTAAAATATTGCTACTGTATTTGTTAATTTTTTTAATGAATTTACAATGTTGAGTATTTCAGTTAGTTGCCAATGAAATATTTCTCATATTTGTAATTTTTCTAACCAATATTAATATTTTATTTCAGCTTTATTTGAATTAACACAACTATTTTAATAGTTTTAGTGTTAGTAAATGATAATTACCCTGACTAGGACATTCTTTATAAATTCACCTTTGAGTAAATGATGAGAGATTATTCTTTTTTTTTTGTGAACTATCCATTTAAATATTACAAGAATTTAATGTTTTGGCTTAACCAAGCCTCTGTTTAATTAAAAGAATAGAAAGTGTGACTAAAGCTCTAAAACTAAGTTTTGATGGTTATTGTTCTACCTTGTTTTTATTGTTTTTGTTCATTTGCATTTTGCGGTTCAGTGTTGATGCACCCTCTGCCCACATATTCTAGTTAGTCATCCATTCTTCCTTGAATTCCTCAGATATATCTTTTAACAAACAAAAAAGCTGGAAATGGTTCATTTAGTCTACATCTGGACCCATGCTTTCAAGGTTTTTTTTTTTTTTTTGGCAGTATAAGTGCAATGTAACAGATTTACCAGAATATGATCATCCGATAGTCTTTGTAATGTGTGCAACTGACATTTCACAATAAACCTCCCCCTCTGAAGAAGACAAAACCGACACCAACCATCTGTTTTCAAGTTTGATAGCCCTATATCATAAATTGCTCTTCGAGGACAAGAGAGGAGAACGCTTCACGACAAGAAAGAAAATTAAACTTTGGCCTTAATACAGTAATAACATGACAAATTATGTCCCATTTTCTTCAGGCGACTTTGCTTGAGGAAATATTGGAAGACGCCCATGGGAGCAGCCAGTCATCCATCACAGGCCAGCGCTGCGGCCCTGAGGACCAGCCTGCCCACAGCAGCAAAGCAGCTAATAGCGACACAGAACTCAAGCACCCCTGGGGAGGAGACCAAGCAGTCGCCTGCTACGAAAACAGAGCAGTGGAGGGGATCAAGGTTTGTTTTGTCCCCTGCGTTTTTAGGCTATTATTTGTTCTGCCTGGGCGGGTGAAATATTAGCGTCCTTGGCCGCTGGATCTCCTTCTCCCTCGCGCAATTGACAGATCTCATTATGAGATAAAAATGACAAAGATAGCTCATGATGCTTCAGAGAAATGTAAAACCATTAGCAGGTCATTGTCATAGTTATAATGTGTCCTTTTAAGCAGCTTAGTGAACTGGTGGTGAAGTGTGATATCGGGATTAACCTATGAGGGAGTTTTGCTGCACCGTTCGGCTGGTGTTGATGAAATTGCGACGTGCGCTTTTGGGGCTCCGCAGAGAAATGGCAGAGTTCTGCAGGGTTACAGAATGAAATGGGGCTGTTTGTGACGGAAAAGAAGAAAATTGACTGAAGAGGGAGAAGCGAGTGAAAGTCTTATTTTCCTGCACGTTACGTTTCAAATGTGTGCAGTCTTTACCTGTTATCTGCAGGCCTAATGGAGAGTTAAAAAATAATAGATAAATTGTCTTGAAAACAAATGACATGTTTTGCACCATTTTGCATCAAATGTAATGATGCAATTTGCACTAAAATTACAGCAATCTGATGCAACTGATTCATTAGAAAGACCTCAAGTGAACAATTTTATCTCAAATTAGGCTTAGCCTTACAGTGCAGGAGACATATTGACCAATTTCTTTGATACATTTTTTTATTTTTTTTTTTCATTTTTGGATTCAGTATTAACTAAATTTCATTTTATGGAAAAAATGGCCAGGTTCAGTGTTATTTTAGTATTATTTTTTACTATTTATGTTTTATTATTATTTAAAATGAACTTTCATTTTGATAGAATTTCAGTTTCATTTTTAGTTATGTGCTTTTATAATTTTTTATTTATTTAAATACTACTATTTACGTTTAGTTCCGTTTTAGTTTTGCTGGCGTTACTGAAATTACGAAGTGAGCTCCCAGGGATCTGCGGAGAAAAGACAGAGTTCAGCAGGGCCACCGAAATAAATTAGGTTGTTTGTGATGAGAAAGTCTTATTTTCCTGCGCTGTACGTTGCAAATTTATGCTTTCTTGACCTGTTATGTGCAGGCCTCACAGGGAATTCCCAAAAAAATTGGGTAAATTGTCTTTGACAACAAATGTTTTTGCACCATTTTGCATCGGTGTCATAAAGAAAACCAAATGTAATGATGCAGTTTACACTAACATTGCAGCATCATTTTGATGCAAAGTCTTGGTTTCATAATCACTTCCCAGCGCTGAAAGTGTTAGCGCTGACTATAATTTACCTAGACAGGAGGTGAGTAAACGATTTCAAATCTGTTTTTCGCCCAACGTCTGCACTCAGAGAATAGGAGATAAAGGTTTCAAGCACACATAGCGGATTCCTCGGCACAATACAGTCAGTAATGTGGATTAATTATTGCTTAGTGTTTTTTTGGAGTGTCTGTTTTGCAGCAACGAGCTATTACTGAGCCCTATCAATCATTCTATTAACTCTGGCTATGCCTTTGACATCACATTAGTGAATGTAACTCATTATCTGGAGGGAAATTAGAGTAGTGCGGATCCAGCCATGCATTATGTCTCTCTGCCCCGTAGCACACAACTCGGAGTTGTTTGATTGCAATGCCTGCTAGAACTGAAGTTGATTAAGTAATGACAGATACAGTATCTGCGGTTGCACTCCAAACTAATTCATCATTAGTGGCAGTATCACAGGTCGCTATTCTTACGCAGCTGAACGAAGCTCCTGGAAAGCTGTGACTTTTTCACACTTTTACACAAGTAGCATCCAAAATATCAAACTTCACAGATACGCGAGCCAAATCGCACAATAGCGAAATTAGCGAACGCCCAAGCATACTGTCGAGTTGTGAAGAAAATTGTGAACTTGTTCCGAGGAGCGATCCGTGGTGGAGGCTCAGCTAAATCTGCCATTCAAGCTGCTACAGATATCGAGAATCGAGCCAGAGGATGTGACACGTATTGATGGACTTTCTGTTAATTGTTTATTGTGTTTAAATGCATTTCTGGCGGCACAACTCAGCTCCTTTGTGTCATTAAAAGTTCTTTCGATTGCATTTTCATGCAACCTTGACCTTCTCCGCTGAAATAACAATCAATACAGTAGCCATTAGCATCCGCGTAATTGCGGCAGAAAAAATGAGCTAACAGCCTCTCCGGTCTTTTCCGCCATTTGTTTAGGAAGCAGATGGAGCGAACTAAAGAGCTTGTAGGAAAGATGGATTTGATGAATTAAAACCCAAGATGCAAATTTAGATTTCTGTAATTACACTAGCTGATCATTACGATTTTTCAGCGCAAACCTTCTGCCATCTTGTCTTTTGGCAGGGCCCATGTCCTTAAGAAACAATTACAAACACATGTTCCCTACGAGAAAGGTGACACAAGTTTTAGATCTCTTTCTCCTTAAAGATGACCTTTAAAGTCACAGTAAGTGGAAATGAATCAAGATGGCTGTGCTAATTTTACCCGAGGGAGTCAGATAGCTTTGTGCTAATGACTGATGAACATTAGCATTGACTTTGGACTACCGTTAGTTGTAGGCTGCACACCCTGTTCCTGTCGTAGTTTGCTGTTATAAATCATTTTGTCTGTACACAATGGCTCAGGGGCATGGATGTGTACTAAATGAGACTGTGTTTGAGAAATAAATGAGAACTGTATTGTTGATCCTGAGATTGCGAAGGTCATTATAACAAGCTCTTAATTGCACAGAGAATCTGCACATTGTTTTTCCATATTATCAGTATGTGCAAGAGAAACTGATTTGATTATGTTAATCTCATATGTGGCAATGGAGGTGTAGTTCAGAATCATTAGCGGCAAAAAAATCCCTGTTTAGATTTTGCTCTAATGCAGGCTAAGGAAAGTGCACATTTTTAATGGTATTGATCAAGGTCTACTGAGCTCTGGGGTCTGCTCTAATTACGACCTCTTCTTCACAGTTTCTCGCATAATGATGCCCACAAAGCAATTATTGCTCGTCCCATTTATCTGATTCATCATAGGAATGATACCTAGACAATGGAAAAATGAAGCATTGCGGCATGAATGTGCTTTAGTGAAAATACGTGTCCATTAGGTCCTGCATAATGTTTAGAGCTCCCTTGTTCGAATCCACCATTATGTTTCCGGGTTCAATAGAAGTTTAGCTCAATTGATAGCATTTGTTTCATGATGTTGATTTCTAAAAATCGCAGATAGACATTAGTGAGGTTAACATTTAAAGAAATGCGTATTCGCCAGGATGCATTAAATTGATTAAAAGTGATGGTAACACACTTTTACAAAAATGTACATCTATTTATTAAAAATCTATGGATTCGCTACAGGAGGCCTTTATTCACACCCCGGAGCCGTGTGATGCACGTTTTATTAAGGATGCGCACTTTTTATTTGACGTCTTGTGGACTGTAGAACAAAAAGCATCGACCCACTGCAATGATAACGCTTGGAGGGGCCAGGACCATTTTTAATATAACTCATATTGTATTAATCTGAAAGAAGAAAGTCATATACACCTATGTCTCGTGGGAGTAAAAACCAGACTAATTTTCTTTTTTGGGTGAACTAACCCTTTAAGCTAATAGATCCAGACAATGCTACAAATACTGTTATGTTTAACCTGTAATAAATATTTTGAGTCATTTCCTTCACTTCGTTCTTCTTCTCTCTCATCACCAGGAGAGTCTGTGGTGTGTGCACAAAAATTGAGTGCTTAAGGATTTATTCTATCATACAAATCTGCAACAGCTGGAGTGGCACACAATGCATGTAAACTTTGTGTATATAATTTGGTGACAAATCAAGCTTAATCATGCCGCCGCTTGGCTGAGAAGAGGCGAGGAGAGAAGCATCTGGACTCTGAACAGGGAACACAAACGGGCAGGAAACTCAGCTCTGCTGACGAACATTAGCAGACAGGGTACGGGTGGCTGCAAATGCTGCGAAATAAGTTACGTGAATGACTCCGTATATACAGAGCCTAAGTTTGTCATACAGAATATGAAAATGGCTTATGCAGAGGTTTGCTTTTTAACAGATGATTCTTGAAGACAAAATGGATCCACGATTCATAGCATTGTAGAATATATGCAGGCAGTTGAAGCGCTTGAATAATACCAGGGAAGGCAAAATGCAGGCAAAGATATGCTTGAGTTATTTGCATTATTTAATCTCTGTTATGTTGCATTTTTGAAATCTTGATTTGAGCTTTGGCGGATGCAGCGTAGAGGTTTTAAACAACAGTAGGTTAAGTAAATAACTATTTAATAATTATTTAAAGGAATAGTTCACCCAAAAAAGAAACTCCACACAACTCACACAATTAATGTTCTGTGCAGCGAAGATCTATTAAGATGTTTTTAGCTTCAACATTTTTCTTCCGGATAAAAGTCCTCTACACATAATATTGCTTTCTCCAGTAAAAACTAATGTGTTGGTGGATTTTGATGTGAGAGGACAACATATTATGCACTTTTTGACTATAGGAAGCTTTATTATGGATAATGGAGTCATAGTATTTTGGCAAGATGTGGCATTTTAAAGTGAAAATGTCTTAAAATGGATTTGTTTCTTACAAACATTCAGCTTTTCACAAAATATTAATTGATGGACTTGAGCCGTGTTTTGGATTATTGTGATGTTTTTATCCGCTGTTTGATCTCTCATTCTGGCGGCACCCATTCACAGCAAAGGATCCACTGGTGAGCAAGTGATGTTTAAATTTAATTGAAATTACTTTAAAACTCAAGTCCACTGTCTTTTTTTTTAGAATGGCACATCATGGAGCTCAGCCCGGCACAAGGAAAACGTTCTGCTCAGAATAATTATATGTTCCATGCAAGCACTTTTCGAGCCGTTGTGAAAATTCAGAAGTGTACATGTTGCCATGGTCAGATTGTGCAGGTGTTTGTTGAATTGCAGTCTGTGGTCACTGCTGGTGTGAGAGAGGATCCAGGAGCTGTGTGCTGTAGAAAGCGCTCTGACTCACCAGGCCAGCTGGTCCGGTCCACGCTCACATCTGCACAAACAGCTCAGAGGGAGGAGAGAGTCTTGTTTACAGAACAGCCAGTTGAAATACACTTTGTGTAAAGGACAGTCACATTGACACTGTGAGTGCTTGCTTGTTTTGGCTGTGCTGGCAAATAACCTAAGAACACTGACGAGTGTGTTACATGAAACATCATGGTGCTCATTAAAACATGTTAAACTATGTATGTTGCCCAATTTGTTTTTTTGAACACTTTAGCCACATTTAAAGAAAATATATAGATTTGCTTCCACGCCAATGCACAATACGTTTCTTTTTATAATAAGCGCGCAGTGCAATTATGCATCTGCCACTTTAAATACTCAAGCTCTTTAAAGTCTGTTGGAGTCTGATTGGCTAAAAATATAGCTTTCACAGCAAAGCATTTGACAAAAAAAAACTGTGATTTAAGTGTCCAAAAAGTGCATATGCATTGTAGTGTAATAAACGGGTGATATCTATATCTAAAATATTATTTTAGATTATAAATATATAGATTATAGATATATAAATATTATTATTGAACAACAATCGATCATTAAAGTACTGTTTGATATACTTTAAAAGTGATACTGATACTTTTTATTGGCCAGTATATTTATGGGAACTTTGATTTCTGTGTGAATCATAATAAATGTATGTTATTTAATAGGTTGTGTTTTGTTTAGTAGTAGTAGTTGTACCTTAGTTTTTTGGTAGCTTGTAATCAATATGTTGAGAAAGAGAGAGCTGTCTTTCACAAACAAAATTACCATGTTAACCATATTTTCTGCCATGCATAGTTATTAGTTATATTTAATAGTGTAAAATTATAATACATTAATATTGTCTTGTGTCTTGGCTGCTGGATCTCAATGATAGTTGTGGCTAATTCAAAGTTCTAATAATAATAACTGTAATAGTACTTTTATAGAAAATATAGTTACCATGGTACAATTTGTAGGGTTGTCTAGTTGTTCCAGATTGCTAAAGAATGCACATCCTTATCACCCACTGTTACATAGGATAATGTAAATAAACAATATGTTTGATAATTCACTATACTGTTCACATGTATTATCTGTCTTCTAAGAGTACTCGTTTGTAAGGCATATGATGGTATAAAATGTGTTCTGGTATCTGCTGTCCAGTGAAACTGGCCTGTTGTGATCTTCAGAGAGCACTGATCAAGCTCAGAGTAAATGTTCCTATCAGAGATAAAAGAAAAAGAGGAATAAGCAGTGTTGAAAATGTGCATGTTTGCCCTCTTCTCTTTGTCTGTCTGTTTTCGAGATACATTCTTTTTCCTCCCCAGGAACACATGGCAAGGTATTTACTGAGCCATCTGCTCCAAACTGCCTCGCTAACACTATCTGCCGTTTGGTTGCTAGGGAAATGAATGCCTTTTAAAACGGGTGAGTCAGTGGTATGACTTACCTGTCGAAGTTAAGATCCTCTGTTCAATGTCATCGGTTTTGATGTGACTTGAATGAGTCCATAGCATGCTGTGAAGCCACATTAGCTTTTTGAGATGGACAACAGTGTGCTGTTCATTTAAGAATCATTCTAGTCAAGTGCTTTTGACTGTTTATTGCATTTAATCATACAAAAACAAACGTTCAATACACAAATCATTTGATTATGCTAATTAGACACAAAGTTTTCATATCAGGAAGTCATCAGGACTTGCTAATAGGGCAAACAATGTGAGTTTAATGCAAATTGTAGTGGTTTGGGTAGATCCATATTTCAAAACACACACCAGTCTGCAGACCCTATACATAGTGCACACTGTGCAAAAAAAGCCTTCATGATTGTTGCATGTCAAGGTAAGTAACGCAAAATTTGTATTGTATATCATACAGATAAGCTGATCAGGGGTTTTCAAAATTTCTGACCTCAAATATGATGATCACTTAGTGAGTTAAAGTGATCCCTTCCTAAGTTTTAAAGGCAGCCATGTATTTTAAAACCCATTGATACTATGTAAAAATAATATAAATATAATTATTAATTCAGAATATTTGTTTATTGTTTTTCATAATTTTTTTTTTTTGATTTGACTGACTGACTGACTGACTGACTGACTGACTGATTGATTGATTGATTGATTGATTGATTGATTGATTGATTGATTGATTGATTGATTGATTGATTGGTTGGTTGATTGTGGACACCTTGCTCCCCTTTGTGGTCCCTGTTCTCGGTGACAAGGTAATGTCACCATTCACATATTCTCAGTCATATGTAAACTATTAGCATTTGATGTTTACTATTGGCTTTGCATTGGCGAAAGACGTATATGAAAGCAAGCTTCAATAAAAAAAAACATATATTTTACTTATATTGAACTGTCATTTAAAATGCATCATACAGAGGTGAAAAAATAAACCATCAAACAGTGTCTTGTTGAAATGTTTCTTGTCCAGTATACCCAATTAAGGAAGGACTGGTTGGTATTTTTATAAGATTATAGTTCAGTGATGCTGTCCAGAACAGTGATGGGTTCCAGAATGTGGGTCTTTGAGGCAGGTCATGACCCCAGGACAGGAGCTTTGTCATTTTCAGCTGAGCCTGTCCCTGCACAGGTGACACAAATAAGAGGTCAGGACGAGGGCACTGCGCCTGGTCATAAATCACCTGGAGGAACATGGGACATGGTGTCCTTTGCTCCTGGCCTGTCCTCCCTGGGCCTTGTCCCAGATACAAAGAGAGAGGATATGAAATATCAACTCATAGCAACTTCCCCACAGCCACATTTAAGTGCCATTAGGTGTCCAAAGAAAGGTCAGGAAAAAGTTTCAAAGACAAAGAAAGAAAATGGATGTCTCCATTGGTAGGTGACATCTACTATAGCTGGTCTGAGAATGCTATAGCATCCACTGAGGTCAGAGGTCAAGACACTTTGACAGTTGTGATTTGACAACTTTTTTATTTACAGAATAGTCCAGTAAGACATTCGTCCCTGGGTCCCCTTGAGCCAACAGCTTTTATTTGTGGCAAGCAGGTGTGCTATCTCCTATGCCATAGCAAACATTTGCTCTGGTAATTTTTCTGTCCTGGAACAAAATCAATACCAATTAGAATGTATTTGATGTTTTTAGGAATAGTTCACTCAAAAATGAAAATTCTGTCAGTAATTACTCATCCTCATGTCTTTCCAAACCCGCAAGACCTTCGTTCATTTTTGGAGCACAAATTAAGATATTTTTTAAGAAATCCGTGAGCTTTCTGACCCTCCATAGACAGCAACACAACTACCATGGTCGAGGCCCAGAAAGGGAGCAAGACTTCGTTAAAATTGTCCATGTGACATTTAACAATTTCCTCTCTTCCGTGTCAGTCTATCTATCTATCTATCTATCTATCTATCTATCTATCTATCTATCTATCTATCTATCTATCTATCTATCTATCTATCTATCTATCTGTCCGTCTGTCTGTAAATCAAGTATGTCTGTATTATCTATCTATATATCTGCTTTGTAATTCTGAGAATGCTGTTAAACCAATTGAGGTCAAAGGTCATAACACTTTGGCCTAGTTTTGGTCGCCATTGATTTTGACAAAAACAAATGACAAATTAACATGGAAAAGTTGTGATTGCCACTGTATTGCATCACTAATGGGGCGGTACATGAGCTGTGGAAATGGGTGGAATCAAACACAATCTCAAGCATAGACTTAATTACAAATCCTCTACCTGTATAGTCCACACTCACACTTTACCTGAACAAGTATACAGTGTACGTACCTTTCAGAATCCAAACATGCTTTCAACTCTATCTGAGAAGAAACTTAAATAATACACCCCGCATAAGGGCAGAACAAAAGGCCATCTTCATTTCCCACACAGAATACATTAACTCTAAGTGGGTTCGTGGTTATTGCAGGGGTCTGAATCTGCGACGGACACCTGGGATTCTCTAGACTGTTTGATCTGGCCCTTTCAAGCACTGCGATGATCCTGATAAATTGTGCCTAATGGACGAGGCCTGCCACTCGGAAACCCAGACAAGAGGGGAGGACAATTTACTGTGCGTACACACCTGTCCTTTGTAGTTCAGAGACCACATTGTGAGCACCGGCAGCATTAGCCTCGATTCACAAACAGCACTCCGGAGCAGTAGAGCGCAGCCTCCATTTAGGGACCCTGAATAGCCCTGGGATGCTATTAGCCCTGGTAGCCGAGTATGCTCGCGGTTCCCCGCAGAACAATGCCTTGGGAAGATGGAGGGGACATAAGAGGAAGAGAAAGAGATCGAGATGGGGACATGTATCACTGCACCTGTCCCTTCAATGGAATCCATCATGTTCAGGCTAAGCTTGTAGATTAGAGTCATTTAGCAGTGCACAGTGAGGCTAGCTTGCTCATAAATAACATGGCCTGTGCTAAGGTTAAAGACAGATAGAGAGCATATTACAAAATTCACTTCCAAACAGTATGGATTTCTGATTAATTCAAGAGAGAGTACAACATTTCATCTATTCATATAGCTTCAAACACATTTTTTCCCCTTGTAAAATGTCAGAAAAAGCTGCTATTTTCTATACAGTGAATGTAAGGGGGGAACAGCATCTACTCAAAAAAAGACAAAAAAATGTAGTCTTGTCTTTAAAAGTAGAATTTCTGCAGTATATATGTTCAAACTTTCTTTAATTATAAGTATTAAAAGTGAAATAAATCCATTTTAAATGCTTAATTGTGATGGCTGCGTAAATATGACGCACCTGTCCACAGCTGCTGTTTATCCATTACACTTTATAATACTATTCAATAAAGATACATTATGTCCTCTATGTTGGAAAAGACTGGGAAAATAGCTGGCAGTGAAATCTTGAGCATATGCAGCAATACCTTTTTGCTGTGTTGGAATACAGTGAGGTATTTAGCATCTACGGATGACTGAGATCTTCCTTTATGTCCTGGAAAAGCTCAGTAGCACAGTGGACAGACTGGCCACTTCTGAGTTTACAAGCTGGAATGATTGTGTTTTCTGTACAGTTGGAGTTAGTGGGGAAATAGCATTTTGTAAACACACCAGGAGATTTTTGTTTTGTGTGGTGAAGACAATTACAGTTCCACTGCTGCCAGTGCTGCTACTGAGCAGGTGGCTTGAGTTGGATATGGAACATATTATCTCTCTCTCTCTCTCTCTCTCTCTCTCTCTCTCTCTCTCTCTCTCTCTCTCTCTCTCTCTCTCTCTCTCTCTCTCTCTCTCTCTCTCTCTCTCTCTCTCTCTCTCTGTCGTTTTCGCTCATGGTTTTGCTAAATATTCTTTTTTATCATGCTATCTGTCTGTCTGTCTGTCTGTCTGTCTGTCTTCTATCTATCTATCTATCTATTATCTATCTATCTATCTATCTGTCCATCTATCTATCTATCTATCTATCTATCTATCTATCTATCTGTCTATCTGTCGTTATATCTGTCTATCTGTCTATTCTTTCTATCGTTCTTCTATCTATTGTTCTGTTCTATCTATCTGTCATCTATTCTGTCTATCATCTATCTATATCTATCCATCTATTTTTCATTCTATCCATCTATCTGTCCATCTATCCATCTATCTATCTATCTGTCTGTCTGTCCATCCATCCATCCATCCATCCATCCATCCATCCATCCATCCATCCATCCATCCATCCATCCATCCATCCATCCATCCATCCATGTCAGTCCGTACGTCTGTCTGTCTGTCCTGCAGTAATAGCAGACTGGATGCTGTACTTGGGGACCTGTATTAATCAAGAAGGATACATTAATTTTTGATGGTGATGACCAAGTTAAGGAGCTGTCAGGATTTCATTAACTGTGCAAAGCAGACATCTAGAACGTGCATGCTTTCTCTCTCTCTCTCTTTCATGTGCACACATATGAAAGAAGAGCTCAGTAGGTCAAGTCACTGAATTAGACAATGCAGGATCTGTCCTCTCATATTACAGCTATAGATAAGAGGACCAAGGGGAAATGCCATTTGCTGCAGGTGTGAAGATTTTCTTTTGTTTTCAGTAAAATGGAATGAAATACATAAGATGCATTGCAGTATTTATAGAAAACATGTTCAGAAGGAGTTAGTCACAAGAATACTGTCATATGCAGTATTTTTTATGAAATGTGGGTAATACTTATGATACTTATTATAATGAATATATATAAGATGATATCAATAGTTAATGATATTATTAGTACATTCAAAAAGTTGTGGAATCATGAAACACTTATATTTATGTGCTTGAACCACCACAAACAACGAGCAGGAAATGCCCACAGAATATTCAGATTATTAGTCGACCAATATGTCACTACCCCCAATTCTGGATACATGCTCACATCCTTGACCTGAGCTGTTAAGCATTACATAAATATTATTAATGACTTATTAATCTTTCATGCAGTGTTACCATGTGCTGTAACATAATCAATTAAACAGGCCAACCCTGTACAACAAACACACACCTCCATTCATAGCGTCTTTAAACATGAGCTGCTGTGTGACATGATCAATTGAAGTATAGGCCATGTGTGTATGACCTAATATAATATGCATAGCAAAAGTACAGAGCATGTATGCATGGTCAACCTGTTGAAAACGTGTAGGGTTTCCACATATTCAAATGTGGTATGGTTCAACAAAAGCATGGTCATGTTGCAGGACAGTATATTGACTCTCCAGGTGTCCTGTTCCCCTTCCGCCGCACATGAGAACGAACTGGCGTCTAATTAAAAAAGGAACCGACACAAACGGGCAGTGTTACGCATTGTTCAGCTTTACCAAAAAGCATTAATTGCTCCATTTGGATTCGAACATGTCTAAAAGAATGATCTAGAATGCAGATACGTTGAATACCTCTGATAAGGCCCAGTTCCGGTGGCACGTTCATGAATAGTGAATGGCCACACACAGCTTAATTCAGTCTGAGCTCATTGAAGGTTATTGACATAGTTCTGAGATCGTGTAGGTTAAAGTTCCCACAGTATTCATGTCATTGTAAGAGGATACTGAAGTAGAATGTGTCTGCGTTTCATTCTAATCTTCTTCAGCGGCTCACCACATCTGCCTTAGGCGACTCAAATATGCCACAGCTTTAAGTATGCAAATACCCTAGATATTAAGGTCTCATTTGAATACTGATTTTCATATTAAAATATTGATGGTGTTTTAACTGGGGCCCACTTTCAATCCTCATTATAGATTAGTGTACACCAGGCCCTTCTGTACTGCAGCTTCATGAATGCAAATGATTGCTTATGAGTGTCTAATTAGTTAGTAGTTCAAAGCATATTTTGTTAGCTTTTTGTTGTGGCACAAGAACTAATGGAAGGAATGTGAGTCATCGGAGTGTCCGGTGATTGGTCTGCTAATAGACAAGACAGTGTTTGCTGTTTGAATTATACTTGATTCAAAAAAAAGTTTTTTTACTCATCATGAAAATGTGCCCACAGTTTAATGAAGTCGTCAAGATTTAATATATTCTAATGAGTCTTTCGATTAAAAATACATGATTTCAGCTGTTACAGATATAAAACTGAAATAAATGTTCAGAGATGAGTTTATATATGTTTTTTAAGTGGGTGGTTTAGGAGTGGTTACTTTTATTAATTGTTAAAGGTCAGAGCGTTTTTTTAGCTATTACAGGTGTATTTGATTTATATTCATTCAAATATATATTTGTTTTCCTCCTTTTTTCCTTTTGTTTGATATTTTTCAAAGCATTAGATTCATGATTCAAAATGAAAAAAATATAAATGTACATATTTTTTATGTAAATTAAAAGCATGTCTGTGTGTATGCATATAAAATATTAATTCGATATTGTATAAATATAATAAAATGTAATGGAACACACACTAAATGGTTACATTTTACTGTTTGCAGAGCATGTGTTTTTGAAATTTGTTCATTTTTATCATTTTTGAGGCAAAAAATATAATTTTTTTTTAAAAAGCACAAATTTGTTTTAGAAAGACGCTGCATTATTTACACATGCATGAGTTTCTTTAGCTGCATCAGCACATGAAAACACGTATGTGTGTGTGTGTGTGTGTGTGTGTGTGTGTGTGTGTGTGTGTGTGTGTGTGTGTGTGTGTGTGTGTGTGTGTAACGACTGCTTAATGTATGTCCAGAACAAACAGATGCAAAAGTATGGATGTGTGTATGCGTGAACGTGTGCCCAGTTGGAGTGCGATTCAGAAGGCTTGCTTCCATCTTGGCAGGGCTACTGTACCACAGGGACGGCAGCAGTGTGTGCAATGATAATTGTGTGAATTGAGCTGTAAGGGGGAGCTGCCCATTGACCAGAGTGCTGTGCCTGTTCTCTCTGGCAGGTGTGGGGAGGCTGAAAAAGGAGACAGTGAGAGAGAGAGTGTGTCTCCAGCAAGGCAGGCAGGACACAGCTGTTAGTACATGGCCTCCATTATCCAAAGGCAGCCTATTGATTCACCCTGTGGGATGTTTCCTCTATGTGCCTGTACTGGTGTTGTGCAGAGGGCATTTGCATGGCTGTGAGCTGCGATCGATAGCCAGAGGTGTTCCGGCCCTCTGATTTTAATGGCCCCTTCTTCGATCAGCGGGGACCGACTCCACCAGGGGCTGTATTTCCTATAATTAGAGTGTATGTTAATGCGCAGGGACCCATAAAGCATATCTCAGCCTGCTAATATAATTACTTTGCCTGCTCCGTAAAAAGCAGAACGAATCGAATGGTGTCAGTGGGATTAAGGAAATGGGGGCGGTTTGAATGCGATTTGACATTTATTTGAGCCTGTCAGGATATTACACAGAGTGCCGTAGAAAACAGGAGATGGATGCTGAGATCGTCAGAAGGGAGATGTGCACATTTTCCTACAATTTCCTGGCGAATTGAGTAATTACAGAGTACAAGAACTGCAAAATCTGAAGTATTCATCAAGTAAGATTTAGATGGCATATAGCCATATTTTGTTCAGCATTTAGGAAGATTCTAATCAAAATAAGGGACAAAGGAATGGTGGGATCCATACAAGTCTGAGCCCATCAGAAAAAATGCTTATTGTTTCATTTTTTTTTTCTAATTTGATACATTTTTCATTATAAATGTATTTATTTTGCTTTAGGGAAGGAAGAGTAATATACATACACACACACACACACACACACACACATATATATATATATATATATATACATATACTGTGTACTGTATATTATATGTATATACATGTATATTATAAATAATCATTTATATTATTAATTATATATATATATATATATATATATATATACTGTACATACATACATATACATGTATATTATTAATAATCATTTATATTATTAATTTTATATATAAATATATGTATATATATACTGTACATACATTTACATGTATATTATAAGTAATATATCATTGTATTTGAACTTTTATAGCAATCGCACCGTGTAGTTCATGTTTCAAAGTTGTTGTTTATTTTAACTAACTTTATAATGGCCTTTTTAGTTATTTTTATTTTATATTGTAATTATTATTATGCTATTTTAGCATTTTCTACATTTAGTTTGTATTTAAAGTTGCGTTTATAATAATAATTATTTTTTTTTATTTAAACTAAATTACCTTTTATAGCATTTGCTATAATTATTTGTACTTAATGTTTCAAATGTATTTTATTTAATTTATTTTATTAGTTCATGTTGTAAAGTTTGGACACATTTTTGATCTGACTCTGACATTTATTTGTGCAGACTCTGCATATTTTTCTTTACAATGTGTTTATAAAAAAAGAAGAAGAAGAAAAACACAATGCATGTGCAAATACATTCCATGCATGTTGAATTTATTGTTTTTTTCATATGCATCTGTATGGTTTATGCATATGCATCTGTAGCTTCGCATTTGTCTTAACAACAAGGAGGCTGAAGTAGCCAGCTAAACAGACAGCGTCTATCTGGCCGCTTAGACTAAAAAAAGAAAAACATAAGTAAATAACATTCCATAAGCCCGGAGAGAAAACATCTTTTCATATGAAAATCTGCAGGTTTATCTCACGGGCTGTCCATTGTCAATCTGAAATGTAAAGGATTGGAGGAATCGTGCACATATAAACCCATCTTAATCTGTCTCTCGCAGCCTCTCTCATCCACATATGTGCATCTGTTCACAGCCTCATTCCTCCACCAAAACAGACTGTCTTCTGACAACACTGTAATTTGAATGGCACTCAGATTTTGCAATGATGGTGAAGTCAGTGTGTCTGCTTTGCATGAATGTGTCTCGTTCGTAAATTATAGCGTCTGTAAGAAAGGAGACCTCTGTCTGAGGGTGTGTTTTAGATGTCTCTTGTGTGAGGCAGAGAAGATGCTTTTGTGCTGGAATCAAAGTAGGAAAGACAAAAAGGGGTTAACAGTGGCTGTGGTGAGAGAATCCTTCAGTTTGGCCCAGATGAGATAAGTGCAGAAGTGACTGCTCGAACTAAAAGCCTGGGAACAGGCGTGTGCTGTGGCTCCTGAAGCTCTCAGTCCTCTCTGACGCTGCTCTAAAACGGGACCGCACAGATGATGGCAAACAGATGTTGCTCGGATTACCAGTAACACTGAGTGACCTCTCCTTAACTGCCTTGGACCAAAAAAAAAAACATTTGCTCTTTTATTCTTTATCTTTTTCTGAAATCCTGCACATTGGCCTCTTTTTGCTGGCACGGTTGGTGAGAATCAGTCATGTTAGTGTGTTTGTGTGTTCTTGGTGAAATCAATTCTGATGTCACATGGTGGAGGACACACTGGGCTGCGTCTGTGAGGAGAAATGGATGAGGGGCTGAAAGGAGTCCTGGTGGAATACAAATATTCCGTGCTAGGACTGTGGTGTACTGGTTCACACATGAGCTCAACACACATTTGAAATAATACATCTAAATTATATGTTTCAATAATATGTTCAAATAAGAAAATAAGTTTTCACGTATGATAACTCAGATGCAGGCACACTGAGCAGGAGATCAGTTGAATCAATGTTTTTCAACTGTAGTTTTGAAATGGTGTTTGCATCACTTATTAATCAGTCTCTTATTAATTAAATTAAAAGTTTCAATTATAAGTTTAAATATTAAATAAAATCTAATACAATTGAATATTTTAATAGTTTTGTTATAGTTTGTTTTATTAATAATTAAATATTACATTTAAATATTAAGTACAATTTTATATTTTTCAAGTTTCATATTTTGTATTTTTTTTGTTCATATTTATTAATTCAGTTAAATAGTAAAGTTAAGTAATGCATTTAAATTACACTTTAAATATTTCTTTAAATATTACTATTTTTATTTTAATACAAATATTGGATTTAAATATTTAGTAAAATTAATAATATTTTTAAGTTTAATATTTCGTATTAATTTCATTATATTTTTCATTACATTCTGATGTCCCATGGTGGATGGCACTGTAATATGTTTTAATATTTTTCATGTTTTGTTCATTTTTTTATTGCATTTTATTACAATATCAAAAGTAAATATTAAGTTAAATTTATAATAAAGAAAATATATAATTACATTTGTAATTATTTGTATTATTATCATTTTATTAATATATTTATTATTATTTTATTTTACTTTTTTATTATAATAACAGTTTATTATATATTTATATTTCAATTTAACGTTTAGCAAAAGACAACCAGCCAATTGAAACAACCAATCTATCAGTAACCTCATAAAAATGCATATACAAATGTTTAAATATTTTTATTCCTTAAATACTAACCCAGTGTGTGAACAGTGTAAATCATAAAATATATACAGTATTGTTTAAAATATGATCAAAACAATTGAAAAGACAATTTTTTTTATATTACTGCATTTATTTTATTTTTCATTCCGTTAATAGACTAAACAATAACAGCTATTACTGCTTTGTGTCATTGTTTATATTCTTTGTTTTAAATCAATAATTTTTTTTTAATCTGGGAAAAACACTAACAGCTATTACTGCTTTTAAAAAAACAAAGGTGACCAATCCTTATACCTGACTGACCTTTCCCCATACCATCCACTTTTCCCTGCTGTATTCTTTCATTTCTGTGCTGGGTGGAAAGGGAAATCAGTGATGATAAGGACGATCTCTGGGAGGAGAGAAGGCCCAGAGCCTGGTCAGAGATACCAGCGGCAGGCGCCAGCCAGACGGCCATCCGCAGACGACCACGACAGCAGAAGGAGCCTTATCAGCCACCAGAGCCGTGTCCTCGGATGCCTAATCTGGACGGCAGGAGCGAATGAGACTTCACTGAGTCCGCACACGCCGTCAATCCACAACGTGCCAGCTCAGCTTATAGATTCAAACGAGAGAAATATATAGAGATAAAGCTGTACCTGTAAACCGACTATTCTTCTCCATTACGCCCGCTCTGAGGATTTCAGCTTTGGCTCATTTGAGGCGAATTATACCAATCTAAGCTCTTCATAGAAAGACTGAGAATATATATCCTCCCATCCGCGGGGTTTTGGGTTTGGGCCGCGTTTTTAAATGTGAATGATAATGGATTGTAAGTGCACATATGAGAGGATTAGCTAAATCCTGCTTGTGTAGAGCTGTATCTATAACCTCCATAAAGGTAAACATCACCCCAGAGGAACTGTAGATTAGCACGGGGAGTTTCTGTTCAACTTCCTTCATCAGAATTCATGACTCGCGCTGTCACATTGACCCTCACGCAAACGCACATAATAAGTGTTGAAATTGCTGGCGTATGATAACTCATTACAGCTGCAGACGTTTCTACTCTGCGGAGAACACGAGAACGAAGAAAGAAAATAACAGATCAAACTCATTCCTTCCCCATAGCTTCCCGATTCGGCTCTCATTACTATAAGCTCATTTGTTGTACTCAAGCATCTAATGTGGTATCATCGATCTTCGGCGCGGAAAGGGGAGATTCTGGGAAGGATAGGGCTGAAAATCATCTTCTGTAATGTTTTCGGTTCTTTTCCTCCCAGGTTTTGCATCGCTAAGAGTTCATAAACAATGGATGACTGTGGGACACAAGGAGAACACCTGCCCAGTGATGATCAATGGTTTGAATTAGTCTGACAGCTTTCCTATAGCAGTTCTTCCCTGTGTGGAGACTCAGTTTGTTTATATTTCATTAAATACTCGCAGACAGGACGAATGGTGTTTAGAGTGGAGTTGATCGCTTCAAAAGCTGAAGCAGGCCAGGATGAATAGTAATCTAATCAGCTATAAAAAAAAAACATAATGAGAAAAGTTTGATTTTTGCTTTTCTGCATGAGGTTTTAAACAGAACATGGCTAAATAGCTGACATGCTTTATTTTTTAAAACCACTGCTGGTTGAATTCAGCTTCATATTCAGAAATGTCACTTCATTCTTATAGACCAGGGGTCTGCAACCTTTTGTACACCACGGACCAGTTACATTTAAAAAATATTATTGCAACCCGGTGGTTGGGGACCTCTGGAGATAATAGCTATAACATAGTATTGTGCTACTTTTATTATACATACACCTATTTTTTTAGTATATACTTTGCACACAGTGCACATTTTCTATATGTATAGAATATTCTAATCATCGACTACATATTGTTATATCAAAATCATGCGGTCGAATGCATAATGCAATGTTTTCAACTTCAATTTCCTGCATATTTCTAAAAATATATTTTTTAAACTTGTTTATAAAACTTTTTCTGCAAAAATATATATATATATATATATATATATATATATATATATACACTCACCGGCCACTTTATTAGCTACACCTGTTCAATTGCTTGGTAACACAAATTGATAATCAGTCAATAACATGGCAGCAACTCAATGCATTTAGGCATCTAGATGTGGTGAAGACGACTTGCTGAAGTTCAAACTGAGCATCAGAATGGAGAAGAAAGATGATTTAAGTTACTTTGAACGTGGAATGGTTGTTGGTGCCAGACGAGCTGGTCTGAGAGTTTCAAAAACTGCTGATCTACTGGGATTTTCACGCACAACCATCTCTAGGGTTTACAGAGAATGGTCCGAAAAAGAGAAATATCCAGTGAGCGGCAGTTGTGTGGATGAAAATGCCTTGTTGATGTCAGAGGTCAGAGGAGAATGTGCAGACTGGTTAAAGATGATAGAAAAGCAACAGTAACTCAAATAACCACTCGTTACAACCAAGATATGCAGAAAACCATCTCTGAACGCACAACACGTCGAACCCTGAAGCAGATGGGCTACAGCAGCAGAAGACCACACCGGGTGCCGCTCCTGTCAGCTAAGAACAGGAAACGGAGGATACAATTCACACAGGATCACCAAAATTGGACAATAGAAGATTGGAAAAATGTTACCTGGTCTGATGAGTCTCGATTTCTGCTGCAACATTCAGATGGTAGGTCAGAATTTGGTGTAAAGAACATGAAAGCATGGATCCATCCTGCCTTGTCTCAACGGTTCAGGCTGGTGGTGGTAATGGTGTGGGGGATATTTTCTTGGCACACTTTGGGCCCCTTAGTACCAATTGAGCATCGTTTAAATGCCACAGCCTACCTGAGTATTGTTGCTGACCATGTCCATCCCTTTATGACTACAGTGTACCCATCTTCTGATGGCTACTTCCAGCAGGATAATGCACCATGTCACAAAGCTCAAATCATCTCAGACTGGTTTCTTGAACATGAGAATGAGTTCACTTTACTCAAATGGCCTCCACAGTCACCAGATCTCAATCCAATAGAGCACCTTTGGGATGTGGTGGAACGGGAGATTCGCATCATGGATGTGCAGCCGACAAATCTGCAGCAACTGCGTGATGCTATCATGTCAATATGGACCAAAATCTCTGAGGAATGTTTCCAACACCTTGTTGAATCTATGCCACGAAGAATTAAGGCAGTTCTGAAGGCAAAAGTGGGTCCAACCCGGTTCTAGCAAGGAGTACCTAATAAAGTGGACAGTGAGTGTGTATATATATATATATATATATATAAATAATAGCAAATTTAATTCAGCAAGTTAGCGTTGTTATCACCACAGGAAAAAATTATATTTTATGAAAAAAAGTGACGAAAGTGACGTGACATACGGCCAAGTATGGTGTTGGTATATACTTTTATATTCCATACTCGGAATTTGTGCTCTGCATTTTAACCCATCCAAAGTGAACACACACCCGGAGCAGTGGGCAGCCATTTATACTGCAGCACTCGGGGAGCAGTTGGGGGTTTGGTTAAATATATTTATATATTTAAAAAAATTATTCAATGCTGAATTTTCTGCAGCATTACAGTGTATTTAAAGCTAAATAAATAAATAATTTGTACGGGTTTAATATGATGTACGGTTATTTGATGTTAAGGCTCCACCTTTAACAAATGACTCAACCAATGCCTGAGTGAGGGGCGGGACTATCTCTTTGCCTGACCAACAGCATTGAAAACAGTATTTTACACAGTTTAAATTTTTTTTTCCTGTGATTTAAAATAGGTGAAAATCTATAAAGACAAAAAATGTAAAGATTTAGTAATGAAGAAATGAAGTGTAGTAAAAAAGTGTAAGGCCTCTCCCTGCAATGAGCTAATGGAGCAAAGATGAAAAAAAAATTTTATATTTTTTTTATAAAGGACTAGAATTGATTTCAGTTGATGACCAGTTTAGTCTCACAGTCTGGTAGTTCACTGATCTCATATTATTGCCATTCTCACAGGATTAGAGGGAATTAATTGATAATTGAAAGATAATTGAACACCATCCCATTACAAGTGTCATCCGAATATTGAACGATCACTGACATTGTTATTCAATCTTATTTCTTTGCTATTCATTAGTCTATACACACGCCGAGTACAATTCTGTGTGTATATTGAGACATCATCAAGTGCGGTAATGTAAATGATCAAATCAGGGCAGAACTACAGACTAATTTCTCCACAAACACCGGTCGTGGTTGGGAGGTGTGGGAGGTCGTCATTAGTGTGGGGCGCTCACCCTCTCTCTCCTGTTTGTAAACAGCCCATTAGTTCAGAGCGTGTTTAGTGTGATCATGTTTACTGGCTGGTGCCAGGGCTGCTTCTCCTCCGGCGGCGAGGAGGCAGGGACGCAGTTGGATGAGCAGAGGGAAATTAATGTGCCATTCAGGATGACTGCTTTTGTCTCCCATTGACATGATCACACAAGCTGGAGGGGAAAGGCGATTTACACAGTCAAAGAGTCAAATGCTGGAGTAGGATACAAGAGGAGATGGAAGCAATGCGGATGCTTATAGCTGCTTTTGTTGATTTATTTTCAGGCAGCCCAGTTGAATGTGACAGCAATTTTTTTAAATGTAATTTATTGTAAAATAGATGGGTGTTTCTTTGACTATGGACACTTTTTACACACTCACTGGTTTAATTTGTCTAACATTGTCAAAAATATTGTGTTTAATAAAAACATGTTTTAATTTTAATTGTAAAAGACAATAAAAAAAGACAAAAACCTGTTAACCGGTAAGAAACAATGGCATCCAGTAGGTTTGAATATTAACAATTAACCAGTAATTATGTATTTGTTTTGTTTTGTCTTGATTTTAGGTTTTGGTTTATTTGGGTTTTTTGTTTGTTTTTTGTTTTGTTTGTTTTTGTCTTGTTTTTTGTTTTGTTTGTTTTTTATTTTTGTTTGTTTTGTCTTGTCTTGTTTTGTTTTTTTTTTTGTTTGTTTTTGTCTTGTCTTGTTTGTGTTTGTTTGGAGTTTTTATCTTTTGTTTGTTTTTTGTTTTTTGTCTTGTCTTGTTTTGTGTTTTTTGTTTATTTGGGTTTTTTGTTTGTTTTTGTCTAGTCTTGTTTTTGTTTGTTTGGAGTTTTTAGTTTGTGTTGTTTTTTGTCTTGTTTTGTTTTATAGTAGCATTAAGTCTGTAAAACCTGACATTTTGCTACCATAATTTTTTATGATAAAGTTCTGGCAACCATAGCTGCCATTTTTGTAACTGTAAATGTATTTTATTTTCTGCTCTTTTTACAGCGTGGAAATTAAATGTGAAACATTTCTGATGAAATTGATAATTTTTTGTCTAGCTAAGGCTAGTATTTTTCAAATCCTAAATACACACAAATAACATTTTCAGGCTTTTTGTAATAGGTTCATTTGTAATGACATTATATATACACAAGTAATATTCACCTTGATTTTTCTTTATATTTACATGTCTCATATTTCATCTCAAGCTATTTACTGGTAAACATGAAACTTTTCCCTTGGTAACAAGTAACTTTTGTAAAACTGTTGTTGTGATGGAAATGACGCCACAAAATAATTTGTGACATAAAAGTGTCAGAAGATGCAAATAGCTTCTGGTTACCAACATAAAAAGTATGTTTACATCTTCCCTAATGAAAGAATCCTATTCTGTTTCTGTCTGTCCTCTCAGATACAACACACACTTGACCTCAAACACCCCACTATTGTGTGACTGAATGATCTTTCTGTGTGAGCGTGAGATTCTTCACTAGGGTGCACTTTTTTCTCATTATATGAGTCTTCCGGGACCACATTAACCCTCTAAACTGCAAACATATGAGCAAAACAAATGGTTAAAAAAAGCTGTTTGTTGTTTTTTCCAATCCGCCCTTACCTGCTCTGATCCTATCGTGTTTTACAGCCCAGCTTTGCCCTTCAAAAGAATGAAGAACCACCGCTTTCAGCTGACGTGACAGCTGGGTATCAAGTTTTACAAAAACGCTGTGATAGATATTAATAACTCTTTGTTTATGTTGCTGGTGAGCTCCACCTGAGCAGCAGGTGCAGGGCTCTGATAACATCATAACTGAGAACACACAGGTGTGAGCAAACAGGAAGGAACAAATACACCAGCGGGTTTTGGATGTCACTCTGGATAGTATTTCTCCTTGTGGATCTCCCTGAGAGACTGCTGAGGGTCATAAACCAAACGGCCAAAGTCATTGTGAGGACGACACACTCAGCGTAATGAAGGGTAAAATAAACCAGGGATGGAATACTTTCTTAAACATTTCCGAAATACACTTATACGTTTATACAAATGTGTGTGTGTAATTTATGCACCATACAGTATGTAACAAGAACAGCTATATAACCCTAAGTTGACTAGATATTTGAACACTCTCGTCCCATTGTTTCTGATGCTAATAAACGGCAGCTCTGCTGTTCTGTTGGTTTGTATTGAATTTATATTGTGCTGTGTTGAGTGGCAGGATGGCACACTGTCTGAGGTCACAACACAAGAGCCCGGTTTTATCATAGAGGCCAATTCAGATGTTTCAGTTTTTCAAAATAATGGGTTATTGTGCGTGTATGCTTTGTTACTGTCCTTGAGTACAGCGGGGCAAACTCTGATTTTGCATAAGGCAGCATGCCTGCTTCAGTGAAAATTCAAATTTGGGGAATCTAAAATGGAAGACAATCATGGAAAGCAAAATACGTCAAATTAAGTAGCCTAATATACTTAAAAAAGGCTACATAAATAAATACTTATAATTGTTTTATTTATACATGCAACAATATGAAAAAATATACCAAATAAATTATATAGTATTTAGTTATGCATTTACAATTAGCATTTTATTCGTTAGTTTTTAATTATGAAATATAATATATTTATAATTGTATGGATATATTGTTTCATATTTACATATTGACATAGATATTGTAAATAGTCCGTGTTTCTACATGAAATGAAAATAAGGCAGCACTGGCATTCTCTTAAAAACATAAAGCATAAATAATTGTCCAACGAATAAATATCTATAAGCTTGTGAACAAATTGACATCTGTTTGCATCAGATAGATTACACTGTTTGTAATCTAATTGCAAATAATTGTTCTGTGTTTGGATTTGAAAGCACACACAATGTTTATGCTCATGTTTGCTTTTCTCTTCCTCTTAATGGACCTTCATGCATTTAGATTGAATGATAATTTTATGTTTGTATTTCATTTGTTTATTTAATTTCGATATCTTCCAGCTTGCCTGAACAATGTGTGAATGGACAAATGTATCGCTGGCTGTCGGAGTACATGTTTTGAGGATTCAGAGATGAGATTCCATCATATATTGATCATCACATCTGCTGACAGAATCATGTGGAGGTAGACGTGTGACGATGAACTTGTTCTGACAGAATCATCTGCTGCACCATCAAGTGGAGAGAAAAAGTACCGCATTGACTTTGACACAGTTCTCCAGCACTTTATGCTTACTGCGTTAATGAGATATTGACCTGCAAGAGTCACAAAGCACCGTTTGAAGTCGTCTTTCAAATAATGACTTTGTAAACCAGTGAATAGATCCTGGGGACCCACAGAACTGCACATTTTGTGTCTCTCTTATCTGACACAGTTCAGTTGATGGGGCTCGCTGCTAATGAGCTGATGATCTAAATCAGGTGTGTTAAATAATAAAGATATAGAAAATGTGCAGAGCTGTGGCTCTCCGGGATCACAATTGAAAAGCATTTAATAGATCGTAGAAAATTATATTTTGACTATAGATATTTTTGGTCTGAATTTAGCTCAGGAAATAACAGATAAAATGAACTACAAAATAAAAATACAAAAATAGACTCTTTTTTTACGTCAGTTGGAATTTTTCTTGGTATTAAGTTTAAATCGAACAGTATTAAGAAAGTAACAAACAAACATAATTCAAGATTTATTTTCTAAAACATAGAAGTCTTAATATCTTACACAAATTTGATTCTATACTAAATATATGTTTCTTTATTATATCGTTTGGAAACATTTATATATTTTACTAAAAAACAAGACAAAAAATATTAAGAAAATTAGTTTTTCCAGTTGTGTAATTAATTAGCTATGAATGCAAATACTGCTAAGTCAATTAATCTTCTTTTATTTTGAAATTGTTTTTGATAATTGTCCAGTTTGTCTGCTTTGAGTTTAGTTTATTTAGTATTATTTATATAACTCTGTATTAATTTTGTTCACGTTTCCCTTGTTACATTCTGTTGAAAAGCAGTGGGAAGAGATTAAATTATTAAATATATTCATACATTGCGCTTTTCTTTGTACCAATTTTTTTCTTTTCAACTGTTCCAATCCTCCCACAAAATGTAATGTTTGAAAAGCAAATGCACATTCTTTCTTTGTAGAGATGATACCAAGGTCACGGCTGGAATTTTAATGAAGTTATTTCTCCTTTTAAACTGGTAAAAGTCTTGCATGGCAACAGTACAGTTTATATGGTGTGAAAATATACTCTGACATTAAAATACAACAACAACAAAAAATATGACAGAAAGAGCCCTGGCTCGAATCGTACAAATGTAATAAAAACATGCAGGCAGAATATTGTACAAGGCTTTGTTCAAGCAACCCATGAACCCTAGTACAAAGAATAATGCAAGAAGATATGCTTGGGATTGTGTGAAGAGGACTAAACAGATGTAGGTTTGAGCATCTTATCAGCAGGGTCACTGACTGAAGCCTACGTGGGATATGGAAATGAGTATTTAGGTAAATGGCTTCCATGTAAATAAACAAAGGAGCGGCGATCTTACAGCAGTCACAACATGGCCTGTTCCAGCCTTATCACTTCAGGACCCTCGCTCGGTTAAACCTACCTTGTATTGGGTTAAGAAAATACCACCAGACAGCTGATCTCTACTGGCTTATGCCTGAGTTAACTCGAGCAGAAAGGACATGGACATGGTTAGATGTGATTTCAGGTGTGCAGATCCTCTGGAATCTGTTGACATCTCTTTGACATCTTTATGAAGTCTGGCTGCGGCACGAGCGAAAGCCTGCTGCAATTTTGCCAAAACAAAAACAGTCTCGCTTGTTTTGTTTTACTTGCAAATCGTCTGTTTAGAAGGGAGTGTTGAGGTTTATGTTGACACGTTCCCACTTTTTTGTTTTGTTTTGCTCTCCCAATTCTCATGTTATGAAGGTAAAGCGTGGCCCAGCAGCGATGAAGGTTGGAGGCCGTGTGTCTCCTGATATCACTTCCAGATGCCGGCTAGACTCGGTGGAGCCGGAGCCATGGAGCAGGGCTTAGGTTTAGTTGTCTTTTCCTCCAGGTGTGATGCCTCATGCTGATTCCTCCACATGTTCTGCTGGCCTTATCCAAACATGGCAGGTCGGGTCCACTCCTCGCTCTCTTCTTCAGCCCACCCACGGTAGCGTTTCTGGTTCCTTCACACGGCGGTAGAAGCCGGGCCATTTGTCCCTGTCTGTCCCCTGCATCATCCTGAATGGCAGTTCAACACATCCAGAGCAACTTAAAGCTGAGGAGAAAGGCACTTTAGTATGTGTTGGGAAGTAGCGTAAGAAAAAACAGTTACACTTTATTTTAAGGTGTCCTTGTTACAGTGTAATTATACATTTAATTACTGAGTAATATTAATTTACTACATGCACTTACTATATGGTTAGGATTAGGGTTTGGTTTAGGGTTACTTATGCATAATTTATTGTTATTGTATTAGTAAGTACATGTAACAAGGATAAAGTGTTACCAAAAACACTACAGTGCATTGATATTTACCGCTTTTCAACTGAGCGAAAATGGGGTAATAATGAAACTCCTTCACTTGCTCTCTTCCAAATGTTTTATTGAGTGTTGAGTGCATTCATTCAGGTGATTCTTTAAGTACAGATGTTTCACTGATTCATTTTTTATAAATAATATAAAACACATTCACTTAATTTTTTTTCTATCTCTTAAATAAGGAGTTACAATGCATAACCTTGTCTGTTAAACAGCTTTATAAAATAAAAAAAATCTAATTCATGAATCATCTTCATTTGGATGATTCATTTCATCAAGCAGTTCAAAAATGATTCACTAGTTTATTTGACTCTTTTGACATCCTTTTTTATATAACACATTGTATTGTACAGTCATTTTTGGACCAATAATTTCAGCTATGTGAGATTTTTTTTATTGTTTATTTATAGATTCATTTTTTTATGTAATATAAAATGTGATCAAATTATGATGAATTATGGAGTTTCGTTATTTAAATTGATCAGATTAATTCATCACCCAAATTGTTGATGTTGCGCTTGATATGAATACCGTGCTGTTTGAAATGTATAAAAAAATAGAAAATTGCTTCAACGAATTAGCTATATTTTCTGCTTATTTAGATGATTCGTTTAAATGAAGCATTTCAAAGCTATATAGCTATATATTTCAAAGCTCAAAAATCTTTTATTTGCCAATAATTTTCTGTTTAGTGTTGAATCAATTGGTTAATTCGGACAGTTCATTTAAATACAGATGTTTCAATGACTCGTTTGACTCCCTGTGCACTAGATTTAATCAGCCTTTTTGATATAACAAATTCTACTCTGCTATTCTACTCTACTTTTTACAAAACAATGTAATATTTTAAAAAGTATTTTAAAGAATGCTAAATATAAATTTGTTTTAGTGGTATTTAAATTGGTCTGACGAATTGTTTTGTGCTTGATATAAATATTACACTCTTTGTAATGTTTTATATAAAGAAATAGAAATGTCTTTGTCAAAAGACTAGCATGTAGTCAGTTACGAGTAGCTTGTAACTTGACAGCTTCATTGTGGTTTCCTCAGCACTAGTATTCATTCGTTCCCCCTTGTGGCCTCTCCTTAAAGCACCACCTCCCTGTTTTCTTCTTATTTTCATCTGTAGTAGCAGTGTTTAGTTTGCTGTGCTTGCGGGTCGCCGGCGCTATAGGCCTGTCAAGAATATTATTACTCTTGTAATGTGAGCCAGGTCAGCGCTGTTGTAGGCACATTAAAGCTGTCACGTTTCCAACTTGGTGGGATTTTGAACAATGGGCATGTAGGTAATGGCTGAAGGATTAAGAGACGAAAAAGAGGACAACCAAATAAAAGCCAAACTTCTTCTGCGTCTACTCCTGTGGCCTGCCAACGTGTGTTGTCACTGAAAGTGTGGTCACGCGTCTAGTTAATAAAGCAACTTGGCAGAAGCACACATTCTCACAATAACGCCGTAGTGTTTGTTCAGATGACCTGACAGAGATCTCTGTATGGCAGATCAAAGGTTAATAATGTGTTTTTACAAATCTGGAGAGCATTGGCTTTATATCGTATTTCAGAGACTAATGCTTTCCTAATTCATTTGTCCCATTGAGAATTTGATTTTGTAAGATATATGATTACCTAGCTGAGAGAATACTTAGTATTATGTACTGCATAGTGCACTAATATATATATATATATATATATATGTATGTGTGTGTGTGTGTGTGTGTGTGTGTGTGTGTGTGTGTGTGTGTGTGTGTGTGTGTGTGTGTGTTAAAACCACTTAACTTTGTGGAACAATTGCTTATTGTAATTATTAATATTGATACATTTAATACAGTAACTATTAATTTAACCTTGCTGTCTTGTATCATATAGGTTTTGGTAATTTTTTACACTGTAAACACTTCTTACACATGGTAAACTCATAGTAAATCACAACATCATTGGTTTAAATAATAATAATAATAATAATAATAATGGTATTATTATTATTACTTTGAAATTAATCATGCACATGGTTAATGGCCTTGCCTATAATAATAATATATTAATAATAACAATATTATAATTATTATAATTATTATTAACAATTAATAATCACATGGTTTATATGTATACATTTAAGTAATGTTGTTGTTGTTTTCATTATTTTATTTTTAAATGAATTGTGCACATGGTTAATGGCCTTGCCAATAATATAGTTGTTGTTGTTGTTGTTTTACATACATTTAAGTAATGTTGTTGTTGTTTATTATTTTATTTTTAAATGAATTGGGCACATGGTTAATGGCCTTGCCAATAATAATAATAATAATATTAATAATTATAATAGTTGTTGTTGTTGTTGTTATACAGTATACATTTAAGGAAAGCTAAATAAAAAGAAAAATGAAGAAACAGACCATAAATAGTATACTTTCCCACAAAATTAAAGTTGAAAGTTAGTCAAAAATGTAAGACGTTTTTTTCATGTGCCTTGACCTCAGTGACCTCATTGTTGACCTCATACTGTATTAAGTTAATCTTTTATTTATTTAAGGACAAAAGGAAACATTAAAATCTTCATAAAACTTTATTTTAAATTGTTTAAATATTCATTATTATTTTAATAGTACTTTTGGATGAGTTTTATACACGTATCTCTGCAGTTCCTGACTGCTAGAGAAACATCTTCCATTACAACAGCATTCTCTTCCAACTCCCTGCATATGTTAATAATTCAATCTGAATGAAAAAAAGGAGCCATGACTATTGGGAAAAGAGGCTAGAGATAATTATAGGTTGAATTAGAGAGATCCCACTCTAAGTAAATGTTATTGTTCAGAGCCCTGTGCAAACAGGGGGGTAAGAGATTATGCTAAGAACTTTCAGATGGTGGCAGAGAGGAATCGGGCTTATTGCATCAGAGACACATACTGACGGCGCTCGCTCACACTCTGTGTACGGACAACGAAAACCCTTGAAATCATTTCCAGTCACTGGTACATGCTAACGTTAAGCGTCCAAAGGAATCTAGACCTTAAGAGGGCCCCGTTGCTGGTTTTAATTTCTGGTGCCTATTGGCCTGCATTCCCTGGCACTCTCTGACACGCTTTTGTGAAGCAGTGTTACTGGAAAGCTGGCAAGCACAATTTGGAGTTGATAATCATTTCAGTCCAGATCTGCCAGCATCTGTAGCAGACCCTACAGGAGATTTGGGCAGTTCTGAGTGGACCGAATGACAACAAACGTTTCTGAATTATTCATCATCCTTTAGAAATCAGGGGAACCTAACAACAGTTTGGCTTTCCAAATGGACTGGAGCCTAAAATCATGATGGTTAACACCTTTAGAGAGTTAAAGCATGTCGCGCTTATTTAAAAATAGCTGCGTACGATGAAAGGGAGCAAAAGATGCAGTTAGCAAAACTTAGACCAAATTGGTTGGTCAGGTTTCCAGCTAGTTTAAAATTTGTCACAAATTGGCTGCGATCTAGGGCTTTCTGGCACATACAACATGGGTCCAAAGTTTCACATGTGCTTGGCTTGATACAATATAAGTAAAAGTGAATATAGCCGTTATTTGTTAAAGGGATAGTTCACCCAAATATTTAAATACGTATTTACTCAACCTTATGTCATTCCAAACCCCTATGACTTACCAATATGCAAACCTATGTTTTCATTTATTGTATATTATCTCACACTTTTCTGTCATCCTTTCTTATCAATTGTTAGAAGTCCCATATTAAGTTTTGTTATACACGCTAATGTGTTTCTATTTAGGAAAAAGTAAATTAAGCCAAAATGACATGATTACAATAGTGTTCTTCCAAAAGCAATCACTGTAAAGATGGGCGGATTCAGAAACATGTCTGCTGTTACCTCTGGTACAAATAGCATGCAGTTTGGAAATTCCAGTGGTTTAGGAAGCCACAGCTTCTAGGAATGAGGAAATATTGCTCTAAATCAATATGAGGAAATCTATTCCTTGTTTACGATGGCGAGAGATTTGAGCCCATCAATAGTGGCTCTGGTCCTAAGACTCTGATGAGTAGGAAAGTTTTTCAATTTGGGGTGCAAATGAGAGGAAGAATTTGTAAAAACAAATGGTTTTTTTTCTAATAAAAATATATTGCCATGCATTTAAAATTAATTTAATATGCTATGTCCATTCAAATGAAAGCTTAAGAACATTTACATTTTTAAATAATTTCATTCAAACACTGATGAAACAGCCACTTATGTCTATGTAATATTTTAAAGTAACACCACAGACTTTATATTGCAAGTTACTATAGGCTCTGTGGTGTTACCAGACAAGACAGTAACACCACAGAAAAATCAGCCTAAATCCAGACTTTTCTAAAATGGGGCTGCTATCATGATAATTTCAAGATCAGGGGACATTTTGGGAATATGAATAAGCATATATTTATCAAAAATGTTATTAAATATGTCAGATTTGCAAGTTATCAACATAACACCACACAGACACTAATAAAGTGTGACACATGCAATTGTCAGAAGTTTAGCTAAATTTAAGAAAATTAATAAGAAAGAATGTACTCCCCATGCACCCATCAGATCAACCTTTACACACAGGAAGTAGTCCAAATAGAATTATCCCTTTTCTTAAAGGGGTGACATCCGTTGTTGTAACACCACAGACATGAATTTGGGGGACACAACTTTTTTCTTAAATATAACAAAATATGATTTTTTTTACAATTCAATAAAGTTGTACATGTTAAATAAAATCTATATTCACAATATAACAACCACTTTTTTGTATTTAAAAGTGAAATTGCAAAAACTCCATATTTTGTTACAAATGTGCTTAAATAATTAAATGAAAATGTACAAAAAATGTAGCTACTTAACAGTGCACAAATTGTGTTTACCCTAAGAACACATGTAAGTATACAACTGTTGTAAAGTAGGGGGTCTTGCCAACAAATGAAGAATGACCCACTACTCTTGGGAGAAAAGATAATTACATGGAGGCTACGGATTTATGATATTCATTTTCATTTAATCTTTAATGTACAGTTTTTTAATATATATATTTATATACATGCCTGGCCACTTTAAGTACACCTTGCTACAGTCTTTTAGGTATTTTTTTATTTGACATTTCTCATCACGTTGCCCATTTGTTCACATCATCAACAAGGCATTTCCAATCTTTATCCTTATTGGAAGTCTGGTGACTGGAGGCCATGAGTAAAGTGAACTCTATGTTCTGAAATTTGAGTGAAAGTGACCATCAGAAGATGACATACATCAGAAATACTTGTAGCTCAGTTTGAACTTCAGCAAGTTTAACCCATCTAGATGCCTAAAGTGTGCACACACAATTTGTGTTACAAGCATTTGAACACATGCCTGAACCGTGGATTGAGTGTATATACAGTAGCTCACAAAAGTGATTACACACAATGTCGCACAATTTAGTATATCAGACAATGTCAGCTTGGACATTTTTTCAATGTGCAACTTGAAGTCACAAAATAACCGTGATACACATACATCCCGGATGCAAGCCCATTTGTGCGTGATCCCAGTAGATCAGCAGTTTTTGAAATACAGACCAGCCGTTTTTCCACGTTCAAAGTGTGCTTGATGCACATACATGTGTGTACTTGTATTAAGCCAAATAATTGGTTCTTTGATTACACCCCTCACATTTCGTACAATTCGTCAATTTAGTATATCTTTTCAAGGGACAATACTGACCACTGGATGTAAATGGCAAGTGAATCTGAGGATTTGAGCAGTTAGAATTGTTGCTCTCCACAAAGATGCCATTATTGCAAAAAAGACGGCAACAAAAGTAGTACACCCTAAGTGATAACTATACAGAACCATGTTCATCATGTTCATATTTTTGTGCTTGAACAGATGTGTGTATCTTGTATTAGAGCTGGAACTGAGTTACAGGCACCACATACAGTGGAGTTAGAATTGTTGCCACAAAGGGTCATACAGAGGTTTACAGTCCAGGGTCAGACAGGTTTCACTTGGAACAGGTCTTGCAAGGGTCGATCAAATATGTTGAGTCCTTGTACTGTGCGTCAGATGCAGAAGCTGGCTTCAAAAAACAGACGCATGAGTGCTGATTGCATTGCTTTAGAGGTTGCAGAAGTGGAAGGTCAGCTTGTCAGTGCTCAGACCATACGCCACACACTGCAACAAGTCGGTTTGCATGGCCGTCGTCCCAGAAAGAAGGCTCTTCTGAAGCTGGCTTACAAAAAAGCCTGCAAACTGTTTGCTGAAGACAACCTGGCCAAGAGCATGAATTATTGGAACCATGTCCAGTGGTCTGATGAGTCTAAGGTAAACTTGTTTGGCTCAGATGGTGTCCAGCATGTGTGGCGCCGCCCTGATGAGGAGTACCAAGAAAATTGTGCCTTGCCTACAGTCAAGCACCGTGGTGGTAGCATCATGGTCTGGGGCTGCATGACTACTGCTGGTACAGGGGAGCTGCGGTTCATTGAGGGAAACATGGATTCCAACATGTACTGTGACATTCTGAAGCAGAAGATGATGCCCTCCCTTCAGAAACTGTGCCAAACGGCAATTTTCCAACATAATAACCACCCCAAACACCCCGCCAAGATGACAATGCCTTGCTGATGAAGCTGAAGGTGAAGGTGATGAAGTGGCCAAGTATGTCTCCAGACCTGAACCCTATTGAGCACATGTGGGGCATCCTCAAGCGGAAGGTGGAGAAGCACCATGTGTCTAACATCCAGTAGCTCCGTGATGTCATTATGGAGGAGTGGAAGAGGATGCCAGCAACAACCTGTGCAGCTCTGGTGAATTCCATGCCCAGGAGGAATAAGGCAGTGCTAGAGAAAAATGGTGCCCCTACAAAATATTGACATTTTGGACACAGTTTTGACATGCTCACTTAGGGTGTACTAATTATATATATATATGGCAATTATTTTTTTTTCAGTTTAAAGCGTTAAAATTATTTCAGTCATGACAACTCTCGGAATAGTTTATGAAACATTTTACTAATGTAAATGAAAAATGTACATAGGTTTGGTATTGGCGGACTAATTCTGCTATGCTGATGCTGCTTGAGCTGTGGCTGCTGCTGCTGCAGAGCAAGAAAGAAGACTTGTTTAAAAAAGTTTACGTTTAAAAAAATAAAAATAAAAAACACACAGCTGCTTTTCAAACATGTTTTTGGCATATTGTTGTAGGAATAACTTCTGAAGCTAACAAGCCAAACCTTGACCCCCATGTGTGAAGGTGACCCAGAATTCCTTGGGACCCCCAGCCACCTGTTTCCAGTGGTGGTACATTAGCCCAGCTCAGCCTGTATGATTCCCCACCACACCGCAGCGCCACCTCTCATTTGTCACGGCACGAAGACAGACGGCCCTATCACATCGCCCGGGTGAAGGTTACCCACACTCCAACAACTCCTATCCATCTCTTTATAGTAATATAGCATCACTAAGAACAATGCACAAAATTAAATGTGAAAGTACTGTAAATGGTGCAAGAATTCAAAGATGTATATCACAATAGTCCTGTAGAGCTTGGCTGGACACGACGTTAACATCACAAGAAATCTGATTCTTCACACTTAGAAGGTGGAGGCAGATTTTCCAGACTGCCAACTGAAAACCACATACATTCTAATTGCTTTTGCCCTCAATTAGATAATGGCCCTCAAAGGTTTCAATAAGGAGGTTTAAGGATATGATGTTAGTAGGATGATATGAGTGTAAGGGAGGGAAGAGAGCAGTGCAGGTCAGTGACGCGGGAGCGGGATGCAGCGCCGGCACACATGGCTCAGGGAATGAGGGACTCCAACAGATGGAACCTGGTGGGTGACAAACAATTAACAAACCTACAAGAATAGCTAGTGTGACGCTGCTCACGTAGGCACCGGAGACAGAGAGAACGCATCGAGACTGACACGACGAGAGCTGCTGTTATGCTTTACGAGAACACTTTTATCGTCACTTCACACGTTCGATGGGTTTTCAAAGTTCAAATTGTTGCCACTCACTGTGCATCCTCATCAACTAAGAATCATCATCGTCTTATGATACGTAATTGACTTGATCATAGTATCTCTCCAAACGATTATAAAAATGAATATGTAATTAGTAATCAACGTTTTTCTAATTTGCTTCCCTTTTCCTCAAGTGTCCCAGTAGTGTCGCAAGTGTTCCCCAGAATGCATTACAGAAGATAACATGTTTCACTGCTCAGCGCTCAACAGTTTTTTCTCCCCGTTTTCACACATATAAGGCACAGCATGTTCTTCAATCTGCCCAGCTGAAAACTGTCCTCATTAACAGAATATGTGGCACTTCTTTAAATAGATTTTACCTTGCCTGTGACCTAGTACACTGAACTGGGTATGATGTGTGCGTGTGTGTGTGTGTGTGTGTGTGTGTGTGTGTGTGTGTGTGTGTGTGTGTGTGTGTGTGTGTGTGTGTGTGTGTGTGTGTGTGTGTGTGTGTGTGTGTGTGTGTGTGTGTTGTGCGTGCGTGCGTGTGTGTGTGGGTGAGCACATCTGGAGTCTAGACTCAGTGGCTCTGTGGGCAGGGCCATATCTCTTGGCTGCATCAGGCCAAGAGCCCAGTGCTGTTTACATAGGTGGCACAAAACTATAATTTGTTTGAACGTTCAGATGTATTGCGCTCTTAGTCTGTCTCTTGCCTCAACTCCCTCTGCCCCCTCTGAGAGACCAGCGGTCTGTGCCTGTAAAAGCTGCACTGATCTGGAACCAGCTCAACCCTCATGTTTTGGTGTGACTGACTGTACTTTCTTTATGTTTGGGGGTCCCATAGACCTCAATATGGTCTGTTTATTTTAAAAAGGAAAAAAATAACTCTTTTTTATTTCCCTTTTTTCATTTTATTTCTCCTCAAAATTCTTTATTAGGCTGAATTTATACCACAATATCTTATTCTTTATATATAAAAAATATATTATTTTCTATTTACTGAAAAATCCAATTGAAAACCTCTTGTTTCCTCACAGAAGTAGGAGGCCTATTTAAGGTGTTGTTGTATGTGTGAGTATTATGGTATTGTAGCTCTTGAGAGTTTGTGCATATCATGTGTATCAGTGACATTGAGCATTTTAATAGTAATATAGTAAAATAGTAATATAAATAAATACAAATTACTTATATATAATATATAGTAATTCTACTCTTCGGTGTAACATTATCCTTCAGAAATCATTCAAATTTTTCGATTTGTTGCTCAAGAAACATTTATTTCAATTATCAATGTTGAAAACACTTGTGATGCTTGTTTTTGTGGAAACCGTGTTATATTTTTTAAGGATTGCTTGATATAATGTATGTATCAATATATGCATATAACACTGAATAAAATAATACAACACAATTTTAACGTAAGTGGTTGCAAACTATTTATTTTAGCTAATTTTTTTAAGTTATTCAACTAAATTTGTTTATTTAAATGTAGCTAAATGTAGCTCAAATGAATTGATTGCAACCACTTACCTTTTAGTAAACTTAACTTACTTAAATTTAGTAAATTAAATGAATCATATATTCAGTGTATGACTATTGTGTGCCTTATTATGAATTTCTTGCATAAAACTTAACATATCATAACTTAACATAACTTAGCACATCAATTTTTATAAATATTACCAATAAAATGTATTAAGTTTCTTATTATAATGAGTAGCAGATTGTTTTTTATGTTTACGCAATACTTGGTGGATATAATAAAATGTATTCAGTCCTTCATAAATGTAACTGTTATCCAAAATGAACAATGTTACATATGTACAGTATTTTAATGTTAAAATTAAAGGGCCTTGGGTTAATGATAAGAAAATAGTCTAGTTCTAGCACAGCATAAATCCAAACATGAGAAGGGGATTGTGGGAGGCCTTCTGTAGCCACTTAATCCCTGTCGCCCATCCAAGAGAGCACAATCATAACCAAACACACTTTGACCATACATTCTAACCTTTCATTCCCATCTAACTCTTTCATACATTTATTGTATTAACAGTCGTCTTAAGAGGTGGCAGTCATGCTGGTGCTGTTTGTTTTAATTAATATGTTTGTGTGTGTTCATGTGATATAAGGCTTGCAGGTTAGTTGGAGTGACAAATCCTAATGAATTTGCTTCAGTCGCTCAACCAGCCGGTCAGCTCCGGTGGGCCTGTATAAAGTATCTACTTGGGAGTCTTCACTGGCTTTACTGGACTCTTTCAGTGGGCCGCCACTTCTGATTTACATCTGTATGCAGAGCAGACACAATGTACACATCGGGCAAAATTACGGCCCCACTATTTCTCAAGGAGTTAACATAATGAGCTGAATTGTGAATAAAATAAAACAGATCTTGCCTTTGGATTAGGTGGAAGGAATGTTGCCTTTTAACTTCTAAGTCAATGAATTAAACATTTATAGTACTTCGGGATGAAATGTGCTGATAAAACGTAAAAATCCAAACACTTGTGGTCAGGGTTTTCCACTACCTGTCCTGCACCTGTTTGTTGTTGCATGAGCAGACAGTTGGAATTGCTCATGGACCCTTGCAAGCAGTCTATTGATCACAAGCACACTTAAGTAGTGCCTAAATAATTTCATTGTATTAATATCAATGACCTAATAAGGAGTAGCCCAACTCTTTGCCTTTGGAAATGCTGCAGTCCTTCTTAAAACTCTGTCATACAAGCCCTTAATCCTGCAGCTATGTAAGCGATGGAGGTGGTCTACTCTACACCCTTAATATTCTTTCATGCTTAGGTCTGTGTTTTTAGAAGCTATGTAAGGTGTTTGACCTCATTTTGCTGTTCAGTCTTGAATTTGTTTATATGGGGGTGCTGTCAAGTTTACTTCATAGGGTGTGTATTTTATTCGATACGGTCATAATCTTCATATAGGTCATTATACATTGATGATGCACACCAATGACCCCAAGAGATGGCTGTCCATGACGCTACTGATTCCCTTTTGTTTTTAACAGTTCCAAGAGGAAATGTTTGTGCTATTTGGATTTTGAAATAATGGATTTTGTCTCAGAAGTTTCTCCTAGCACTTAGTTATGTGATTTTATGAGCTGGCTTCCACTCAGTGGTTTTGTGGAGCACCTTAGGTTTAGAGTTTAGCAAACACACGTTATATTTAAGACCATTTAGTTCTTGAGTTGATTATATGATTATTTGGAAATTATAAATATATATATACATATACAGTATACCAGCTGACTGATGTTTGAACACCGCTGGCACGGTGTTTTTTATTTAATAATATATATATTTATTTTTTTAATTTATCATATTGTTTTATATTAGAGCTGAAATAGGGCCCACTATTGATCCATTGAGCTAATTGGATATGTGTGCCATCTGAGGGCATCTGCGTCTCAGAGACTGGAGCCTCTCTCTGTATGTTTACTCTCTCAGGGGTGTACAGCAGGGCACCGTTCTCAGCCCACCAAAGATGAGGGTCATAAGAGCTCTCACAAAGATTCATGGTGATCCAAATCAAAGCAGAGCTCTTTTACTGTGAGAGGATTAGAGCTCACAGAATTATTGCACGGAAAGTTCCATTAAGTAGAAGCGTTAATCATTTCAACGTAAATTATGAGTGTAACCTCAGTTTTGTGTAACAGGTTTTACTTTATATTTTATTTAATTTCAATGTATTAATGTTTTATATATATAAATTATACATACTTTTGGTGGATTTTTACATATTCTGTGAGTGATGCTATCCTGTCAAACAGTTAGACACATACATTGCAGAAACATCTATTTTAGGTGCGTGTTTTTTTATCTGGAAGATGATTTTTTGGAGTGTTTGCTCATCTGCAATACGTCTCTAAGATGTTTCATTTTATATGTTATACAGACATTTAGCAAATGTCTTTAAGATGCTGATGATTTAAATTGCATGTTTTGAAAAAAAAAATAGTTTGAAGATGTTTATCAGATATTTGTACACAACAGATGTTTTCCAGTTGCAGCACTTTTTAAAAGTTATCTTGGAGACACGCATGTGCCATAGCACATTGCTTTTATACAGTTTATAGGTGTTCTGAGTGGTTTTAACGTTATTTGATTGCGAAGTTGAAGTTTTTCATTCTGCACTTCTCACAGCAGCAGCGTTGCAGATCTATTCCACCAAGACCAAACACACTAACATTGTCATGTACATTACCATGCTAAACTCTCAGAGAAAATTGTCTATAACTCTAACAGTGTAGAACTAGTTATATGCCATAAATAGGTTTAATACTTAAAGGCATAGTTGACCCAAAAATGAAAATTCTGTCATCATTTACTCACCCTCAAGTTGTTTCAAGCCTGTATGAGTTTCTTTCTTCTGCTGAACACAAAATAATATATTTTAAAGAATTTGTTAACCAAACAGTTGTCGGTAACTATTGCTTCCCATAGTATTTTTCCAAACTATAGAAAGTCAATGGCTTCCTCAACTGTTTGGTTAACCACATTATTAAAAATATCATCTTTTTTGTGTGTATTATCTGTCCCTTAAATTTTAAGGGTTTGTTCAAATCACTAACCTTAATATGACCATTAGCAATAACCTTCAGAGCCAGCAACAATAACTATCATGCTTCATTTGTCATTAATCATTTTGATTCTAACAAACTGCATCAGCTTGTTTATCATTCTTAAGTCACAGTTCCATTAAAGAGCTGATTAAACACGCTCTGTTTACCTGGGTCTGTTCTGTGTTTTGGACGCCCTTCCTATGTTACATTCACTCCTGGTATCCTCTGTGCTATTTAGCTTACAATAACAAGAGTCATTTAGCAGGCAGATTCACAGGGACGCCAGCCAATACGTTCTCCACAGAGCATTCTCCTCTCACTTGTACTTAGGACCCCGCTCTCGAAGGTCTTGCCCTGACACACGGTACAAAACCCCACTACACCCAGAGATAAGGACGCCCAGCATGGTCTGCAGTCTCCCCCATGGGCGCCAGACATATCTCCTCCATCTCCTCTCCACCACTACCAGCATTGACTGAAACACCAGCTCTGAGAACATAAAGATCTATGTCAAAGTAACTTAATATGCACACACACATATCTCCCCTGTGCCTGCCCTGTCTCACCGTGGATTAGCACTGGTTTGTCTTCACTTCTGTGAGTGAGAGGCTGTTTAAAGTGGAGACAGTGTTCTGTCTCGGCTGCTCTCTTCTCATGCGTGACCCTCATGAGCTGTTTGAGGGTCGAATGGCAGCTGAGCTTGAAGCACAGTATCTACTGGAGGACGAAAGACGAATACTGACGGAAGTGAAAGCTGTAGGTCAGTTTCTCAGAGCAGGTATATGCAGGTACACTGCCCGGAAATGTGTTTGGATACTTAAGTCATGCTTTAAAATGCATGAAGGTTTTGAATTAGGTAAAAGTTGTTTTCTGAGCAATTTTGTCTTATGGTTTTAACCATCTGGTGGTTTTTGGTGGCTGTATGATGTCAGTGACCCTCAATGTCACACAATGGTGCAGTTCATCACATCAACTGTGATAGACATGATCCTCCAACTTTAGCAATCAGAAAACATTTACATTTGAAAGTCAGCATAAATTAATATAATAAATGCATTGACAAATAATAATAACAATAACACAACAATAAACATCAGCATTATCTTATTTGTGTTAGTATTTTTTTATAAAAAAATTGTTGTTTTTTTATATTTAAAAAGCAGTTTAATGATGTTATGTGTAACCATCATTTAAAAATAACATATTTTTATTTTGCACCACATGATATTACAACCTAAACTATTAACGTTGCCTTGTCGTAAAGATGTAAAATTATATTATATTTTAAGAGATTTATTGACCTTGACAAAGTCGTGATGATCTGCAGGGGTCCGCTGTTTTTTAATTAGATTTTTTTTTTTTTTTTTTTTTGCATCATTGGTTGCAACATTTGACAAAAAAAAAAAATAATGTATATATATATATATATAATTACTAAAACAGTTTTTGTAGAATATTTATTTTATCTATAAAATTGTGGTGATAAAAAACATCCCAAACTACTCAACAAGGGTTATTTTGAGAACGTTCTTTCTTTTAATGAGCATATAATATGAAACAGTGAAATTTAATTTTCATTCAGATACTAAAAACATGCTCAGCACAATAAATATATGTATGTGTTGAATTGCATTTTTTATATATTTTTAAATAAATTAATAGATGCAAAGAAAATGGAATTGACCTTTACAGATCAAGCACAACATCAAAATGTATTCTACTGACCTGTAGATATGTGTGTTTCATAACACTTCATAACACATTTGCATGACACTGGCATGAATTTCAGTGTTTTCGTGACTTGTTTTTCACATCTTTATATTTTTAATTTACGGTTATGCATATATTTTTTTCTTTTGGTTGTTTCTTGAAATATGTTTAATCCTTTGCCCTTCCTTCTTAAGAAACTAACAGCCTCTTGGCAGGTCGTCGGTGTGAAAACAAATTTGGATGGAAACGCTATGTACTATATTCAATTTACATGCCCTCAGTTAATAGTTTATGCATTTGTAAATGTGTAGGAAGATGTGTTACTGACAATAGTTCTGGTTTATTCATATGCAACCTGTGACACCTCGAAGCAGACTTCTGGAAGCTGCTAGTAAATCACACTCGCCAGAGTATCATCAGGTCTTTGAGCAAAAGACAGGAGGTTACAGTCGTTTTAAAATGAATGATGAAATTGCATATTTCCTATTTTTCTTTTTCACTCAGCATGAAACCGGAGAGAGGAAGACTGCAAACCTGACTGAAGAAGTTGAGAGACACTCAGCACATGGCACACTTCAACTCAAGATGTTGGAAGCTGTCAAAGCACCACTATCTTTAGCATGACGGTCTCACCCTTCTGCACAGAGTCTGCACATGTGTGGATCTCTTGGAGAGTTCTGCGCTCCTTTCTTCTCTGCTCTTTTCATCTTCTTTGCCTTTTTCATTTCGAGCACGCCTCATGTTGGGCTTTGTTTGCCAGCCAACATGGTGAGGTTCACACCCAGGGAGGTGGCAGAGGAAGGGGAACAGCAGGCAGGAGCCCTTTTTAAACATTGCACTTGCGGGTGTACAGCGGCCCACCTGTGTGGAAACATCGGGAGGCGTTGGCCCGGGTCAAAACTGAAAATGAAGATGAAAGCAGAGCATTGGGAAGCCTGTTCACTCTCTGCCCCATCAACCCCATGTTTGCACAAACACCATCTGACCACAGCACCTCAAGATGACCGTTGTGAATGTAAAAACTTTTTTTTTTTGATGATTCTGAATATTTTTAAGAAGATACACAGGTGATTCGATCAAAATCTAAAGCGTATCCTGGTTGTATTTCATCCAGAAATAAAATGCAGTAACTTTTTTTTTTTTTACTTAAATTTTGTGTCAATTAGGCACAGTTTTCATTTAAATTGCCATTACGGCAAAGCAAAAACAGTAATTATTTGTTGTTTAAATTGTAGTATTTGTTGCTATCTTTATTTAATGCTGAATTAAATATAAAAAACTAAATTAATAAATAAAAAAAATTGGCACATTATGGTGATGAGATTTACATGAACCTAATTGTCACTGAAAAATATTGTTGGAAAATTAAATGAAAAAACATGAATGGTCCTATAAAAAAATAGGCCAGTTTTTTATGCAAAAGATCATTTCCAACAGGCCATCACAATAATTATTAAATGTTAGATTTTGTCTGGTAATTCTGACTAAATCTAGTACATGTCCTACTCATAGCTCACCCCAAAATAAAATGAAGTAGCAAAAAGCTATTTGTAAATCTACATTTTTATGACACTTTTCATTTAAATGTCCATTACAGTAATGCAATATTTGTTAATCAAATGCCTTTAATTCATTTTAAATTAAATACATAAATAAAAAAACACATTTCTGTAATGGGAATTTACAGTGCAGTTACATGTGCTAATTATTGTTAACAATTTTAATTGGAAAACAGATCAAAATGGCTTATTTTTAATGCTAAATATTATTTAGTCTTTTTTTATTTTGGAGTGACCTGGACATGGTTTTTGTTTTGTGAAATTTACACGCACGCACGCACGCACACACACACACACACACACACACACAAATAAATAAAACAATTAACATATATATTATATATATATAGACTGCAGAAATGTATTACATTTCATTATTATTAAATGTACACTGCAGAAATAAGATAATTGATGACCATATTACCTAGATGCTATACAGACGGACTTTTTGTTTTTTACAAAGACCCTCAAGGACTATGAAACGCTTAGTAAACGTCTGCCCTCAATTTGTATAATGGTTTCTAAACTTGACCCAATGTAAAGGCTGCATGATGAGAATGTGATTTAATTGTGTGTGTCAGTTCACCATGGGTTGCCAATTACAAACACATTTGGAAGAAATGCTGTCAAGAACTCATGGAGACTGAGTGACATCAGAGACACGGGGCCAGAGCACCGGTGTCAGAGTAATTAGCATTCATTTAAAGTTGCTGAGCATGCATAGACAATTACACCTGAATGGAAGCAGGTACAATTGATGCTAGAATTGTTTTAATTGATTACTGATTACAGACCACCCACCCCCAGCAAATACACACACACACACACACACACACACACACACACACACACACACACACACACACACACACACACACACACACACACACACACACACACACACACACACACACACACACACACACACACACACACACAAACATAATTTTGGTAAACACTTATGTGATGCTTGTTCAAGGTTGTTATAATATGCATAGGATATGTTAACAGCACATTTTATTTTAATGCACCATTTTGCTGTGTTGCTTAGCAACCATAAACAACCTACTGTTAGGCTAATGAGCTATATTACTTTGTGGATAAATTCTGATTATTAATGTAAAATATAACATTGGTGTCTTTTATCACATTCCAGATGTTTTATAAAACTTTATATGTGCCCACATTACTTTTAAGAACACTCCTCGGCCATAAAATCACTATAACACATGGCCTATCATGACTTATCCTGTTCTAAAGCTTTTCATAATACCTTATAATGCACATATCACTTAATATATATTTTCATAAATCTGATGTAGTTTTTAATAACCAAAGGCACTAACTTTACAACAGCAAGATTACTGAACTGAATTGAATCAACATTGAAGTGACTTAAGCTGCATAATGACACTATTGTCTGCTGTATAACTGTTTTTAACTGAACAGAACTTGTTTCATAATTGCACAGAATTGCAGCTGAACTTTGCAACATTGATACCTGAAAAACACTGCATTAAACTGAGCTGAATATTGAGCTGCCAAAATGCTTAGAGGAATTTGTTTCAAAATTGATGAATTTTACAAAGATTAACACTGTTAAGCTCCTGAAACTTCTTTGAAACAATCTGTATTGTATAAAACATTATTAAAAATAGATGTAACATGACTTTAATATGATGGTAAGTGGCTGCAATTAATCAAAAATGTGCATTATATAAGGCATTACTTATTTTTTCCTACAAGACATGAAGTTGCAAAGCACCTTGATATTTAGCTCTTAACATCCTCTTCATTGTCAGCGGCTGACTGTTAAATAAATTTTTTTCTGATCCGCTGCCAACTTTCTCTACAAATCACCGTGGCAGCACACGATCGGGCAGCTCTTGATATTCGTCTCATAGCCGCTCGGCTCGGTTATACATATTTGATCAAACAGCTGATATGAAGCAATAACCTCTCATGATGATAGTATTTATTCATCCCGGTAATGATCAGCCCCTGTTTAAATTGCGCTGGAAGGCCGTGACGGTACGTGTTATCGGTTGCTGATGGGGACAAAGGCAACAGTGGGTGCAGATGTTGCCTCTGGAAGCCGGGGAGCATGGGCTGCCCCGGCCCTGTGGCTATGCGGAGCCCCAGCTGGGGGAGAGAGACGGAGCACATTCATCTATCCCTCTCCGGGGCCTCGCGCAGGTACCCTTCCACTGCCAGGCACAGGGGATGAAAGGCTGCAAAGGCTGTTCCACAGATGTCACCTGCTGGGGTTCAGTGGCCCTCGCCAGCAAATGTCATGTTTGGCAGCTGGTCCGCAGCTCTCTCCCCCACCAGTTGTTGGCAGAGAGGGTCCTAAAGGATGCGAAAGATGCTTGCACCGGGGGCGTCCTAACGGGACAACATTAAAGAGAGTTGTTGGCTCCTGTCTGTCATAGTACATTAACCTTGTCCTGTTTTCTGCTCTCTCTAGGGCTGGAGGGACCATGGTCTTTCTCCTTCACTCTCGCTCCCCTTCCCGCTTCTAAAATGTTCCTCGCATTCCCCGGCAATCTGCCGTGCTGCATCTGTCCTTGTACAGCAGAAAGGTCAGAAAAGTTTAGCCCATTTTACACTTAACAAAATTATTTTTCGTTAGTGTATGCTGCTTGCATTCAATGGGTAATCTCCAAAATGGCGCTACGCTGACGAGGAGAGACAGAGAGGAGAAGAATTGTTGAAAAAAGGTCGTTATTTTTATTTTCTTTGTGTACAAAAAGTATTCTCGTCGCTTCATAAAATTCAGATTGAACTACTGATGGCAGATGGACATCCCTGGCGATGCTTTTCATACTTTTTTGATCCTCGACAGTGTTATTTACTTGGCAGTCAATGGGACAGTCACAAGCCTCCTGGTTTTTATCTAAAACATCTTAAATTGTGTTCTGAAGATGAACGAAGCTTTTATGGAGTTGTTCTCACCGTGAACACACACCCGGAGCAGTGGGCAGCCATTTATCCTGCGGCGCCCGGAGAGCAGTTGGGGGTTCGGTGCTCAAGGGCACCTCAGTCGTGTTGTTGAGGGTGGAGAGAGCGCTGTACATTCACTCCCCCACCTACAATTCCTGCCGGCCCGAGATATGAACTCACAATCTTTGGGTTACAAGTCCGACTCTCTAACCATTAGGCCACGACTTCCCCTTCCAATGCAATACAAAGTTGAAGGTTAGAGGTCAGTTTTTGCATTGTGTAGACAATCAGCACTGTGATTGAGAAAACCAATGAAGAAACAGTGTGGGGCAGCATCTGCACTTAACTGTCCACATTTGACTCAAGTTAAGCCAAACAATGATTTCTTAGAGTGTAGATGCCAGTTTTTATGCATTGTTTTATAACTGTCCAAACATTCAGAACATTCTCGGAAGCCAATCTGATACATCTACAATATTAATGCATCTGAATTTCATTTCCAAAATGATTCACCATCCTTCCTTAATGAGGGCAAATTTTGTCGTCGTCAACACAAAACTCAGCTAATTATCTTGCACGCTGCTGGGAAGGCAGATGAAGACATCATTGATCGGAACAACAACCCACCGCACTGTCACTTTGTAGAATATGCCATGATGCTTTTTGTGTTTGTATCACTCACCTTTAGAGGCTGTGTGTGAGAAATGACAGATTTGATAGGGCTGTGCTTGTCTTTTTGTCATGCAGGGCGGACATGACTAATCTAAGCCTGCCATCTGGTTAAAGACATGGCCCCTGCTGTTGCCTGTATTTCCCATGACTCCTCACCGCTGCTCTCCCCGTGGAGACACGTCCGGAGAGGTCAAAGGTCAACCCTGTGACCGGCAGAGAGGCATTGCTACTGCTGCTCATAGGTCACGTCCCCTCTGTATCCCACCATAGCCTGAAAGATGTCAAAACACACCTCTGCATGGGTTTTAATATCTTACAAGAAAAGGTGGCGTGCATGGTGTGTGAGTGTATATAATAGAAATATTAACATATATACAATACACTACCTTTCAAAAGGGATCAGTACTTTCAACAGTGATAATACAACAAAATGTTTCTTGAGCACTAAATCATTATATTAGAATGATTTCTGAAGGAACATCTGACACTGACTGGAGTAGTGATGCTGGAAATTCAGCTTTGCCATCACAGAAATAAATTGCATTTTAAAATATTAAAATAAAAAAAGTTATTTTAAATTGCAATAATATTTCACAATATTACAGTTTTTACTCAGAATCATTTTTTATCAAATAAATAACATATAAACATATTTAAAAAAACATTACAGATCCCAAATTTTGATACATATATATTTTGGGGCTTGAGGACAAAGATTTAGACACAGTCTCTGGAACATGAGGTCATTTTTGGCAATAACAAACGTACAGAGAAAAGTATTTTACAATATTCATGCAACATCGCAATGACATCATTACTTTTGGCTTGTTTGCACATCATTGTTTTGCCTCTCACATTCACTATTTACAGTGAAACAGAACACAGTTTTGGAATGATGCATTTAAACATTCTTTCTTTAAACAAAGAATTTGTTCAACTGCTACAGCAACAACTGCTCCACATGCCATTTCAATGTTTTACACTGCAGTCTTGAAGGTCATGTTATTGATAAATAGAAGAGAATTCATTTCACTCCTGAACAGATTCCATTGGCATCTGTCTTTTGTTCATATTCACCTCAGGTTTCATAAGTAAGTTTTTGTGTGTGTGTGTGTGTGTGTGTGTGTGTGTGTGTGTGTGTGTGTGTGTGTGTGTGTGTGTGTGTGTGTGTGTGTGTGTGTGTGTGTGTGTGTGTGTGTGTGTGTGTGTGTGTGTGTGTGTGTGTGTGTGTGTGTGTGTGTGTGTGTGTGTGTGTGTGTGTGTGTGTGTGTGTGTGTGTGTGTGTGTGTGTGTGTGTGTGTGTGTGTGTGTGTGTGTGTGTGTGTGTGTGTGTGTGTGTGTGTGTGTGTGTGTGTGTGTGTGTGCATTCTGCAGAGACTTGAAGTTGGTAAGATAGCTTCAAAAGACTAAAACAATTAGTTTAGGATTGGTATGCTTTCTATTGCACTTCCAATACACGTCATTTAAATTATATTTGCATAATATAGCGAAGACTCAAGACTCAATAATATTAATAATGAGTAGTAGTAGTTGTTGTAGTATTAGTAGTGATAGTAATAGTATTTTTGTTATTAATAATATAATTTAAAAAAAAAAAGTATTCTAAAAAAAATACAGAAAGCAAAAAAAGCAATTCAAAGAACGTCCCCTATATCTTTACCATGGGGTCACCGTGTGTCAGAGCACTTAAGTGTTTGTAAAACATTTGTTGAGTGATTTAGGCATGAGCATGTTTGGGGAATATTCAGTGGATCATCTGTGCTCTTGTAAAGCACTTTAAAATGTAAATGACAATAGAGCTCTGATCCTGAAAGGTAACATTTGTACTATCCGAAGCTTTTAAACACATTATTGAACAAAAAGGAACCGTGAGAGGAATAGAACAATACCCTGGAGATTTTGTGTGCAATTATGATCATCAATGATAGAGCTCATTCTCTTTCAGTGTTTGCAATTAGGCTCCAGCTGCTGGGAGCTGCCCCGTCCCGGTATAGAAGCCTGCTATCACCTCCCCCTGGTGCAGTTACCCATTACAGCCACCCGTCATATGTGCGAGAGAATCACAAAATGACAAAATGCAAAGAGATTGTCTACTCTTAACATAACAACTTTAAGCATAAATTAGCTGTTCCTATTGTGAATTATGACCTGAATACAACATATTCCCCTGGTAATTACATGGTTTAGCCAAGTAGGACATGTTCCTGGATCAACATCCATTGTTTTTTTTTTACTTAATTTCTGTTTAATAGTCAAAGCTTTAACACTAGTCCAAACCCTAACAATAACCAGAACCTCAATGGAATGCAACGATAAGAAATAAATCCATAGGGATTTTGTTATGATAACTTATTTAAACCATTTATGACAGACCTGTTGTAATCTCTGAGGTTGTCGATGTTGTAGCCATCCATTTACATTATTTCAGATTTGTTTTAAAGTAATTGTGTTTAACAGCTGAATTTGTTTTAAAAACTACATTACCCATAATGCTATAAAGAAAATTCACCAATCAGTGAGTTGTGGCAAATAAATAGTTATATTTTGCAATAAACTTAAAATATATTGTTTCTATATAATCAACAACTTTAAAAGGGGACCTTTTATGCAAAAATCACTTTGATAAGGTGTTTGAACACAGTTGTGTGGCCGCAGTGTGTGAAAACAACCAGCCTATAATGTTAAAAATCCACCCACTCATTTTTTTATAAAACCAATAAATCATAAACAGTCTCTCCAAAAGAGCTGTTTCGGATTCTTCCTCTTTTCACGTCACCGAGGGGAAAAAGTCCCGCCAATCTGTGATGCTCTCCACCCTATTAGCATAAACACAGCTTTGAGTGAGAAGCTGCAGTCCGCCATTACTGGGGATATACAATGTCAGCTCCACAGAGACTTTACAAGTGTTGTGTTTTGGGATGCACTAATGAACATTGGAGTTTCCATAATCGTTTATTTGCAAAGGCTAGCACTGCTAATGCGGGAGCTTGAGCTCTTGAAGCTCCGCCCTCTTATCAAGGTGCAACAGCTCATTTGCATTAAAGCCACATACTCAAAATTAGTGAGTTTTGGCTCATACCCTAAAAGTGGTAATTCTAACAAGCTATACAAAATTATCTGTGGGGTATTTTGAGCTAAAACGTCACATACTGTATATGCCCTGGGCAGAGCCGATCCTAGACTTCTGGGGGCCCTACGCAGAACGGGGGGGGGGGGTGGCGGCGTGTGTGGTTGAGATGCAGAACGGGGGGGGTGGCGGCGTGTGTGGTTGAGATGCAGAACGGGGGGTGGCGGCGTGTGTGGTTTAGATGCAGAACGGGGGGTTTGATGCAGAACCAAAATTAAAACATATTTTGGATTAAGGGGGCCCCCTGGTGTTTCGGGGGCCCTACGCAGCTTGCGTATTCTGCGTATAGGGAGGATCGGCTCTGGCCCTGGGGACGTCAGAGACTTATTTTACATCTTGTTTAATAGATCCCTTTAAATTAATAGTTGTTACATTAATATTTTGGCATGTTTAAAATTAGCATGATATTTGTAGTGCTTCATGGGATTGCAGTTCTTTGCCTCACTAAAGCCATTAAGTCCTTGCAAAATGACTGCCTTACAATCTTGTACCTTTGTCTTTTTGATTTCAAATACTTTTTTAGTTAAAATAAAAGTTTATAATGTTGTGATTCACCTCATAGCTTATTGGCTTGGTTCATGACATTTTTAAAATCCCTATGGAAAAAATACTTCCAAAACCAGTGCTGCTGAGAAAGTAGGTGAACACAATAGGTAACATTTTAGATTAAATCTGATTGCTTGATCCTCCTTCCAGGCATGATTGTATCAGTTAGCATTCCTACTTCATATATTATACTATAATGATATGTTAGCTAGACCATGGACCACAAAACTAGTCATAAGGGTCAATTGTTTTTAAATTGAGATTTATACATCATCTGAAAGCTGAATAAATAAGCATTCCATTGTAAAATTGTCAGAATGAAGTCCTTTGCATTGCATATTACTAATCAAAATGTATGTTTTGATATATTTACGGTAGGAAATTTACAAAAAATCTTCATGAAACATGATCTTTACTTAATATCCTAATGATTTTTGGCATAAAAGAAAAATCTGTAATTTGACCCACACAATGTACTGTTGGCTATTGCTTCAAATATACCTGTGCAACTTAAGACATGTTTTGTGGTCCAGGGTTACATATATATATATATATATATATATATATATTCTACAGCTCATTTTGAATTGCTGCCTTTACAGCATCTACTAGCAGTGGCTAATTAGCATACTAACATGTTAACCTTGGCCCCTTGGTTTAATCACATTATGTGAGTCGCACAATTTAGGAATTTCACACCAAAGGTTCTGTATTCCCTGGCTTCTCAGTGCAGTTTTACCAGTTGTTTGTTATTTTTGAAAGATTACTAGAATGTTTTCATCTTATTAACATTTCAAAATACCTTCTGCTTTGACTTAACAGCCTTACCCTTTTTTACCCCTTCACAAATAGGTCTGAAAAATCCTTGGTAACACGTTGTTGTTGTTCTGTATTTGCGGAACAGGCAAAGAGCCTTCACATGTCTGAAATTCCCAGGTCCGTGTGTTGCCAGGCTTCAGCTCCATATCGAGCGGCAGGGAGGTGTTCGCTATGGTGACAGGCTCCGCTCTCCTACAGAAACCTGCTCACCGTGGTCGTCCATTAGTCATAATGGCATGGAGGCACATCGCTCTCCTGCGCTATCTTGAAGCGAAATAAAAGAAGCAGGTGTGGGCAGGAAATTAATGTAAATCCATCAGTGTTCAATTAGGCCTGCACAAAAAACAAGAAGGGGGGAAGAGCATCCTGCTCCAAACCGACGACAGCCCCTTTCTTTGTGCGAACACAGGCCGCCTTTCACTTCATCCGTCTCTTTGTGCCAGAGACAAATGGAACTAACTTTAATTATGAAAAAATAGTTGTATGAATTTTCCAGGTGCAGCTCTTTTCGTGAGCAGCCGCGGTGGAGGTTTTCACCATTTGGCTGTCAGCGTGGTGTCATGTGTAATTCTGTATGTGTTTGTGTGTCTGTGTGTGAGTGTGCCTGGAGGGGCAGAGAGCATTGGCCCTCGGTGCACAGCCTGAAAAAGCACTCTAACCTAATTTGTTTCTAATTACAAAAACAGGAAGTGCACCTGCCATGTATCAGGCCTCACTGGCCCTGACTAATGCACAGAGTGCAATGGACTTTTGAATGGTTTGTTTCATACTTATTATTAAAATGGAAGAATTAGTTTGAAGGAAATGTTTGAATGTGTAGCATTCTGATTTTTCACTAAAAAAACATAGTACGTTGATTTACCAGTGGGAAAATAAAGACTTCGCTAAAGGCTGATGATGTTATAGACAGGCAGATGAATACAAATTAGCTATGTTCTGAAACTTACTGCTGCCTAACTATTTATCATTTTAGCTGTCATATATATGGTCCTAAAGTGAAGATGGCTCCAGACAGTAGGTTGCAAAAGTATGCATTTTTTATATCCCATTTGGCCCAGCATTATATCCTTCATAGAAAAATGCAAGAATGCACTGTAGAATATAACAAAATAACAATACAATTTTTTTCAAGAAAATAATTGTATTAAGCAAAGAAAAAATGTATCAAAAGGGACAGTAAAAACTTTTTTGTTACATTGTTCTGATTTCTGAAGGATCACTGCTGAAGATATATTAAAATATATTAAACAATTAAATATATGTATGCAAAATAGAAAACTGTTGCTTTAAATTGTAATTAAATAATTTATATATTTTATGGTATCGTTTACCCCAAAATAAAAATCCTATTATTAATTATTCACCATGTAATATCATGTACGTGCGTCTAAGACTGAAATGCAAGAGAATAAATTGTTGAATAAAGTCTTTTTTTTTTTTTTTTTTTTTTTGCCAACCACTGATGTCACATGGACTATTTTAATTATGTCCTTACTACCTTTCTGGGCCTTGAATGTGGTAGTTGCTTTGCTGTCTATGCAGGGTAATTAAAACTCTCAGATTTCATCAAAATATCTTAATATGTGTTCCGAAGATGAACAAATGTCTTACAGGTTTGGAACGGCATGAGGGCATTTAAGAAAGAGCAATTAATGACATAATTTAATTTTTTTGGTGAACTATCCCTTTAATTGGATATCTTCCTAATATGTCACACAATATTAACATGAGTTTTGCTTTGTTAAAGGTTATTAAAGTATTGCATTGTTAGCTTATGCTATGATACGACAGCAATGCTATGTGGCAGATTTGATACCTACGTACGTACAGCATTATAAACAAGTTGGTTATGAGTTTTTTTTTTTCATCAACATGCCGTCTTATAAGGTACTTAGCAATGTTGGCAGCAAGCAGTGAGGTTAAGTTTTGGAACAGAGACTATGAGGTATTTTGTGCATTAATGTAATTATCACCCACCACAAAAAAAGTCAGAAGTGTTGTTCTCATTCAGTCAAATAGCTCAAATGAAGCGTACCAGCTGATGTAGTCTCCGAGAACATTACAAATCTGATGTAGCTACTCTGAAGAAGAGAATAGAAGTGACCTACATCTCACCTGACAACAGAACGCGTTTTGCCAAGTCTGAGGCAATAACGCGTGAGCCAAACTCGCAGGGCTTTGTTTTGAGATGTTACACTGATTGCTAATTAACACATGACTTCAGCGAAGACCAGAGAAACAGACAGTGCAAGTCGACGAACATGAGGATATAACGTTTCAATCAGCACGTTACAATGATATCAATGAAAACAAACCCAGTTAGGGCTGGCACGGTTGTACCGCTGAGGTCATTGTTTTTCATCAGCTTACATGGATCTGTGAATCGTAGCTACGGATGTACATGCACAAGTATTTATCTGGCATCACCGAATGGATGCTTACAATAGTCACATGGACAGCAAATAGCAGTTATTCCTCACCCACACTATCGATGTATTAGAAGATTATTAATTCGCTCAGCATTTGAAGAACTCATCAGAGACATGCTGTTAATTCCCACTGTGAGGTAATAGAGTGGAATACAGTTTGTTTTCAGTGGGACCGGGTTGCGAAGACATTGCCTGAAGGTTGTATCTGGTTTTAATTGCTTACCAAGGGCGTATCTGAGCACTGAGAGAGAGAGAGAGCAAGTCGCCACTCACATCTATTATCAAAGGCCATGGGAAAAGGGTCGCCAAACAGTCGTGCCTGTCAGGCCTTATCAACAGACAAATCCCCACTGGTGTTAATGGCCAGGCTTTTTCTGCCTTTCATTACATTAACTAACAAGGCAGGAGCTTGTTCCTCTAATGTGTCACTTCCTGTTGCACTCTCCTCTCGGGGCAGGGGGTTAGATGTCCACAGCCGGAAAAATTCCACACTTCAATGGAAACATTAGCCTGACTCTCAGGACCGAAGGGCGTGTGCCAGGGAAACCGGAATGCACTGTTCCTGAAAAGCCGAGGTTTTGGATACTGTTCCTGCACTAATCCTTAATTAGATTATCCAACGAATAAATTGGACGTTATTTCTTCTTATTCACGCACAAGCACTTTTCTAATTCGGAAGGAGACTATTGCTAGCTAGTTTTCCCCACACGTTTGCTGCAACTTTCATCTTAGAGCATTAGTGCCAATACTGGCCTAATGCGATAGCAAATTTAACAGGAGCTTATGGAGGATTCTTGCATTACAAGCAAGAGGGCTATCTAAGCGGAGACAGAAGCCACGAAAGCTGGGGGCTGCGTCGGTGGTGGGTTGCAGGGGGGAAAAGCCTGTTTGGCAGTCTAGCTGCTCGTAGAAGGAGCAGGTCAAGTTCTTGGCGAAGAAAGTGCTGCGTTGCCATAGCGACAGGAGATTTTCTTTCCCAGTGTCCCGGGGTTAGGGCGCCATCAGCAGTGTGAATGTTGCTTAAAAAGCAGCGCAGTTCAGCCCCTAATCGCCCCCCATTTATTTCTGGGCTCTGCTAAAGTCCGCCTCAGGCTGCACAACAAGAAATCAGGAAATACAGCTGTGAGGACTGCCGAAGACATGGCCAGAGCGCATAAATACGTTCCATTCAGCAGCTCCATTAATAATTTACAGGACCTGACAGGACAGAATCGGAGGGGATGTTTATCATTTTCAAATCGTTAAAAAACCATCAACCAGTTTGGTGTTTAATGGTTCCTATTATATAATCATTTTAGCGAGTGAAATAAATGTAATACGACAGGAATGTTGATGAAATTTGCCATCATAAAGGTTTCCTTGCAACCTTGATTAAATCTTTACTGTACCAAAGATAAACCTCAGTATTTCTTGTCGGACACGTTGCGTGAAGGAGGAGGTGGACGGGGGGCTACAGTATGGAGAGGAAAAATCCTTGGCAAGCGCAATTAGCGCATGTGAATGTATGCTGCCAAAATGACTTTATTTATGTTTGAATGGCAGTGCTCAGTTCAGGTTGGCACAGATTGTCAGCCGCACTCGTTGGCTTCTTCCACCCGCCACCATGTCCCCGTGGTGCGCCCTTACCTCCTGCTCAGAGTCTGGAAAGCGGGACGAGGACTGCTAACCCTCGACCCATGCTCCAATAGCCAATCATGAACTAAGATCTGAAATATGAAGCATGGACTCAACAAAGTCAGAGAAGGTATTCGGTCACGACGTCACAAGAAGGAAATGCGTGAGTCATCCGATAATTTCTCTGGCTCCATTTTTCCTTTTCTTTCTTGTGTCTGGTCTGCTTTCGCCTCCTCTGTGTAGCTTGTTCAGACGCCTGCCAAGGCGATAAACTTAGTCATTCCTGTCATACGGTGCGGGAAGGGTCAAGTAGACACATCTGTTATCGGTTGAAAATAAAGTGCATGAGAGCATGTTTTAGTGTTACCCATCCCAGATCATTCCAACTTGGCATTTGATATATATATGTATAATTTATGCTGGTATGTTTTTATACATTGCGGCTACGTTTGCAGCCTTTAAAGGAAGAAAGGGTTTTTTCTTTGGGCCTGTGGAGTGAAAGTCTGTAGAGGCTCAGCTGAAGATCCTGACCGCCTGGGATCCTTCAGCAAGCTGCAGCTGGTGGAGGGGTGAACGAGGAGAGAGCAGCCCAGCCCTGGCAGCCTTAGCAGGAACAGATAACAGCTGATACTGGGACTAATTTGGTAATGTGCTGTACCACTGGATGACGTGAGTTGCAGACTGGTGGTGCCGCTGATAAAAAGCATGCCAGCAGAGATGAGTCCTCCTTGGGATGCTGGTCGTGTTTTTGTGAAGTGGATGCATGTGTATGTCTGTCCACAGACAGGGCGGCCATTTATAAACCTATCTCAGGATTGGTCATTGATGTCTCTCTAAACATTGACAAGACTCACCAGATGTTCAGACGTTTTAAGAGGAGAATTCAAAGGGGTCAAAACAGGGCTCTTGCGCCTACAATAAAAAAACAACAACAAAGAAAGGGCAAAAAAGTTGGCAGTTTATTTATCGATCCATTCATGTAGACTCACTTTTGTTTGATCGAATATTTATGTTTTTTATATTTATTTATATGCAATATATATTTATAGTCAAAACAATTTTTTTTATAAAAAATACAAAAAAGGGATAGATTTAGACTTAGATTTGTATATATTTAATTATAACTAATACTAGAAATATATATTGCAATGTTTAATATATTTAATTATGTTCATTAATACTAATATATTATTACAATTATATGTAATTTCAATGACAGGCATATATATATATATAAAAGGCATGTATCATTATAAAATGATAATGATAATAATTGCATTCTGACTCCCCTAAATAGATACCAAATACCAAAAACAAAATTCCAACAAGCTGGTTGTAGTAACATATTTAAAATAAAATGTTCCCCTAATTTTTTTATTCTATAATTTAATCACTGAATGTGATTACTTGCAGTGTGTTCATTTGCAGAGGCATCCAAATTTGTTAGTAATAGGCACAGTCTGCATCCATAGCCAGGAAAAGTATTATGTTAATAAATGATACCGCTGGAAGAGTGAGAGTTTGGAAATATACAGGGATAATAATAACAGCATCTGGACAGTGTTATTACCATTTAAATTAAGGCCCTTGAGCCGAGAGCCTCTCAAGTGAACAATCTTACAGTTAACTAAGCACACATGAAACCACAAGCCCTGTTTCTCCCGATATATAATGTATGTATATATGTAAGGAATAATTGACGACAGGCCGTTGAATTATTAGAACAACAATGCACACCCGAGGTGGTGATGCGGTCACGACGCGAAGCGGAGTGGCAGTTACACCTCGGGTGTGCATTATTTTTCTAATAATTCAACGGCTCGAGTAAATTATTCAGCTTATACTACGGTTGCCACACTTCAAGACATCGATCAGATTATATATTTCAAGGCATTCGTCCAGTTTTTCTACTTAAATCGCAATTGTGTGTAGGATTATTTATTCCGCATCTTATCTAACGCCTCCCTTGCTAATTCCAAAACGTCATTTTAAACCATAACGGAGGCTTGAGCCGTTGATAGCCGACTAATGCAGTTAATACAGTTAATAACTAAGTTATGAGACAGAGAGAGAGAGAGAGAGAGAGAGAGAGAGAGAGATTAATGTTACCTCAGTGAGATCAGCAGCAATGTCTATAGTGAGACGTTAAGTTAATTTCTTCACGAACAGCGCCGTTGGTGCTACCTCGCTTGTGAGAAGTCATGTAGTTTCCCGATATTTAAGCATTTTACCATAATCGGATATCGGTTTTGTAAAAATAAAATGTATATATATTTTTTTTGTCACATACACAATTATACAGAGTATAACCAGCAGTGAAATGTATTCTCTGCATTCAACCCATCCAAGTGCACACACACCTGGAGCAGTGGGCAGCCGACGATGCGGCGCCCGGGGAGCAGTTGGGGTTCTGTGCCTTGCTCAAGGGTCTCACCTCAGTCGTGGACAATTCCTGCCGGAGCCAAGATTCGAACCCACAACCTCGGGTAGTCGGGTTACAAGTCCCATTTCTCCATTTTAAAACATTAGACATTCTTTTGCTTATTATTAATATCAGTGTTGCTTATGATGCATTTTATAAATAAAATGTTTTTATTGTTGTAATTTGAAGATTAAATTTAACATGAAAGAATGTTAATTTTCAACTGTTTTTTGTTGTTGTTAAGATGACTGGAAGGAGGAAAAACCAAAGTGAAGAATGGACTTACTTCACTCAGTTATTTATTTACTTTATAACAGTAAATATATATCGGTATCGGTATCGCAAATAATCGGTATCGGTATCGGTTATAAAAAAATCAATATCGGTCGATCACTAGTGCAAACTATATGTGTGTCTCTGTGAGGGAGCAACCCAGTCTCACGGCAGTTCTGGAGGGAGAGACCGAGAGCGGGAGAGAGAGAGTAGTGCTTTTCGTACATAATAAAACGCAATTTTGTGGCAAAAACATGGACAAGATCTGTCGATTTTATCCTTGTGTTTACTGTATTTATTTGTTTGGCCAGTGTCGTTATGAGTTTTGGTTGTTTTGCTGTTGTAAGACCTTTGAAATAACATAAATCATTTTGCAAAGTGATATGGTTATGTAATGCGGTCGAGAGCTGCCTGGAACTACGTTCGCCGAATTTCCTTGAAAATAATTGTACACCTCAGAACGTTCGTCAGCCAATCAGATTCAATCAATATGATTCAACAGCCCCGTGGTAAATATATATATGATCAGCTGACCTTCAAAGAGCACATTGCGAAGACTGCTCGATCTTGCAGGTTTGCACTTCACAACATCAGAAAGATCAGGCCCTTTCTAACGGAGCATGCTCCACAACTTCTTGTCCAGGCCCTTGTCATTTCTAGACTGGACTACTGCAATGCTCTTCTAGCTGGACTTCCATCAAACACAATCAAACCTCTACAAATGATTCAGAATTGGTCTTCAACGAGCCCAAAAGAGCCCATGTTACACCTCTCTTTGTCTCCTTGCACTGGCTACAGTTGCAGCTCGCATCCAGTTCAAGACACTGATGCTTGCATATAGAACAACCACAGGCTCAGCACCCTCCTACTTCCACTCACTATTACGAATTTACATCCCCTCCTGAAGTCTGAGATTGCTAGTGAGCGACGCCTCGTGGTACCATCACAGAGAGGCTCAAAATCACTCTCCAGAACATTCTCGTTCACCATTCCTGGCCTTCCTACCACCATCCGGAATGCTGGATCCCTGTCAATCTTCAAGCAACAACTGAAAACTCATCTCTTTCAACACTACTTGACTTCATCGTAAAAAAAAAATCCTTTACCTTTTTCTATATCTTCATCTTTCTCTCCTTCCCTTGCTAGCTTGTACTTATTTGAACAATGCCTGAGACTTGGTGTTGGGGGCACTTCCTCTGTCTGTTTGCCTCTTCAAGATTAATCGCTTTATGTATTCCCCAATTGTAAGTCGCTTTGGATAAAAGCGTCTGCAAAATGACTAAATGTAAATGTTATTATTTCTTTGCATTGAGGTTCATTTTAGGTTTGCTCCAAACACAGCGCAGCAAACTATAATGATTTATGTTTTGGATTATTGTACCATATGTTCACATTGCCTGTTTAACCCACAAAAGGAGAAGGCATTATGTAAATACTACGGTTGTCAAGGGTGACAGATTGACATTACCCGACAACAATTCACAACCCCGCTCTTACGGCCTGTCTCGTTGTAAATACGCCTAAATAAATACTGTTGGAAAAGTCGCCCGTCACAATGACTGGGAAATGTCTGTGTCACATGTGCTGTCCAAAGCAGACAGATACACAGAGCAGCAGTCAGGCTGCAGGCTTGGCCGGCACACAACAGGCAGCAGACATGTCTTTCTGTCATTCCCTTCAGTCTGTTCGAGAATACATTGGAAATCAAAGCGCGAGCAAGTCTCGAGATCTTTTCATCAGCGCGAGCCGATCATGGGTATCCGCTATCAGGCAGATGAGACTTTAAATTAGAAATGCAGTGTAGTTTCATCAAAACACATCCCGGTTATTCAGCCAATGATCAGGATGACTGAAAACGGGGCGAGGAAAGGTGCCTGTTGTAACATCCGCTTCTGATTTGCGCCTGAAAGGTTTGAAGTTTTAGAATTAGCCTTGTAAAGACATGTGGCGTGGACCGGCTAATCTACACACTGATCTCTGCTCCCTCTCCGCAAAGCCAACAGGCAGATCTGACAGCAGCTAACTAGCACCCCCTTCTGAAGTGATCGCATCTGGTAGCTGCTGAGCGTCTGAGTGCGGGGAACGAGTCCAAACATGATGCTTTTCCTGTGATTGTGATCTTTGAAAATATCAATTTATAAAAAGCCAATATTTATGTCATTTTGCATAACAATCAATATTTAATTTGTTTAAAAAAAATGAATTTCGCTTTAAATAAAGCATAAAATGTCCTTTCCTTTGTGGAGGAAGTGAAACAACAGCTAATTTCATCAGCGCAAACTAGTTCAACACATTGTGTGGTCAGATAGCGTCCCTATGGGCATAACTCCTCGGCGGACGGCGTGTAATTAATCCCGCACATACAATCATAACTCTCTGGATCAGGGTAGGAGTACGGCAGCTATCAGCCGCTTTAGAGAGCGGCCTGCTGGGATGCGGATGGAGCCGGGGCCCCTGAGCCACCGGAGAGCAGTATGGGAGCGTTCAGATAAACAGCTCAGACAGGATCATGGCTGAACTGTGGGGAAAGGACTCGATTTAGTTTCAATTTCTATCCTCTCTCCACTTGCCTGAGCACCGGAGCTCCATACTATAGGGCGCATCTGTGTGTGTGTGTGTGTTTTCACGGAGTTTGGAGCTGCTGTAGGTCAAAGAGGAGACTGGCGGGCCGGGGGTGCAGGCGGGCTGGGCGAGCGTTAAGCTGGTCAGGTGCAGCGCCACCAGTGATCATTAGGGTTACAGCTGCTAGGGCCAGATTGTCTGCTGCCTGTGCCGGGCGAGATGTCTCACCCTGGGAAAAAGAGTGAGCATCTGTCTGTCCTTCCCTGTAGACACGAACCTCCTACCAGCCTGTCCAACTCAGCCCGACTGGTAACAAGGTCACCTATCTTTTTTTTTCTCTTTCTCTCACTTTCTATCTCACTTTTTCTCGCTGTGTAAATGTTGTTAACCGTTGCTTCACTTCCTAGTTATCAGGTCAGAGAGGCACAAGAGCTTTAAATCAATTTATTTGACAGGAATTGTTGCATTAGATTAAGGAACACAAAATTATCTACGTGAAACTTTTATTTTTATGAGGACTGTCAAGCTGATAACATTTATAATTGCAATTAATCTCATAATACTTTTCGAGTTAGAACACTGATGAGTTTAGCTCCAAAAAAAACAGTTTTATTTATTTTTTTTTAAATGTAATTTATTCCTGTCATGGCAAAGCTGAACTTTGATAATACATGACCATACTAATCACACTATTTCAGCAGTATGTATTGTTTGCACCAGTTTCTATATGTGTGTAATCCCCAAATAATGTACAGAAATGTGCACTACTACTGTATTCCACAGTGCATTATGCTCAACTTTTCACTTCAGTGAAAACTCATGGCATAGATTGTTGCCATGGTTTGCCCGGTATATACACAACCGTTCAAAAGTTCAGTCAGTAAGATTTAAAGTTTTTGGAAGAAGGCTGCATTTATATGGTGAAAAATACAGAACAAACAGTAATATGGTAAAATATCATTACAATTTAAAATAGTAGTTTCCAATTTTTCCAATTTAAAAACAAATCCTCTAAAGACAGCCCGTCATGAATGAGCAGGGAGAGCAGCAATATTAAACCCCTAGGGTACACAGAACAGAACAAAGCAGATATCATTAATGTACTTAATGATATTTGATGTAACATAATTCAAGAAAAGAAGTCTGATTCAGCAAGGAATATCAGAAAGCCAAGTCCTGACTGTGCGAAAGGAGGAGTTGGGGATGGAGGAGGGTGCTTTGCTCCTGAGCAAGTGGAAAAAGCTGGCGATTAATACTGAATAGAGCTTATATAGGAATGCCACGATAGGTGTCGTATTCCTACAGGTAGATGTGATCAGCTGAGAATCAGCCGATGCAAGCTTGACCCACGTGACCTGCCAGAACTAACACTAACGCTTAATTTGTGCTGCTTAATGTTTTTGTGGAAACAGATATGCTTTTTCAAGATTCGTTGATTAATATTTTGAAAGTTGGAAAAGAACAGCAGTCATTTAAATTAAACATATTTTTTATATTATAACTGTCTGTTTTTACTGTCAATTTTGATTAATATAATGTCCTTGCTGCATAGTATTAAAAACAAAAACTAACTGACCCCAAATGTTGCATGATACCGTAAATGTCCATTCATTACAGTGTTTTAATCATGGGTGATATTTTACTTTAATGAATGATTAAATTATTACACTATGACACCACTAATCACACTACACAATATTGTCTATCCTTTTGTTAAATACTTTGTCTAGGTTTGATTTCTAAATAAATAACCTGTAAAGGACTTTCTCCATCATTTACAATGATAAACAGGTGCAAGGGACTTTTATAGAACAATATAAAACTATTTATTTGACAGTGATGTCAAATAATTAAAAATATAAATTTTGATAAAAATGCTTTAAAAATATTTAATTAATTGCATGCATTCATTTGTTAACTTTGACAGACCTAAAACTTGATGACACTGACCTTTTCAAAAACAATTTTACATCAGAATTTCTCTATTAATGAGGCGTTTATGAGAGAAAAGTTTATTGAAATCAGATTTTGTAGTTTAAATAAATGTTTCATGAGCACAGGCAAAGTTGTGACCCTGAAAGTGAACAAACACAACTGTCACTTGGCCAAAGTCCTGAGAGCCCTCAAAACAAGTGCAAGGATTTGCTCCCAATAATCCTCTCAGCATATGAACATATCTCCATTGTTGATTATTTTAAGATTAACTCAAGTCATAATCTCTTCTAAAGTGCATGCAATGATGGATTTTAATCAATGTGAGTGAGTTCTGCTATGTAAAGTGTCATAATGAAAATCACATCACAGACTCAATAAGCCACAAATAGCATATGGACAGCTATTAATCTGTCAAATGCACACTTCTGCAAACATACTGGGGAGCGATTAATCAACATCGTAAAAATATGGTTTTAAGTCAAATGATGATTTTAACGGACAGCAGATTAAAGCAGAGGTCAATCCTGCTGGTCTGGTGGCAAGCAGTCAAACAGCGGCACTTGAACTAATGTGTACACAGAGTCTGAATTTATTAAGAAAATTGCTATTTAGCACTTGGATTTGAATGAGAGCTGTTTGGAGGAATATTTTGGAGAGTATAAGTTCTTTTAAAAACCTAGGACTATGGAAAAAAAGCATTGTAATATATAGTGAACTCTGATGTTAATATATGTACAGACCACATTATACAAGTAGACAGATAGTGAACCCCAAAGAAAATGATCTGCATTACCTTGGAGTACAACCAATAATATGGTACATAAATGGTAATCATTTACCATGTGCCCCATAATATTACCATTTGATATCACCATGGTACGACCACAGTGCTTTTCGTAAGCGATGGAAAGCGAGTGACACACCGAGAGAAAGAGAGTGAGAGGGAACACAAGACCAAACAGGTGTGACTCCAACTTTCTGCCTCACAGGAGAAAATGAAGCGCTGTCAAGGACACTGCACCTGTGCTATTGTCTGCAACAAATGGCTTTTAAGTGCAAATTTCTGCCAGGCTTAAAGGAGGGCTGTGGCCTTTGCACTTATATTCCCCATCTGAACTCATACAATCTGCATAATGTGGTGGAAATCAAAATGAGGCTCCACAATGATTCTTCACACACGACACATCATCCCATCCTCAAACACTCACTGCCATACATACTACATCTGTTTCCACACTCTTATTTCAACCATATATGCGTTAGACAGTTAATGTTAAATTAATTTACATTTTGTTCTTGTACATGTTTTCAAAGCCAAACGACTGACTTTCTTTCATCTTAGCAGAATCTCAGAGCTGTTTTTCCATTCATTGATGTTGGATGGTGTTTTATACTGTCAGCATCTATTAAAAAGACAGGACGCACCTTTAAAATACCACAAGAATTGGCATTTTGTGGAAAATTGATGTTTTGCATTGAACAGGTTAGTAAATAATTAATTTTTGAGGTGAAAAGAACTTTGTAATACAAAATGTAATACAAAAGCAATGTAATGTTTAGTGCAGTTTAGAAGACGTGCAGGCAAACTGTGGTGGTACATGAAGATGTATATTAAAATGTAAAGGTACAAAGGCCATTTATATAAAATTAAGTAATGATATATATGTTTTTGGCCATAGATGACAATACACTGGAAAACATTTTGGCAGAGACAGCATAATGTTGGTAAACTGCATGGAAGAAATGATAAAACACAGCCTGTAAGTACGTTTTCTTATTTAAAGAATTTGCCATTGACTATTCAAATGCGAGTTTTGAGCAGTGTATAGTAGCTGTTGTTGTTTGTCATCTCTCCGATCACAAATGCAGACATGGTAATGTTTACGCGGCGCGATGCAACACAACGCTTAAAAAGACAGTATAAGTCATTATAATCAGTAATTATGTCCCCACTTGGATGCAACAAATGCCTCGTTTATAATGGGTTTTATTACTTTTCTGTCATTGCGCCGGTGTTCTGTCGATTTGTCCTACCCTGTCAGATTTTGCTACCTCCCATTAAAACAGTGGTAGTACAATTCGACAACGAAAAATGCTACCTGTTAAATTATGTTTTAAATGTATACACCTACCACAACCCTACAATTGCCCTTACAGTAATGCACATACAGTAATTACGTGTTATTTCGTGGTTGTGGATAGAAGGGCACAGTAGCGGAAACCAACAATACATTTTTTTTCTTCCTATTAGATTGTGTTTTATTAAAGTTTACACCTACCCCAACACTTGGATTGCTGGCGAGCAAACGATGAGCTTTGTAGGAAAGGCGGGGCATAGAGGAGCAACAATAACGTACAGTATGTGGAAAATAATGTGTTTTTTTAACCTTAAACAGCATAAACACATTGCATTACACCAAATACACAAAATAATGTTTTATTTAGCAACGTCATATGACCCCTTTAAATAACACATTACCATACTAATCACACTACTTTCATATGTATTTTTGAAGTATGTATTTTTTACAGTATGTTAAGTTTCTGTATGTATGGTATATCCAGATCACACAATGCAACTCTATCCCACAATGCACTGCCTCATGGCGTAGATTGCTGCCATGGTTTATGCATTACAATTGTTCAAAGGTTTTGGGTCAGTAAGATTTTTTTATATTTTTGAAAGGAGACTGCATTTATATGATCAAAAATACAGTAATGTTGTGAAATATTACTACATTTTAAAATAAATGTTTTCTGTTTTAATATATCAAAGTTTAGTTCTTAAAGCCGGATTAATACCTGGCCTGTAGTGCATGAGCTCCTACATTTGACTTCAGTTCTAGCTTGAGTCATTTTCCAATCCAGTTGCAATGCTGTGTCATTTTTGAGGCTTAATGCATCAGCTGACAGTTGACAACTACAAATGATGAACATATTACCTGAATAAACAAAGACTGCTATATAAATAAACTGCTGCTCACCAATGATATCAGTTTCAGTTCATAGATTAATAGTGTATGGAAGTGCTGATGCAAACTCTCTGGCGTAGCTTAGAAAGTTTCACAGAGAAAGGCGGGGAACAAACGTAGCTATCTCTGAAATTTGAATGAACATGTGATGCCCCAGGATATTTGAAATAATAAGGTTACGTCTTTGAGGAGGGACATGAATGAAAGAGGTTCTACTAACGACGTGCGGTGTTCTCTCTTTAATGTGTGTTGCTAATGTGTTGCATCAGTTATCACTGCGCAGGTTTGTTTGCTAAACTGTTTTTAAGCAGGATTTGTACCTTGATGATATTCTACTGAATGAAATTATGCATGAGCTCATGTTGTTTGTTTAGTAGTTCAGACAAAAAGCAGATTCAGTCTCAAAAACATGTTACGGTAATCCAGCCCTTTTATTAATTAGAAATAACTAGAATTGTCGTGTTGTTTTTGAGAGCTGAAGTAGCTGTGTACTTATTAAAGTGTTTTGTTTCCATGTGATCTGTATTATGCTACGTTCTTGTAATGCTGAAACTTTGGGGTGGGTGTGGAGAGCAAGAATTTTTGAGCTTCATCCAGTTTAATACTTATTTGATAGCTATTCATAAGCAAATCAAAGGGCCTTGGAAGAGGTTTTCATCAACACCGACTAGACTTTATCTGCATCTTGTTGAATGCTGGCGTATCTAGAAGAGTCTGAGTCTGTCTTCACTGTATTGGTGACTCAATCCTAGTATGATGCTAATGGTTTTCCTGCGGAGGTCGTATCAACACCTATGTGCTGCAACCAGACTGCAACAATGACACGACGCAGAGAGCGTCACCTGAGCCCACTGTGAATTTTCTTCTTACATACCACATATGAGTCATTTCTGCCGTTCCTGTGGCTCTCCATAGCAAGTGAAGCTTACATCGAGAACACCTCATAAATTCAGAGCTGGGGTATTCACTTTTTCTCATTGTGCTGAATCACTTGAGATGCCAGGTGGCTGCCAAAAATATCATACACGATATATATTGTACAAGTAAATAATTTTGTTATATAATGTATTTTTGTCCACTGTTATCTTACATTTGAAGGAAATTACAATTTGGTAGTTCAAAACTATATATCCAACTTTTTCTCCTCACCATTAAGATTTTAAGTTACAATTTATATAGGAGAAACCAGGGCTATATTTTCACATATTCTACTTCAGTGATTATTGGTTGGAGTTTATTTTTGAAAGTCAGTTTTTGTATAGGCACATTCCTAGAAGTCTTGTCTACAAATAATACAAATAATAATATTTGTATTATTTTATTATACATTTCAGTGTATTTATACTGTAAGCTTTGTTTTAATTTGGTTTAGTTTACATCTTCATTTTAAATCTTGTTTTTATTTAACATTTTAATTTAAATCAGAGTTAGAGTATTGTAATACATTAATAATAATGTATTAAGTATTTAAATACTTTCATCCTGCATCCCCCTTGGAAGTTTGCTGAGGCCCTCAAACAGTCCCATGGTTTAGATCAGGGTTCCTCAAATCTTGCCCTGGAGGGCCAATGCGCTGCAGAGTTTAGCTCCAACCCTGATCAAACTCACCTATCTGTGATTTTCTAATGATCCTGAAGACATTGATTGGCATGCTCAGGTGTGTTTGATTAGGGTTAGAGCCAAACTCTGCAGGAAAGGGGATCTCATGGGCCAGATTTGAGGATCCCTGGTTTAGATGCTGGAATGGTATGTATTTATGTATTTATTTAATTGTTAATTACCTTTCAGCCCCTTAAAGTTCACTTAAATAGTTAAATATGTGATCTATAAAGCTATACATATTATATGTAGTCTTTTAATTAATATAGTGGTCATTAAAGCATGAATTTATAATATGCACATAAAAAATGAATATAATAAATGTATGAATGAATGCATAAATGCACAAATGAATGCATAAATAAATGCACGAATGAATGCATAAATGAATGAATGAATAATGCATACACAAATGCCAGAATATTTCTGGGGGGGGAGATTTACAGATCAACCTTCACCGTTTAACTGTAATAAACAAATAACCAAAGTAAATCCAACAGTCCTTTTGAATGCTGAATTAGCAAACCCATGCTGCTACTAAACTTTACTTTAGACCTTTAACATATACTGACAACCATAAAACCATAATGGTGGTAAGGAGAAAGTCACATGAAGAATAAAAGTTCATCACAAGTAGATTTTCCACAAGCTGAGGGAAATGTTCATATAAAAGTGCACAGAGTCATAACACATACAAAACACTATCATGGTAACACACAACATTAAAATTAAAATAAACCTTAATTTAACCCTAATGAATATAACTGAAAAGATAATCTAAGAAGAAATATTTAATTATTATTTCAGTGAAAAAACATTAAATGTAAGGAATCATACAGGCATTGAATGTCAATTTTTGTCAGTACTTTACTGTAAAATTACATTATGTGTCCTGATAGATCTAGTACAATTTTTAATGGGACATATACTGTTGAACAATTAATAACGTTAAATAAACGTTTTTAACATAATATTTTTTACAGTCTTTTACCATTATTTATTTATTTATTTACAGTGGATGAACACCACAGCCCATTGCTGATCTGGAAATCAATTCTCAGCTACCGATTTTTCTGAGAATGAATACATAAAAATCCTAGAAGATGCTGTCTAAGCAGTAGCTTTTTTGTAGCAACCTAAGACTGCATTTCTATATCAATTCAGCACTCGAGCATTGGTTAGGCTAATAGTCTTATCTACTTGAACTTTCAAACACTATAAACATTTTCACACAAATACTTACACTGGCAAGACAAATAACTTCGCAAACCCTGAAGTCTTGTTCTCAGCTAAGGTAGATTATGTGCGGCTGCTGTGTGGAGCGTCTCCTGGGATACTTTGAATGCAGAGTAATAAAACTCTTAGCATGCCTGTGCCAAGTTGGGACATCTGCTCACCTTATCACAGATAAGTGGGGGTTTGTCCCAGCATCTGTTAGAATTAATCCATTTTGCAAACACAGTTATCCTAATCTCCTAAATATGCCCCTTTGCACATCAGCGATGCACAAGTATTGCTCTTTTTACGTTGTTTTGTCCTTTTCATGTTAGCCTAAAAGGCTGAGCGACACTGAAGAGCTGAAGAGATCGAAAAAGTAAGCCGGTGTCCAAAATGGCTCAAGCGCACAGAGGCCTCTCAGCATACCTACAATCTCCAAATGCATATTCATGAAGCGCCCTCTTCCTTTTGTTGCCTGCCTAGTCAGCAGTCACAAAACACATGGTGAGGGTTGGCAGTGCCTTGCCTAGGTAGAGAGGGGCGGTGGACGGAGGCAATGGCAGGAACCGGGACCTGTGAGGGCTGACTGACGTTTCCATCTGTGGCGAGGGCTGGTAATTATCGGGAAGAGGAGCGCCCGCAGCAGCGCACCATCTGCTAAGGGGGAAACGGCTCAATGAGGTATGCTCGGGCTCCGCAGCGCCGCCGTGCCATTGCCTGATTCTGACATGAGGGCCTCGCATCTGCTGCAGACGGGCTGCAGCCATGCCACACACACATACACACATCCACGGTCTGGGTGCGAGCATCTGACGGGAGGAGGAGAGCAGCCAAACGCCCTCTGTGACCCAAAACTCCATATCCTTTGCACCACTCGACGCCTACCCAGCCTGTGTGCGCCACACCACCTTAAACACAGGAAAGTTACCACACAGTTGTGAGATAGTATTGTTTGTTTGGCAAGTTGTTTGGTTAGCAAATACGTTGGTAAAACTAGTTCAACCAAAAAAAAAAAAACGCTCTCTAATCTTGTTCACAATACACTTTCAGCTGTTTGCATACAAAGAAGTTTACTTTTATGCATTTGGAAAATGCTTTTATCCAAAACAACACTCATTCCATTCAAGGTATATGTTATGAATCAAATCCATGACATTGGGTTTGCTAGTGTTACGTGATACTGTTTGAACGAAAGGAAATAAAGAGAATACAACAAGGTCAGTTAACATAATAAAAGCCACTTAATTTTTGAGACCAAAAACTACTGAATGGCTTTAGACCCTATATCAAAACACAGTGTGAAGTCTGCACCAACACAGGTGTAATGGAGGGCAGCTAAGAATTGCTAGCAACTGATACAATGGTCTGCGGTCTTTAGTATCCTTAGCTAGTCAACATAGCATGCTTGTTGACACTGGTTCTAGTAGGCTCAATCACATTGGTGCCAGGACCTAGGTGGGAGTGAGGTTTTGGGGGATTAATGTAACTGAAGCCAGCTAGTAAGTGTTTTGCAGGTAAACCTCACAACACTGGCCTCACATGGTGCTCTAGGCACTGAGGCTTGAGGTTATGGTCATTAGAGTCCTTGCTAGCATAATTAGCTGGTTCGAATCCCACTCAGAGAGGAGCGAGTAGGACAAGTCACAATGGTGCCGTGACCCGGATGGGAGTAAGGTTTTGGGGGTTAATGTAACAGAAGTCAGCTAGTAAGTGTTTTGCAGGTAAACCTCACAACCCTGGCCTTACGGGGCACTAGCAACTGATGTTAGAGGTTGTGGTCATTAGCATCCTTGTACTCACAATTAGCTGGTTCGAGTGGTGCGAGTAGGATCAGTTAGACAGGCTCAGCCAAAGGGTGCATAGTAGCTGCAACAAGGTCACTTGTGAACACCCTAAAATGACAAATACGACACCCTGTGGTCTTCTGGACTCCACAAACGCACAGAAGCAAAGGTCATGGGTCCACATGGAGCCATTTCTTCCGTAGAAGACCTGAAATACAGATCACAAGTTATATAGACCAGTGTTTCCCAACTCGGTTCCTGGAGGAACAGGCATTTTATTTTTTGGATGTCTTTGTTATCTGACCCATCCATTTCAGGTCTTGGAGTCTTTGCTAGTGTCAGCTGAGGAGTTGAATCAGGTGTTTTTTGGGAAATACTGGCATAGACTACTTTTATGGTAGTTTTTTTTTGCCTTTTTGGAGCTTGAGACCCCAGTCCCTATTCACTCTGATTTTATGGATAAAACAGTCTGGTTATTGTTTTGTGTTCAATAAAAGAATGTTTTAATCCACATGAGGGTGAGTACATAATGACATAATTTATATTTTTAAGTGAACTATCTCTTTATAGTCTGATACCTTCATGGAAATGGTTATGGTTAAGCAGAATAGTAAGATATTAATTTGATGATGCATGTGTATTCTCCAGTAATACAATGCAGATGTAAGTCATCTAATTCATCTGTGAAGCACAGGATTGTGGGGCTCATGGATGCTGGTGGTGGAGCTTCACAACACTTCTCCACCTGGCAGGTGCAAACTCCCCTTTCTCTGTCCGACTCTGATCGCTCTACCCACACTGCCTGCAGACACACTAACATCCCCATTAACAATGAGCATGCTGTACCGGCTTCCTCAGGGGGCCGCAAACTCATGATGAGCATCCATGATGTCCCAATGCGATTATCTATAAAGACAGCTGCATGTGTGCGTAAAACCCAGCATTTTGTATTATTTGTTGGAATTTGCATAATACAGTATTTAAAGGTTTTCGTTTTCGAGAAATTGTAAGTTATTTGTATGTTAATTTCTATGTTTTGGTACCACCAAAATATTGCTCTGCTTGTTTGATCACCCAAATGCAGCATAATTGGCTCAACCAATGGTGTAAGTTTGGGGGCGGAGTTGTCTGTTTGAGGACCAATGGTAGACAGTGGGATTGTTGGGGAATCCTATTTCATAAAAATATTTTGACTATTGAATTTAATGATGACACTAGTGATATAAATTACACACATCTTCATAAAAAATGCATTGTCTTGTTACTTTAACCTATTGTAAAACATTTCTACATTATGTCTTCCTGTAGGTTATGCATAACTTATGCTTATATGCGTAAATTCAGCTTCAAGTCACATAATTGTCAAACAATTTTCTTAATCTGTATTTTTGTCTCACTTTTCAGTAAAAATATTCATCTTTTAAAAATATATATATATATATATATATATAAATAATTAAAAAAAGTCTTACATTTTTAAATATATAGCAAAAATCTAAACATAAAATTACATTTATGTGTAAAAGCTAAAACAATAAAATAAATGCCAATGGGGTAAGAACAATAAACTTCCATCCAAATGTTTTATCTTATTTGATTCTCAAAATAAAACATCTTATTTTAAGAATGGCAAGACAAAAGTCCTGGAACAAAATTATTTTTGCAGTCCAACTCAAACAAATCAGACGTAAAAATGCTACACCAAACATCAAAACACAACACTCTGCATATGATTCATGTCAAATGCATGCCAGTTTTCAAAAGCAGATCTCTCTTTTTGAGAAATCTCTTTTATTGTGTCTTTTTAATATCTAACTTTTCTAAAATTATCTTTTTTTTTCCCTCAGGCTGCTACTTCCCTCCTAAATCTCTCAATATTGCAGAAGCTCTTTTCACCTTTGTGGGTCTGTGTTTTCATGCTGCACTTTAGTACTTCTGGTCCCATCTGTGGCTGAATAAAAGAGGAGGAAATAACTTAACTCTCTATCACAGGAATTTGTCAGACTGTTTGGACAGATTGGTAGAATACAAAATGCAGTGGGGAGCTCTGATGTGGCGATAAAGCGCTCCCCTTTGATCGTACTGTGCCTCCCCCCGCCACCACGCACATGTGCACGTCAAAGTCAGTTACATCATATACCGAGAGACAGGAAGCTAACCACCAAATTGACAGGATTTCTGTCCTGGTGTAGCTTTGAAATCGTTTCCCCTCGTTTTTGTCATTGTGAGAAAAGGCAAGTTTTGCTTCTGATCAATGCTGAGAGCTTTTTTTTGTATGTCAAAGTGGAGAGAGAAAGCAAAACATGCAGCGTGGCGAGCAATAAAAAAAACTACCGTTAAAAAACTATTTCCACATGTAACATTATTTCATAATTAACGTCTAAAACATTTGCTTACGAGAAAAAATTGGAAATGTGACTTTTCTCTTTTTGTTGGAGTGGCTTTTTAGATGTTGCCAGCACTTAGGAGAAATTCACGGCAGCATCAACAGCGGCCGTCTCCCCATTCAAAAGCATTAACTCTGTGCCATGTGTCTAACAAACAGAGGCCATTCTACAGCCCTTAATGACAAGGCAGGCGCTCCTCTTGCCTCCCTCTCCGCTGTTCAAATTGCTCTCCAAATGAAGTACAGCTGTGCCGACCAGGTGCTGCCATCCCTTTCAGAGAACAGGAAATTATCAAATCCCCAAATTCCTCAAACACAGCAAATGCCGGCTGCCTCTTCTTGTCTGTGGGCTCTTATTTGCGGCGGGTAGCACGCCTCGTGTTGCTATGCGTTCTCTATGCATAGATTACTGCAGATCTTGTCGTGAGGGCTTTTGGTTAAGATTAGGAAATCTTCCCTTGGAAACCATAGAGCAATCTTTTTCGACATGCCATTGATTCATTTTTCTTGTTAATTAATATTGAGTTCCTTATTTGCACTTGCTATTTTTATGGCTTTTGGTGATAACTGTGAGTGCGTTTCTTCCCTAAATTATGTGATCTTTAGCATCACTGCATATGAAAAGTTGAATACCTTAATTCATTATTACATGCATCATCTTTGTTTTAAAACACTGCTCTTGGTAACATCTTTCTTATTCAAATTATTATTTTGACTGCACAAAGTGCTTCCCAAACAGCTCATAACTAATGCTACATAATACCTGCGTTATTGAGGAAAAATTAATACACCTAGTATTAAACTTTGACTTTTAGTGCTTATGTGCATAAATAATTTATTTATTTATTTTTGGTGAGGAAATATTTTTTTTCTAAGTTTTACTCTCAGCTATGCTTTCAAGAGTATTTTCTAGATAATCATTTTATTTGCTTTTGTACACTAGCAATATCATTTTGGAAACATTTGTTTATTTACTTAATCATATGTATTAAATTACACTCAATATTTGTATCGCATAGTATAAATGGGTTTATTTGAAAATGTATAACTTCCACACATATGCTATCATCATTTAAGCATCCCTGTCATGGAATTAAAAAAAAAATCCCTGTTCTATAACATATTGTGCCAGATTGTACATTGATTAGATATGAAAAGAAGGCAAAACAACATACTTTAGCTGTCAAATCTACACAATAGCCAATGTGGCATTGAGAAGTTACACCCAACAATAGACTATTATAAAGCGCATTTTGATTACCTCGCTCAAAAAAACATCTGCATGGTACATGTTTCTTATCCCATTATCTCATGCTTTACCAGTAGGACTAGCTTTTCAAGTGTGCTCTGCACTTTTCACTACGCTTGAAATATCGAGAGCAAACATCACTTCCCCTTTTCATCCATCTGATGTGTACGCTCAGCTGTTCCAAAGGTAGAAAAGTGCATGACCTTGTGCGCAGGAGAAGTACAGCTGTCAGTGTTTCCATTAAAGTCCTTATTCATAATACACAAAGCATTTCCACCACCCGGCTTCATATGTGCACCCCCAGCTGGTCTCCCACCCCAGGCAAATCCCATTCAGGCACTGCTCCAGCCAGATGTGCACTGCACACCATGGCCTCTAGGTCAACACATGCTAAAGGTATACAGAGAGACCATCGGATGCAATAGAAAGATGAAAATCATCTATAACAATAAGGCTATTGGAGAAACAAGTCAAGTGCAGGGATATTTCAAGCTTCTTTCAAAAAATCTTTAAGAAGCTGCACTGTGTAAAACATTCAATGACAATGATGCTTTTTTTACTCTAGTAATTTATAAAAAAAAATGTATAAATAATGCAATACATACAATGTAAATTATGAAAATGCTTTTCATTTTTAAACTTACAAATGTCAGAGTGACAACTATTCTGATATCATAGTGATAAAAATACTTATTCAAAGAATTGAATAAATAAAAAAAAGATATCTTTAAATAATAAAATAACTTTATTTTACATTTATTTAACCAGAAAGAAACTCGTTGAGATTAAAAATCAATTTTTCAATAGTGTCCTGGCCAAGATAGGCAGCAGTACAATCATACATACATACAAACACAAAATACACACAAATAATAATAACATAAAACAACTGAAATAACAAATCCTTTAAAGTCAACCACATTCCATAACACATCAGGCAAAACATCTACAGCCAGATATGACTGCCTCCAAGTCAATTAACATCCTCTTAAAAGCAACCAATGAGACCAGCTTATTAAGTTTCATAGATTTCTGTAACTTGTTCCATGTAGAGGGAGCGGCATACTTAAACGCATTTTTTCCCAGCTCAATTCTAACCTTTGGAACAGACAGAATAAAAAAATCCTGGGAACGAAGATTGTAAGTCCCAATATTATTTACACTGATGTAGGTCAGAAGGTAGGATGGAAGTAGACCTAAAATACCCTTATATATAAAGATATACCAGTGTTGAAGTCTCCGCATTGATGGAGAAGGTCATCCAACACGTTCATACAGATCACAATGGTGAGTGAGGACTTTAAAACCATTAATGAACCATGGTATACAGTATCAAATGAACGGAAACTTTGAGACGAAGCATGCATGTATAAAACATCACGATAATCAAGTATAGTCATAAAAGTAGCAGCAACCAGCCTCTTTCGAGATTCGAATGAAAGGCAGGATTTGATTTGGAAATAAAACCCTAGTTTAAGTTTTAATCTTTTTGCTAGCTGCTGAATATGAAAGGTAAAAGAAAGAGATTCATCTATTAAAATACCAAGATATTTGTATTTAGAAACACATTCAATCTTCGTACCCTGGGTAGTGAGGATTGAAGGCATATTTGATTTGGATTTCAAATTTGAAAAAAAGCATGCATGTTTTTTCACTCGAATTGGGAAAGGGCCTGGTCTGCGGTGGATGCTGAGCAATACAGTACAGTGTCATCTGCATAAAAAGGACATTTTCCTTTAGACACATTACTATCAATGTTGTTTATATAAAGGATGAAAGGCAGTGGCCCCAAGACTAACCCCTGAGGCACGCCTTTTGTTATTTTGAGATAGCGAGAGGTGTTTCCCTCCGCCTGCACACACCGACTTCTGTCTGTAAGATTATCAAACCAACCAGCCCTACACAGTCTGTGCTTAAGCACTGTGTGGTCCACTGTATCAAATGACTTAGAGAGGTCAATAAAAAGGGCTGCACAATGCTGCTTGTTATCTATAGATTGAAAGCCAGATAAAAAAATATTATTGTTAAGAAAATCCTTTAATTGATCACTGAAATGACAGAATAGACAATTTAGAGTTCGGTCTATAGTTATTTAAGATAGAAGGGTCACCACCTGAAAGGAATAACATTTGTGTTCAAATTAAAAATATTAGTTAAATGTATGTACATTAAATGTAATGTATGCCTACATTAAAATATAACTATACAGGTTTTTCAAAACCATACATATATATGTGGGAATTAGGTTAAACTGAAACAAGGAATGTTGTGTATAATTGTGTGAAATGTATGATGAAAATTGGCTAGCAATTTCGCCAAGCAAATACCAAGAAATAGGTTGCAGCAGTTTTGCTTTTGACTACGCTTGCAAAATCCGCAATGGGACTGAGCTTGAATAGCTTCAGCGTCAGCGACTTTTTATAGTGCAAAATCGCTGTCAATCAAAAGGAGATGCAGTCTTTCGACAGACCCTCCAATCATCACGCAGAAGCCAGGAGTCCAGGCCAGCGCACTCCTCCATTCACCCCCAGAGATGCTGAGCGTCCGTGGGAGGGACATAATCACAGTATTTATCCAATGACAGTCTAGTTTCGAAGCACTGGAAAAAAAACTGCTCAAATCAGCCCCATTGAAGTCAATAGATGCTAGGCTTCAACAGGGAAATGCACTGTGACGCTACGGGAATGTACAGGTGCATTTCAATAAATTAGAATGACGTACAAAAGTTCATTTATTTCAGTAATTCAACTCAAATTGTGAAACTCGTGTATTAACTAAATGCAATGCGCACAGACTGAAGTAGTTTAAGTCTTTGGTTCTTTTAATCTCAACAATTTAATCTAAAAAAAAATAATATGGTGACATGCCAATCAGCTAATCAACTCAAAACACCTGCAAAGGTTTCCCGAGCCTTCAAAATGGTCTCTCAGTTTGGTTCACTAGGCTACACAATCATGGGGAAGACTGCTGATCTGACAGTTGTCCAGAAGACAATCATTGACACCCTTCACAAGGAGGGTAAGCCACAAACATTCATTGCCAAAGAAGCTGGCTGTTCACAGAGTGCTGTATCCAAGCATGTTAACAGAAAGTTGAGTGGAAGGAAAAAGTGTGGAATAAAAAGATGCACAACCAACCGAGAGAACCGCAGCCTTATGAGGATTGTCAAGCAAAATCGATTCAAGAATTTGGCTGAACTTCACAAGGCTGGGGTCAAGGCATCAATAGCCAATTGCGTTTGGTCCCGTACTGAGACTCCCTTGTCAGGTCGGGCGCTCTTGGCCAAGGATTAACAGGAAAGAGTGTTCAGCTGAATTGAGAAGTATTTTGTTAGATGGGTATAAAAAGAGTAGTTTTACTGTGGCACTTCGCATGAAGCCCTTAGGAAGAGTTAAAGACCATGACTCTACCGCGACTACAGGGACACTGCCAAAGGATATAAGTCGTTTTTATTTATCCTCTTTCTTAGCTTGTTTCACTTCTGTTTTAGTTTTTATAACTAATTCTTACTATGTGTAAGTTGTTGTTTGTTAGCTTGTTTTGACAGTGTTCTTTTTTTAGGATTACTGCTAATCTATTTTAATTTTATATAAATTATGTATGAGTCTTTATAGATTTTCTTTAGTTTTAGTTTTAATAAATTGGAGTTATTTTAGTAACGTTACTTTAACATACTACATGGACTGAAATAACAGACACACATGCCATGTTAGAATCAGTGGTCCAAAGTCCTCTTTTCAGTGTATATATAGATTTATAGAGTAACAAGTTTTGTATTTAATTTGGAAACCAAGGTAAAGTAAGTAAAGTAAAGTTTTTGACCTAGAGTCTTACCTGGAGGAAGGGTGGAGTGGTCCAAGCTCTTTTCATAGCAAGTTTTGTATTTAATTTAGAAACCAAGTTGCTGGAGGAAGGGTGAAGTCCAGTGTTAAGTTTTAAGTTTCCACAGTCTGTGATGATTTGGGTGCAATGTCATCTGCTGGTGTTGGTCCATTGTGTTTTTTGAAAACCAACGTCACTGCACCCGTTTACCATTAAATTTTGGAGCACTTCATGCTTCCTTCTGCTGACCAGCTTTTTAAAGATGCTGATTTCATTTTCCAGCAGGATTTGGCACTGCCCACACTGCCAAAAGCACCAAAAGTTGGTTAAATGACCATGGTGTTGGTGTGCTTGACTGGCCAGCAAACTCACCAGACCTGAACCCCATAGAGAATCTATGGGGTATTGTCAAGAGGAAAATGAGAATCAAGAGACCAAAAAATGCAAATGAGCTGAAGGCCACTGTCAAAGAAACCTGGGCTTCCATACCACCTCAGCAGTGCCACAAACTGATCACCTCCATGCCACGCCGAATTGAGGCAGTAATTAAAGCAAAAGGAGACCCTACCAAGTATTGAGTATATATACAGTAAATTAACATACTTTCCAGAAGGCCAACATTTCACTAAAAATGTTTTTTTTTATTGGTCTTATGAAGTATTCTAATTTGTTGAGATAGTGAATTGGTGGGTTTTTGTTAAATGTGAGCCAAAATCATCACAATTAAAAGAACGAAAGACTTAAACTACTTCAGTCTGCGTGCATTGAATTTATTTAATACACGAGTTTCACAATTTGAGTTGAATTACTGAAATAAATTATCTTTTCCACGACATTCTAATTTATTGAGATGCACCTGTATATATATATATATATATATACACACACACATCCATATATCTTGTCTCTGACCCAAAAGCAGATCTTGCGTTTTCTTCTCCACACTAAGCACTGAGCTCGTGCACATGTTTTCTCCTCATGTTTTCTTCTTTGGCATTTATATGCCTCTCTGGCACTCATGCTAGGGTCAGGCAGTCCAGGTGGATGCCGACTGATCAAGCCTTTTAACAGCCAGGCTTACTGGGATCACAAGATGCGCCCATGCTGGCTTTTATGTCCCCTTGTGCAGTTGAGGACGACCTGAATTGGAGATGAGCAAACCCCTGCTGAAACCAGATAACCTCAAATGGGCAGTCTCATTCGAAGACTTGGCCTGCGCTGTGCCTCTGAAAAAAAGGCGAACTCTTTGAAATGCAGAGCTCCATAAAGAATTGAGAAGTAGGAGAAGAATCAAAGGATTGCGATTGAAAAGCAGAGAGCGAAAGTGATTCCTGAATTAAAGATGAGGAGGAAATGTGTCAGGTTCTAAATGCCAGATGAGAAAGAAGAATCAATATGTTCACACAAACAGAGACCGTAATTCCTCTGGACTTAATATTAGATTTATGAGCGACAGTGTATGATGCACATAGAATCTGATATGGAGAATATTACATTCAAATGCGTTCGGCTGGTACACAAGTAATCAAACTTTCAGAAACCCGTCTTGCTTATCGGAAGTCTGTCTCTCTTCTCTTTCATCCCAGCCAGAAGAGGACAGACAATGGCAGCAGTCCTTGTGAGATAAATAAAGGGGGGGAATATTGTAATGTGGTGCCGACAAAACGTTCTGGTGATGGTGGCAGCTGATGGCTATTATGTCCAGGTGGCCAGGGTTGCGCCAGGGCTCACAGAAAGCCTCCCAGCTGCTGGGATTCTTCACATGTCAATTAGGGAAAAAGGGAATGTGTGTTTGCAGGTTTCACAAGGACACACGGCACTCCATGTGTCACATTTGGCAAAAATGCACAAAATCGCCATTGTGATCCTCTAACTACGGGTTAGTAACATAAATAACATTATTTTTTTTTAATGAAATGGTACTCAGAAAGTATCACTATTTTCTGATGGATCGCTGAATTGTGAATTAGCTGGCTGCAAAAGGCTACAAAAAAGTCACATTCAGTGGCCAGATCTGGTGTAAGTTGCAGAATAGTTAACGTAAATACAACACTTTTAAGTTCATCACGTCATGTTATGCTAAGTTGGACAATTCAATCTCAATTGACCCTTCACAAAGACCCGCCCCCCTTTGTTACTGTTGCTATGTCCGAGAAGCCTTGCTGATCTTACGCCACACATCATGTTCTCACGCAGTGAAAAATACATTGTGGAACAAAGAGAAAACTGACAACATGCCAAGAAACAAGACAGAGCACGTTACTTCTGGTATGAAACATGCTCTCAATTTTTTTTCATTTTTTTAAGAAATTCAAACAATAAAAAACATTTTATTCAGATTTATAGATCACTGTTTTGCCTCAGTTCAAGCGGCACATCGTTCTTTTCATATTTACAAGTAAAAGCATGAAATAAACATGAATGAACATCAGAACATATGTTATTTAAATCACGGAAAGATGCCAATACACATGTTTAAGTCCACTGAAGTTAATATATACTCTTTTGTTTGTCGGTCAGACCGCCTGTCAATCAAGCTCCTTGCGAAGGGTCAATTCACAAAGCTCCGCACTCCTCACTGTTGCTGACTTTTACAGGATATCCTATAGAAATCTATTTTAGCAGTGTATAAATTAATTGTGACATTTTTACCCACTGTTATTCTTTAACAAAATTGATATTATACATGTTAATAGCGTAAATGAGCTGTTCCTAAAATTTCTACAACATCTGAATTATTACATAAATTCAACATTTTGCATAATTTCTATAAATAAAGATTTAAAAAAAAAATACAAATCCTCAACAGAATTACATTTAAAAAGCAGAAAAGTATTGAGATGAGAAAATGGTGAAATGGCAACTGTTGTTTTAGCGAAAGCTCAGTTAGGTTACTGTTTAATAATGATCAAACCTACCTTTGTATCCAATGTGTCCTACAGAATTCTGTTCATGCAACAATGGAACAGTATTCATTTGACCAATTCAAAGGAATCACTTGTTTCTTTGAGTGATTCACTTAATTATCTAAGACAGTGGTTCTCAAACCTGTCCTGGGGACCCCGATGTCTCCCTCCTTTAACACACCTGATTCAACTCATCAGCTCATTAGTGGAGTCTGCAAGACTTGAAATGGGTGTGGCCTATGAGAGAGACATACAAAATATGTGGTGCCTGGGGGTGCCCAGGACAGGTTTGAGAACCACTAATCTATATGATACAAGAAGATATAAGATACTAAAATTGCAAGATGAGATATAAAGTTGTGGTTATGAGAAAAACACTAAAGTGTATATTGAAGGAAACAAAGTCATAATTATGAGAAACAAAGTTACATTTGACCTTTCGACAGAATGACTGACAGCCCAAATAGCAAATCACATAACTGTGCTGAGAAGCCTTTCTGCTATCTGCCATTTTGTCAGTCGAGCTTTAAACCAGGGATCCTCAAATCTGGCCCACGAGATCCACTTTCCTGCAGAGGTTGGCTCTAACCCTAATCAAACACACCTGAGCATGCCAATCAATGTCTTCAGGATCATTAGAAAATCACAGATAGGTGAGTTTGATCAGGGTTGGAGCTAAACTCTGCAGCGCATTGGCCCTCCAGGGCAAGATTTGAGGAACCCTGCTTTAAACCTTAACTGAACATCTGGGCACACAGAAACCTCCTTTCATCTGACAAATTCCTTTAACTATGTTAAAAAAGATGTTTGGCAAATGTAATTCAGATACTAGGCATCCAGAGTGGATAGCTAATGGAGTTCTGTTTGCTTTGTTCCAGAAATCAGACAGCAATCTTAAAAATGCCGGCTTTGGATCCGACTTCTTGTTCTTTATGACACTGATCTTCATTTATTTTAAACTTTCGTGACAATTTCTTTATAAAAATAATACATTTTCCCACATATAGACACTAACAGACCTGGCTGTACAAACTTATGGAAACCAAGCCAAGAAATAAGTTTAATGCAGAAAGAATGTGAGTGTTTTTGAACCTACGCTGGCACACTGCGTTTGTTAGCTTATGTGGATCAAATTAAATTTCTTTCTTCATTGCACTTTAAATTCACACACAGGAAGTGGTGGGAAAATTGCACTGAACATTCTGGTTACATTCTTATGGCATTAAACTCATTTTATTGTCTTCATTTCCCAAAGTCCATACAAGCCAAGTTCCTATTCACCCTTGGATATCTGGTAAAGGTCGAAGTGTGCATGGATGTTAGCCATTACCCTGCTACGCCTGCCATTTTAATAGCATGCGCTGGGGTCAGAGGGCAGCGAGCGGGATTCAGTTTTCATACCCCGTATCGCACAGCCGGGTCTGTCCGTGTCTGTACGCGAGCTGCTCTTCGCATTCAGCCATGACAGGCCTGGTGTAATTGGCTCAGGGAGGTGAATCCATAATCGTGTGAGTGGCACGCTCCTCGCTACATTTTGACATCAAAGGTGAGGGAGAGGGTGCGTGTCACAAGTTGCCATAAGGAGTAACCTTGTTAGAGGCCACAGCCACACTGGCGACGTGTTTCTATTTTTGCCTCCGAATTGCGTAGCACTATAAAACAAGAATATTTTGAGGACTTAAATTTCTGGCTGCATCTGTTAAATTTTTTGTATGAAAACACAAGCCGTTGACACAGGCATAGTTTCGCATATAGAAAATCCCACACAGAGAGCGTATAGTTCCATATGGCGAAGCTGGACTTGTCTTTCTTCTGGCCGAGACATTTGAAAAGAAATGCGTCGTTCCTCGGAAATTCAGTCTCCACTGCAGCACACAGATGGTTATTATGGAGCTCCACATAAATTGATTATGTTGGAAATTAACTGTTGCTGTCAAAGGCAGCCGCCAAACCTGTCCCAGTGTGTCCCTCTGCCCGCTGATGCATAGGATCCAGCTGATGAACCAGATGTTGCATCAAGCTCTTCATTTTAAGGTCAATGCAGACGTGCTATGGCGGTTCTTATTCCTCATCTTGCTTTGTTTGGTAGGCTTGTTAGCCTCGTGTGTTTGTCAGAGACGGGTAATGTTTCAATGCAAAAGAGTCGAGATTGAAGAGCCATCTGATGTCTATTCTAGCAGATGAGAGACTATAGTGCATATTAGAGTATGCAAACCCATCGTCCCATCACTGTCTGTTATTAATTGCTCTTGATCATAGAAACAGTTGTCGTGCCTACACATTTGAAATGCATTAATACCATATGCAATCCTGAAATATTAGTCAGAAGCTTTTTAAAGGGGTCCTGAAATGCATTTTTTAAATGATTGTAGAATTTTAGAGGTGTGCTTATAATCTTGGTATGGTGTTGTAATCAAAAACAATCATAATTTAGATAGAAATGGTCATTTTCTACTCTGAATTTAGTCCTTTAATTTGCTGTGAGACTTCAATGTAAACGCCCATTACTATGATGGCTATCATCTTTGCATATGAAATAAGCATAACATGTTGAACTCTCTAGAAAACGTTTACCCTATTTTTACTATAACAGCTACCAATAACTAATTTCTGTTGATTATATCATTATATCTAGAACTACTCAAGTTGCATCAAAGGTTTCAACGCTACACTGCAGCCAAACATAGTCATGTGTACGGAGCACACAATGAAACACAATTTCTGCAATCTCACAAATACTTTTTATCATAACTAATCATGATGTCATGTTTCTCCCGATTTCAAATCCAGGTGTTTTAGACGGGTAGAAAAGAATAACTCATATTTTTAAATTGGGGAGTTAGTTTTGAGATTTGAAACTTAAAGTAGGCCTATGCTTTTATTGTAGAGTAACCTCATTTATGTGTACAAATCAGGAACTTTTTGATTCTTCATTGTATGACCTTTTTTAGGTTAATTAAGATTATATATTTTTTTAATGGACAGGAGAATGAAGAGGAAATGATGGAGAGAAGAAGAGGAAACAGGTCACCCATGTGAGTATGGCGTAGCATGTGTGCTAACTGTTAATTTTGACTACAAATATTTTTGCAATAAGCAATAACCAATGTTAATTGCGTCACAGTGTTTAACGTATCAATGGCTTTCTTACATTAAATCCCAAAATATTATTTGGCATCCGCATACTGTCCATTTGAAGTAATATTCATTATCAGGGGTGTCTGTGGAGAGAACGAGTCCATTATATGGTACTGTATATGTGTCAAACTTGTCCATTCGCTCTCATCCACGGTTGTGTATACATTAAAACGGGGTTGGAGAACGTTGATACTGGAGGGCCGGTTTCCCTGCAGTGTTTAGCTCCAACCCTAATCAAACACACCTGAACCAGCTAATCAAGGTCTTCAGGATGCAGTTAGGTGTTTTTTTTTCCAGGGTTTTTCAGGGTTGGAGCTAAACTCTGCAGGAGAGTGGCCCTCCAGGATCAACGTTCCCCACCCCTGCATTAAAAGCTGTGCAGAGATGATTGTATGCAAGACAGAGCAGAACGTAAAAAGAAGTATACCTTGGCCTTAGAGGGATAGTTCGCCCAAAAATAAAAATTATGTCGTAAATACTCACCCTCATGTCGTTCCAAATCCGTAAGACAACCGTTCATCTTCGGAACACAAATGAAAGATATTTTTGATGACATCCGAGAGCTTTCTGACCCTGCATATATAGCAAAGCAACTGACACTTTTAAGACCCAGAAAGGTAGCAAGGACATTGTTAAAATAGTCCATGTGATATCAGTGGTTCAACCGTAATGTTATTAAGCTACGAGGATACTTTTTTGCACAAAGAAAACAAAAAATACTTAAAAAAAAGACTTTATTCAACAATTTATTCTCCTCCGTGTCAGTCTCCATCAGAATGCCGGCTCCTGCGTCAGCAGCATCACACGCATGCATCGTGGTACTCTTGTGAACGTGTGTCAAAGAGACGAAAGGGAACAAATTGTTGAATAAAATCATTATTTTTACACAAAACCACTGATGTTACATGGACTATTTTAACTAAGTCCTTACTACCTTTCTGGGTCTTGAAAGTGGTAGTTCCCTTGCTGTCCATGCTGGGTCAGAAAGCTCTCGGATTTCATCACAAATATCTTAATTTGTGTTCCGAAGATAAACGAGGGTCTTACGGGTTTTGAAAGACATGAGGGTGAGAATTGAATATAATTTTCATTTTTGGGTGAAATATCCCTTTAAGCTGAAACAGGAGAAAGCATTTTAACATAAAAAGTATACACAGCAGCTTTAAGAATGCAATATCTTTTCAGCTCATCATCTATTCATAACTTAAAGGAAAATACCTTTAAAACACGGAGTCTGTCATGAAAAGAAAACCTTTCTTGTCAGTGTTTCTCCTCCTCACACCTAAGATATCACAGCAAAACAGCCATCTGCAGAACGCATTCCAGCCTTTTAGCGAGCATGCCTTTATCTCTGATTGGAGAGTGCAGGCTACACTCGCCACGTCTGGCAAAAGATGGAGTCCGGGCGCATGAATATGGATGCTGTCAGGTGTAAAAGAGTGGGGCTCTGTGATGCAGTGCTGTCTGTGACACATCCTCTGCTCAGCTCCCTGCTCCAATCACACCCCAGATGTACCAGGACTGCTGCTGCTGTCACTCAATCTGCGGCCTGTGGTGTCTGCCAGCAGCAGGAACCTCGGCCCATACCGCCCAGCTCTGACAGAATAAGGCACAAAAGAGCCGTCCTCAGTTTGGGTTTCCAAGAGCTACAGGGGTCCCCTTTTAAATGAACTAGTGGGGGATGTTGATCAAATTAAGCTTCAGTCATTATGAAAAAAAATTATTCAGTGTTTGTGGATACAATATAAGTAACATGGAAAATCATATTGCTGTAGTTGAATTACCCCAATGTTAGTTTCATATGTATGAATAATGTACATATGAATAAGGCATAGAAGTAAAGAAGCCTGTTTATGTCTCAGAGTAAAGAAAATGATAAGGTAGAACATAAATTGCAACTTTATAACTCCCAATTATGACCTTATATCTTTAAATGTGACTTTCTACCTCACATTATGATTAAATTCCATAATTGCGACTTTATTTAATCAAATTTTCAATTTTACAAGCACTTTGCTTTCTTGTAACCATGACTTTATATCTCATAATTGTGACTTTGTTTAATCACATTTGCGATTATTTTTATCTCTCAAGAGTGATTTTATATCTCACAATGTGACATTGTTTCTTGTAATTACGACTTTATATTTTAAAATTGTGACTTGGTCACAATTGCAATTGTATGTCTCGCAATGCAACTTTATATCTCACATTATTACATTATATCTCATGTTTGTGACTAGCAGTGTGACTAACTGCAATTTAGATGCAAATCTGAGATATGAAGCCATAATGTGATATATATAAAGTCACATTGGAAAAATATAAAGTTGCAAAATGTAATATCCCAATTGTGACAAAGTTCTCAGAAATTTGTTGTAAAACTATTGCAATTTTATCTCTCAAAACTTTTCACTTAATTATAAATTTGTTTCTGATTAAGTGTGAATCTCCCAGTGTGACTTTATTTCTCATTTTAAAATGTATTTCACAATAAATTAATGTATTTTTACTCTGTGGTGGATATGGGCTTCAATACTTAAAACTACACTTTTTTTAAACTGCCAACCCATTAACATCTAAACGACCCTGCTGTGACCCTTGCAACAAAAACTATTTATGAACTTTTGAAGTTTTTTCACTTTTGAGTGCAGGGATCTCAAAAGATGCCCTTCTGCTTTGTGCACAAGTAATAACATTTTCACTCTACATGTGCAATAGTCCCCTTATCATGACCTTCATTATTTAATCTTATGAAAACTTCTCTATTTGACACATGGTCTATCAAATGTAGACTTTTCTTTTACCGCTAACCCATTACATTTAAACACCTCTGCTGTGACTCTTTTCATCAAATCCAATTTATGAATTCAAGTTCTTTCACTTTGGCCAGAGAAATCTCAAAAACACCTTTCTTTTGTGCGCAAGAAATAATAATTTGACTCCACGGTCACCTTATCATGACCTTGATTATTTGTGGTCTTATGAAAGCAGCTTCTCTGCTTGAAGATGTTTTTCCCCTCCTAACATCCTTCACAACAATTCTGGAATAAGTTAAGCGTCTAATTTATGTCTCTCTCGAAAGTTCGAAAAGCCATTTTAACACTGTTTACAGAAGTTGATCTCACCCATAATCCCTTTGGGTTTTTTTCTTTCTACACGGCTTTGTGAATCACTGCCGAGGATACGGACGTCTATTTATTGTGTGTATATTGTGCTTTCTTTTCTTTTTTTAATGCGATGTTAATGGGATGCGACACAAAATATGAAACATAAGTAGATGATGCTCTGCAAACCCAGATGGGGCCATTTAGCCTCTTTAAAATATATGAGAAATTAAACATGCTTGTAAGGGAAAGAAATGTGCTTATCTCATTTTACAAAGCACTCCTGTAGAATATCTGCTAGTATCCAGACGAATGGAAACAGAAGTGAAACAATGTCATGATTTTGGAGCAATGTGCACTCATTGTTGCCTGAGTTAGATTAAAAATGAGAGGGGGATGAGAACCGACGGGGGGGAGGGGTGTGCGCGTATTTTTCCGTGATTCATACCCCGCTGTAAAAGGCAAAACTCTCAATTCCAGTATATCAGAACCAAACACCTTGGCTGATAGACGCTGTGAGGTGGAAAATAGCGAAATGAAATTTTCTGTGCTTAAACGGCGAGAAAGGAGGAAAAAATAGAAGAGGGGATATTCTCCAATCGCTGCGCCGCCATCCCTCTTTGTCCTGAGAGGCCTGTTTGCCATTCTGCACGATTAACAATATTATCTGTACCTGCCCGCGTCTGCCGGCAGGCTGCATGCCATTGTGTTCTCGTCAGGGGTGAGCGCCTCGGGCCTGGCGTGACACTGACGCTGGCCCATCAGGTGCCACAGGGTTGTCTTCTCCCAGGTGGGACCGCGCTGGCATTTTGACCGGCTCCTGGCAGGGAGGGGGTGTAGAGACCCCCGGCAGGAGAGAGTACGGGGGCAGCAACTCCTCCATCACCTGCCCCAAAAAGGTGTATGTGTTTGGGCAGTAGTCCCAAAGGGTGTAGCATTTGTCCAGTGTGTACAGAGCTCCATCTGGCTCTTTTCTGGAACAGAAAAATGTGCAATGAGCCACTCCGGGTTTAATAAGCATCCGGATTTCTTTATAGGTATCTCGGTTTTACAGAAAGTCTCAACTTTGGACGCCTGGCAATCCTTTCACTGACGGTCATTTGTGTATCACACGCAAACAATCCAGTTTATGTGTTTTCTGACTGTCAGGTTTATCCGGCAGGAAAAAAGGCTGAGGTGATGTAATCGGTATTGATTGGAACTTTCGAAACACTGCTTGCGATGCTTTGAAACCTTTTCGAATCATTTGTTTTGAACCATGATTCAGAGCACGTATCAAACTAAAGTCACATGATTTCAGTAAATAAGGCGTCATTATGCCAGAACTGTTTTGAAACGTTTCGAAATTTCAATAGTTTCCTGCTAGGTGGTCATGAATCACTTTTATACATTTTTATTGACACATTTGTGTAATAAAAAAGGAAGAGTTGTAGTTAAATATCTCCTGTTTGGTCTGATTAACCAAGCTATCCATAACATAAACAAAACAAGCCATACAATTTTAAGAAATAACACATATTATTCATGTTTGGCCAGATTTTTTGACTGCTTTGACCAGCAGGCATCATCAGCTTGTATTTCAAAACAATATAATTTTGCGAACCAACTGATTCGACTGATTTAAAATCTCGAAAAGCTTTGTTTCGCCCATCAGTAATTGCACTTCTGATGAGGAACTTACATCTGGTTTCATATTTCAACATAACACGTCTTAACCCTGAATCTATAGTTTTGTTTAAAGTGTTTAGTAGCCAAGATATGCAAACTGTTTCATCATTTTCACCCAGAAACAAAGTTTTTATGTTTTAAAGTTTAATGTAATGTCTTGGTTTTCTAAGATATCATTATTATTGTTGCTGAGATATCACCACCAAGTTGGCTCCCATAAACTACTGTAACTATAAAGATTCTCAGATAATCCTTAGAAATAATTTTAGAGAATTAGGAGCAGGGCTGTCCTTAGCTGATGCAGGGCCCAGTGCAAGGTAGGGAGCAGGGCCCCTTTTGTCCGTTCGCCGCGGGGCCCCCTCAAAGCGCGGGGCCCAGTGCGACAGCACCAGTTTCACTGCCAAAGGACGGCCTTGATTAAGAGAGATAAGGTATCAGTACAGTACAATTAACGTTCAAAAGGGCGGTAAGATTATCTAATGATTTTAAAAGAAGTCATCATGCTCACAAAGGCTGCATTTAACTGATCAAAAATACAGTAAAAATAGTAGTATTCTTAGATATTATTGCAATGTTATATCTGTGTGTGTGTGTGGGGGGGGGGGTAAACAAATATTTTAATCAGTTTCCTCTGTATAATTCGTACAACCATTGAAATTATTACTTTATTAATTCATCTTCATTATGATATTATTAATTTCAGATTTAATGGTGCATAAAAAACGGTTAACTTTGTTTTAGTTGTAGCTGTTCGTTTTACATGTTAGTCAGATGGTCTCTTCCTGCCTAAGTATGCATTTCTTAGCTGTTTAGTGTACTAGACCAGACTTTATGCCAGTGTTTTACTTTCCGTCCCTCCATGTAATCTAAATGAGGCTGAGACCCTCCCTTCGTATGCAGGGATTCCTTTACAAGCCATGCTGCTGCTATTGTCATGTCAGATACAACGCATGCAGTTTTTACTTCTTTCTTTTGGGATCATTTTTTACTTACTGCAGCTCCAATGCAACACTGCAAGATAAAATATGTTGTTAAAACAAATCTCAAGCTCTCTCTTTCAAAACCTGAGCTACACGGATCCCTCTAAAAGTACTTTGATCGATTTAAAAAACAATACTCATTCTCTATTTCTACCTTTCGTCTCTCTTTCTTTGCCCACTCTTCTATTCACATAGAATAATTGACTCAGCTGCAGTCTTTGTGATATAATAACCAGTTCACCTCACATTTCAGAAGCTCAGTCGTAGAATAAAGCTAATTGTTCCTGAAAGAGAAAGCCGTGTGTGTGTGTGCGTGCGTGCGTGCGTGTGTGTGTGTGTGTGTGTGTGTGTGTGTGTGTGTGTGTGTGTGTGTGTGTGTGTGTGTGTGTGTGTGTGTGTGTAAGCAGTGATAAGAGTAGACGCGACACACTCTCACTGCAGGCCTGTGTGTGTGCTGAAAATGACATTTATCTTCACAGTGAGGCCTGGCCCTCCCTGTATGCCTGTATAAAGGGAACCGGCTCTGAGCCACACTGCATTTTTTTATTATTATTATTACTTTTCAATAACTACAAGGTTTCTTTTTCGCTCCCCGCAGGCCCAGTCTGGGATCCTGCTGAGCTCAGATAGGCAGTGTAATATTCACAGAACTTCCATTTTCTTTCTTTCCCGTGAGCACTAGTGTTATTTCACCAGACAGCTTTTCATTGTCTTTCTGAACTATATTTTGTTTTTTCAAAGCACTTTTGATGGAAATAAAGTTAAAGGCCTTGCTAGAACCTAAATGTTGTGGCTACACAGTCTTCTTAAAGTATTTAAAGGGTCTTTAAAGAGCTAACTATAAATGAAAGTGCAAATGCATACGGTATGATAAAGCTGATTTATAACATGTTTTGCAATCACCATATTTGGTACAATATTATATTTATATATTTCAGTCAGAAAATGTCATATTCTTTGACCCTTTTTGTCAATTACTGACAAAGACAGGAAGTTTTTTGTGCTTTTTGACACTAATAAAGCAAAACGAAGAGCAAATAATATACATTTCATCTGTAACTAAGGCTATATACTAAATTCTATTTTTTATGTTTTTGAACATTAGAGACCCTCTTTTGCAGTTATTCATCAAAAATACTGTCAAAATTATTACATTTAATATATACATATTTCAATGCAATTTAAAATAGCTATTTTTTATATAATTTTAAAAGTGATTTATTCTTGTGATGGCAAAGCGTTTTCTTCATCATTACTAATCTTCAGTGTCAAATGATCTTTCAGAAATCATTCTAATATGCTAATATCTAATCATTCTGATATCTGCTTTGGTGCTGCAGGAAACATGTCTTTTTATTATCAATGTTGAAAACTCAACAAACATATTTTTTGGGAAAGTATGGCTGATTTGATGAATATAAAGTTTTAAAAGAGCAGCATTTATTTGAAATTGAACCTTTTTTGTAATAATATAAATGTTTTACTGTTTACACTTTTGATCAATTTAGTGTATTCTTGCTGAATAAAGGTATACTTACTTAGATATAAAAATCTTACCAACACCAAACTTTTGAACGCTAGTGTAGGTATTTTTGACTGACTTCCATTCTCAGAGAATGATGGGAAATATGGTTTTGTAGCCTCATAAATCTGCTAAATGAGAATAATTGTATGGCAAGTTTTATAGCATTTCTTCATTAACAGTACTCAAAAATAAGTACAGACAAAACTGTATAGTTAACTTTCACAATTAAAACTTAATTATGGTCCATGCCAATTGGCTTCTGAAATGATTTTTTAATTGGCATGCCCCCAACTCAAAGAAAATCTTGAATTTGATAATTACGACATTGTGATGGCGTTCATATTTGCTCATCTCCTAAATACGATCCTTCCATCATTACCGTGTCACAAGTTACATGAGTCCTTTATTGGGAATACATCCAAAAAAATTAAATAACCCTCACAGCATTATCACAGAATAAGGTGCCTAAGAATATCGAATAAGATGTAGACTTTTTTATCAGACAAATAGGAAGGTCTTTCAGTTGTTGTTGTTGTTTTATCTTCTCCTTTACTTTTCTTTTCCCAATGTAATACCATCCACATGGGCATTCAAGTGTAAAACAAATGGGAACTGTTACAGTTTATTAATGTTGCCTGAATTAAAGAATTAGTTTGAGCATATTTTATACTACTACAGTTGGCTCATCCAGGTCTTCTTTTATGTTAATGGGAAATATCTCTGGACCGCTTTGTCTCAGATATTGGAAGCTCTGTTCAAGCCTATAGGGATTTGGAAAGATATCCCTGGAGGTGTCATGCTTCTGTTGATTTCCTGAATTATTTTATTTTTATTGCTTGTCTACTGGCAGTAGGTCTCTTTTGGCTCAATGATATGCACTTCTTACTGTTCTTAGTTGTTTGAGACAGATTCTTCGCTCCATTTCTTTTGCCCTCTTGTCAAAGTCAGTCTCTGTATCTCAGATCCGTTTCAGTCTATGGATCTGACCTTGTGGGAGGTTCCCAGTCTCAGAATGGATGAAGACAATTCCCTTTGGGAAAGAGTTTTTAATTCTTATCCCACATTCTCAAGTTTTAGATTTGACAGTTAGCTATAAAGTAGGTCTTCGTTGCCTGAAGGAAGATCTGATCTTGGAAGAGGAACGGTTTGTGAGAATGTGCATTCTGTCATTTACACAATGAACTCTGTAGGGGGCGCTATTTAAGGTCTCAAATCTAAAAGATCAGCAAACACATTATTTTGTATGATAAGTATTACTATTATTATTGTTAAGAGGCACTAATTTTGTACATTTAATTAAGCAAATTAATTTTTTGAGGAATATTGTTTGGAATAAAATATATATATATTAGAAATGTGATACAAGACAATAAATAATATGGGCATGGAACAAAAACGGCTTGATTTGAATAATAGACAATGGGAAGATGAAATTTTGGGAATTAGACTAATATCAAAAGCTTGAATTAAGTGGTTTAATTTAATTTTGTCTATGTTAAAATATTAGCTTAATATTAGCACAAATAAGTGCAAAACTGCATTCTTCGTATTGAAATAGGATTTGAGGTTTTTAACTATGATTGTTATCATCAATGTGCATTAATATTTATAACATATTTGTATCTGAATGGGCTGAATTTTGTGGTGTGTAATAATTAAAGAAATGATATGGAATCAATGAAACACTTTCTGTCTATAACAATAATTTACTAAATTTAGAATAATGATGAAGAAATAATTTATGCATTTAGTGGATGCTTTTATCCAAGTGACATTTACTGTATACATTTATGAATGTTTAATAATACTGCATTTACTTGTTTACTGTATAAAACATTTTTAGTCAGCATCTTGATTTATTGTAAAATATAGCAATAAATTAATGGTTTCAGATCAGATGTGTAGACTACATAAAGAATATGACATGTAGTAGCCCCAAACAAAATAGTGTAATATATATATGTAATAATGATTACATTAAAGGAAAAATCTACATTTTTCTTTTTCTTTAGGTCATAGTAATGAAGCCTAGCCAGTAGGGTTTCTGGTTAGCATATACTGTAAGTAATGAATCCGTTTTAAATGGCCCCCGATACAACTCATGATGTTAACACATTTGCTATTGCCTATTATCTTCCCTACATAGCTTCTTCACACATACATCTACATGAAAAATATTATGTATTCACCTTGCAGTCTGTGCTGAGAATACAGGTTTAAAGCATTTGCAAGAATATCAGTCTCTGTCTGTCATTGTATATGTGAGGTGTGAGTTGAGCACCTGTGTGTGTGTGTGTGTGTGTGTGTGTGTGTTGTGTGTGTGTGTTCAGACAGCTGTGAGTGGGGGGAGGGGGTGCTGACACTCCTGAGCTCGCTCACAGCAGAGTGGGAGGTGAGAACAGGAAGTACCGCCCAACCTGCTCTCCGCCCAGCAGTCCCACCCCCTCACATCCCAAACTGGATACCATGGGGGAGACAGTTTCATCGGCAAGGTACCAGTTTTGAACTTCAGGTTCAAGTAAGGACTGCTTATAGAAGAAGCTTCAAAGATAATATAATTTATTGCCGATATCAAAAACGCTGGCGAAACCTCCCTTTCTGACATTTTTATTATCATTGGCAGAGATGGCGTTTGTTAGTCTTGGTATCCACTGTGATTTTATTTTAAGTAGTGCTGTCAATCGATTAAAAAAATTAATCGCGTTAATCACAGTCATGGACAGTTCAATGTGTTGAAATAAAGAAATGCATGACAAACTAAGGAAACATAACCTTTCACACCTCCGCCATGAGACATAATCCTTATTATTATTTTTTTTATTCAGCCATTATCAGCCTTTATACTGGCAATAAAACATTTATCAAGCCACATCACTTCATATACATTTACCCAACTATTATCAAAAGTATTTCTAAATAAATACAAAAAATTTTATTGCGACCTGTATTATGACAAAATGCATTATGAAGAAGAATCTGTAATTTTTCCCACGACTGTATTTTCAAAATAGCCCGCTTGTTGTGCCTCTACCCTAGCAACATTGGATCTTCCCTGTACCCTCATCACACACGACAGATAACCTTCCGCGCTGCGATGACGGCAAGAATTTGGGGTCAAACCCTATAATGCAATTAATTTGCGTAAAAAAAATGTATGCGTTAACATTTTTAGATTAATCGCATGCGTTAACGCGTTAACGTTGACACCCCTAATTTTAAGTAATTGTGACTTTATATTTAACAATTACAACTTTATTGCTCACAATGTGACTAATAATTGTCACTGTATTTCTCATAATAGTGACTATATCTCACAATTGTAAACATTTCTATGAAGTGCAATTTTATGTCTTACAAATGCAATAATTGTTAATGCACACAAATTCAATAATTTCACACAGTTGTGATTTTGTTGCTTACAAATATAGCTTTACATCTCACAATGTGACTACATTTAATAACTGTGACTATTTTAATTGCAACTTTTTCTTAGAAATGAACTGTCTCACAAATGTGGCTTTACGTCTCATAATTGCGACTATATCTTACAATTATGACTTTACATCTGACTATTGCTATATTATTTCTTGTAACTGCTACTATAACAATTTCGCTATCGCTATATCATTTCTTGTAACTTCAACTACTGCAAATAAAAATAGCAATTTCTTAACTTTGTTCCTCGCAATTATGACTTTACATCTTACAATTAAGACAATGTGACTATATCTAATAATTGAAACTTTTTTGCATCACTGCAACTTTATATATCACAATTATGACTATTTCTCAGAAGTTCAGTTTATAAATCATAACTGCAACTATTTTACAATACGACACACAGTTGTGCTAATGAACAAATTACTTGGCATAACAACTGTTCATATTGATTATTGTTTTTAGTAAATGTAACTATTTGTTGAAGTTTGGTATCTTTAATTGTATTGCTGTTGCAGTTTAAAAAATATATATTTTTCCAGCTAAAGCCACTTCATGTCATGCTGAAGAACACTTAGCGTTGAAATTATTTTCATATAGCAACTGATTTTGGATTTTTTTTTTTTCTTGTCGGATGGGCCTAGTATGATTGCAATGAGTAAAATATAATCACAGGTTTAACATAGCATTGTATTATCTAACTTTCACAAGCTGCTTTGTGCGGTTCTTGGCCTTTACCGACGTGGCAGTTTTTAACCACGGAGGTCTGGTGGCGGTTCAGAGCAGCGATCTTCCACTCCGTTTCCTCTCTACTTTCTCCTTATCTTTCCACACACCAGAGCTTTCAGGGGCTGCAGGAGTCTGCATGGCAGATGGGTGCCTTGCTTTTACATCTCACTTGAGGGATGGAAAAAAACAGCACAATCTGCGACCCACAATGCAGCATCAGCGGAGCCGCGCAAACGGAACAGGGAATCGATGCAAGGGCACAGCCCAGATTCTTAACAATCCCTTTGAATCCCCACTTCCCCCTGCCCGGCCCTTCAAAGTCTGCCCAATGTTTTATTTATCCGACGGAGGAAGGAAATAAAGAGCCCGGCACAACAGAGTACCCCTTCTGTTTCCTGAAAAAGTCGGCCGTTATCGAGAACGAGGGGAGGGACGGTGGGGATTCGCACATGTCTTTGAGAAAGAACTACAAATCCCAACAGGCTCGGTGGTGGAAACGGACCAGCTGTCCACGGTTTTGCAGATCAGATCCCGTTGTCTTGATTATGAAATCACAAAATAATGAGGAGTAAAGTGCAGGCATGAGTGTTTTCTCCTTTGTTCTTGCTTTTGACAGAAGTTATTTTTCTCCCGTTGCCTCCAAGCTGTGGTCTGCGGTTGCCAATGTTTGGTGTAGGACTGTATTTGTTCCCACAGACAGAAGATAAGACTCATGGCCTTGCCCTGTTTAAAGCTGTCATCCAACTCCCGCCTTGTGTTTTATTCAATTTTGACTGCGGCCCATACGCCTCCCATACCAACTGTCATCATCAAAAATGCAAAAGTCCAAAGCAATTAGACTTTTTGGAGACTCTCAGTTAACTTCTGTTGTGTTCTCGCATTATATTAGATAGATGCACTACTTTATGAAAAAAAAACTGAATCTTCTTGCAAAGGCAGTTTTTGAGTATTGTTCTTGCAAAGTTTCATAGATGACACAACCGCAATCTGTCTAGTCTGGATCTGGGCTACATTTGCCAAAAGAATTGTACGCCTAAGTAAATGGTAGAACCGTTGGCACCGATGGTCTCTACAAACTATTAAGGTTTACTAAAATAAAATAGCATAAATTATTGCTTCAGTCCAACTTTTAGAGTCAATTCAAATGCACTTACTGATGCACTTGTCTATGGTTGAGCACAAGCACCAACCATGACTTCCTAAAAAGCTTTCAGAGTTGACTTCCATAATGACTGGCTAATTTTCTAGTTTCTAGACAAATATGAACTTTTTACGACACAGCAAATGAGCAAATCACAGCAGGCACTGAAAGCAGGCAGCATTGTCAAAAAAGATTTAGATATGAACAAAAAAGCTGACAGTGTTAATATGGAACCAAAAAGAGGAGCGCAACCTGGCATTCACTCAAATTTTGCACCTGCACCTTAACAAATGGAGCTCTCCTGTGTGCCTCTCTGGCTTTTTCTGACTCCATCTCTCATTTCTATTCAGCAAAAACTCTCGTTCTGTCCTACACCCAGGCTCTGGGCGACATTTTTGGGGAGTTTATTCTGCTCGGTGTACTGTGCGTGCATTAATTTGGGCCCGTCCCTGAGAAAGCGCAAGAATGAAGTGGACCTGTTTGGGAACGCGGTGCCAAGATTGGGGGATGACACAGCGAGGAGTTAGAGACACCTGGTCCGCCTGAAGGGCAAGAGGAAAACTTCTTCCCCCTTTCCCTCGCTCTGAGAAAACAGCTGCTGATCAGCATCTCGCAGCCATCTTACCATACTGGCTCAACCCATGCCATCAATCAGCCAACACCTCCTGGGTGAAAGAGAGAGAGTGAGCAATGAGCAATACCTCATTTGTTTTGGCATAGGTGCACGGTATACTTTCACGGGAGTCTCGTGTCAGTTTTGATTGGTTTCAGCTTATGACTGATATAGAAGACCCCTTGCAATCATATGATGTACAGTTATCTCATGTTGACGTGTTTGGTAGGACCAGACCTAAATTAAAATATGAATATATAATTTACATATATATATATATATTAAGGTATATATAGGGTTGCCAACCATCCCGTATTAGCCAGGACTTCCGTATATTGGGCTTATTTTTTGTGTCCCGTACATGACCTCCCTTGTCCCGTTTCTTGACTGCTAACCACTGATACAACAGCAGCAGTGCTGAATGCTGATCACGTGAGAATGATCACCGACACCTGTCTTCATCCAGTCGGCTATAAGTTAAGTAAATCAGAAATCGTAAACATAACTGTTTGAGGAAGGCTGTGGAATCCTCTGACGGCTGGTCGCTCCCGCCTCACAGCAAGCGGCGCTCACGTTAACACCAATTCTGTCCGTGTTTTGACTTCAGTAAATCAGTTTTGCCAAATACAAACAACGTGATTGTTTTTCATGAGTCTAACATCCAGCCACGCAAGAAAACATGAGAAGTGATCAATAAGGAAAACCGTCTTTCACTATTGTAATGTTGTAAAATAGAGAAAAAAACATTTTACATTTAAGTAACTAGCATATTCTATCTTATATGTACGCTATTGCCCCATATTTTTCCTTTCTAGGAAATATATATATATATATATATACATACATACATCTCACAATATGACTTTATTTAATCATTATAGCTATTTCACACAATGGTGACTTTTTCTTGGATTTTAGCTCTCACAGAAATGGCTTTATATCTCATAAATGCACTTTATATTTTCACAATTATGACTATGTCTTACAGTTATGACTACATCTCACTATCGCAATATTATTTCTTATAACTGCAACTTTATAATTCAAGTAACTGCAACTTTGTACCTCATAAAATGTGCACACACACATACGTAATTACCATTTATTGTTATTATTTCAGTTTTATTTTTACTTGTTATATATATATTTTTTTATAATTTTTTTTTATCATTTTATTAGTTTTATTTTTATTACTATTTAGGTTTAATTTATTTTTAGGTTTTTATTTATTAAGACTTAGAAATTGTAGTGCTTCAACATAAACTTATTTCAGTTAGTTGCCAAGGCCAAATTTATTTTTATGTAATATTTATTATTTATTTTATTCCAGATTTTTCTCTTTCAATTAACAGTTTTAGTTTAATAACTGAAAAACCGTCAATTGTTAATTATACTAATTTGTTTTTTTTAATCAATACTTTATCAAAACACTCAACTTTAAAAAGTATATGAGATGCGTTTTTGCATTTCAAATCATGGTGTGTCCAAAATAATGACAAAAGGTCTCAGGATGGTGTTTTATTTCTGGTGGAAGCAAGCATGCTAGTGGACTATAGCTTCATGGTAAATGGGCTGATATAGCCCACAACCCCAAACACAAAGCCAAGAATTCAGCATGCTAAGACTTACTGTATATGTAAATACAAATAGTATGTCACAAAAAAAGTTCATACTTTGTTAGTGAGTAGTCTAGGTATGTGAATTGGGAGGCAGTCAGTCACCGACTCCTAGTCATGTTGTGCCATCTGCGTGTGCTTTAGAACTTTCTGTTCTCAGTGCAAGTGTGCTAAAAGAGGGAACCCTCTAAACGTCTGTCTGTCTTTCCTCTCCTCTGATGTGTTGAATAATGGAAAGTTGCAGGAGGAGCGCTCGCAGGCAGAGCCGGTGACATACGGACCCAGAAACGTACTCCGGCACACAACTTGGTCAGCACAGATGAGTTGTGGGAAAACAAGCAGCTGCGGGAGGAAGAATGGACCATAAGGCTCGACCGCTTGCCAAATTTCATCATCTATTATGGATTGCCTGAGAAGCGTACTCTACTGCGACCGGGGGCATGTCTGAATCACATGCAATCGCAAATCTGCACCGAGCGCACAGATATTGGAGATGTGCTCTGAGCCTGCCTGGCTTTATGGAATTTAACATGTTACTACAGAATTAAAGGATTTAGATGGTTGAAATGTCTTGTATTGAAATACCCCTGCAATTTCAAATCAGATATAACACGGATTTACTGACTTACTGAGAGATTTATTGCCTGTTTGCTCAGAATGATAAGTAGAGGATAAATCTGATCAATTTATTAAACTATAAAGTATAATAAAGCATCAGAGCTAATCCAACTTGACAACAGGCGACACATTTGTGCTCTGGGCCATATGAAAAGACACAAAGCAGAATTTATATGATACACAATGTGGCATCTTTCTTTTTTTTTTTATAATCCTTAAAATAAATATGCCTGTCCTTTGCACCCTTAGGAAAAGTACTGGTAATGTCAGAAGGTAACGAATCGTGGTACTTTTATATACATGACAGATATATGATCAATGACAAATATGTGCAAAAAGAAAAAAGTTTAAAACATTTGCCACATTCTTGGAAAGATACTCTGTTTTACCTGAATTCGAAAATATTGCATTGTTTAATGATATTTCATTTTTAAGAAATAATATGAAGTTAATAACTCTAAAAATGTCATGTAGAGTAACCATCAATAAAAAGTTGAATAACATCTTCCTCACACCTTGAACACACATTAAGAATAAACATAAGACCCCCTGGGAGTCACAAAATATATCACATGCCTTCTCAAACAAATAAATAAACAAATATATAAATACATGTCAAGATAAATTATATGCCTTCTCAAATAAATAAATAAATGTGTGTGTGTGTATATACTGTACATAAATATATATATACACTCAAAACTTTCTTCTAAAATTTGCATTTTTATCAGGCTCCTATGTTTCTGTTCAGTTGTTTTACTTTAATAGCAATGAAAAGAACCTATTCATTGCCATTAATGTGAAATTTTTGAACATATAAGAAAAAATCAAACTTCATATATACTTACTGATCTTGACCCACCCACAGTCATGAGGGTCTGCAGGGCTCCTCACTATGATATCATTTCCTGTATTGTTTTGTTCTGCATGTTAGATGCACAACATGGTTTTGATTTGGCAGATATGTGGAACCCTAAGATACTTAAAAAAAATCAGTTCAACTATGATCAAACCAAAGCACATTTTGAGACAAAATACCATACCACTTTTTTTTTTTTTTTTTGTTAGTGCCAAGAATATTGCATCATTACATGGAAAGTCTATATCTCTAAAGAAAGGCAGATATATCCCTCTCCAGCAAGGCAGATATATCCGTACAGTTCATTATATACGCCGCTCAAGCTTCCTCGTAAGAAGCACAACTGAAGCAGTGTCGAGAGTTTCTATATCTTTTCTGAGGGACCACTTTGGCAGGCACCATCTCCACACAGCAGTCAATTGCCTTGTAAATTACAGGGCCGGGGTAATAAAAACTGATTTGTATATCACCAGGAGTGGAGAGTGTGTCTGTCTTGTAAATTTAATTAAACAGCAGGTGCAAAATCAGGTCATATGGCTTTGATGTGCCCCATGTGAGAATGACAACCAGACAAAGATTCTAATATGGGCAGCATTTACATATTTTTGCATGGGCGTTTGTACATTGGAACAGCCATCACCTTGTAGTGCATCGAATCCCCCCACCCCAAAAATCACACAGGATTCAAATGAACCGTCACCTCTAATTTTCATAGATCTGCAACAAAATAAACGTTTAAGCTCTTCACAACAGCTTTAATGTTGCATAAATGCTCCTATTATGGTCGGCTTACCAAGCTCATCGAATACATAAAACTAGGGGAAAAACTTGGTATCGAATGCCGATTCCTCTCAAGCATGCAAAGCAGTGAAGCTAGAAATCATCCTCTTATTGGACGATGTGACCTGTGACATCAGTCCTGCTTCTGTCCCCACAGGACCCCGTTGATTTGATTTGACTTGCAAGAGGTGTCAGAGTCTGACCTGATGGCAACACACATCTTGTGTTTTTACTTTCTACTTTCTTGCCTTTTTTCTAGAGGAGGTGCTGGATAATTACCACCTAGGATGTTGCCATCTGTGCCGCCTTTTCACGGTCTGTTAACTTGCCTCTCAAAAACTTTTCTGGTGGCAGGGGCCGCACATGTAAGAGAGTGCACATTCAAGCATCATTAAATCCTATGCTAAAGAGGATAGACTCTACTTATGGCTCAGAGCAGTATGTCACGCCGCCCCAAAATAGGCCGTTAGAAAATCAAGTCCCAAAAACGTAATACATTCAATGTGTTTTTGAACATCGAGGTCATGTTAGCACGATCCGGTCCAGATCGCGCTGGCACACGCTGTCTTTCCAAAGTCAGTCTGACCTTATCCACCTTATGTCCAGTTAGGAACAAATGTGCAGAATAAATGTTGATCTCCAAGAGCCGTGACTTTATTGCTTTGTCTCTTAGATCGAGTCAACAGTGGCGTATTGTTGTGGAGGAAATCTGTTATTAACAAGCTGTCGGGTGTTTGCATACTGACAGATCCTTTGTGAAAGCCTCACTTAGGAAACCACGGTGTCAAGCTGAGCAAGTTTTTAATGAGAAATGCCAAGCAAAAGCGAGGAGGGGTACAGGTGCATGGCTGGAAGCGGTGGATGGCTCAATAGCCAAGAGAGAACATATCTGTGTTCAGGATCTCCTCCGATTATTGCCACACATCATCAGAGACATGAAGCAACATCAACACAGGTGCGCGGCTGAGGGTTATGGGAGCCCGTTTGACACATTTCGCAAAAGCTTGCGCTGTTTTATTGCTCGGGATGCTCGCTGTGCCACGCAAAAATCCAGCAGCGGTACATTATTTGATATGAAGCAGCTCATCAAAGCTATGATACAAAAAAGGAAATATTACACCAGAGACATGTTGATTGCTTTAAAGAGAAACAGCCTTTCTGCTCCAAAGAAACCATTTAGATCAAGTGACGCTTTTAGTTGATGTAGGCTAGTTAATAAAGCCAAACACCAACAATTAACCCTTCGCTAATCTCTGCCACCTCTGGTTACTGTTTTTTTTTTGCAGACTAGCTTTACAGATCATCCCATAGGAATGGGAAGTGGAGGTTTTCATTAACAGCTGTGATGAAACATACTCATAGAGGGATTAAAATGAATTCTTATATGGACTGGAGACAGGGTTGCCAGGTCTGCGAAACAAAACCAGCTCAACTCAAAACCATCCCAATAGTGTTTTTTCCTCTGTCGGGGGTCCCCAACAAAATTGTGTTCTGAGGGGGATTGTGTTAACCCGCGGACTAAAAACAACCCACGGCAACAGCGTAAGAGAAGCTCAAAAATTCAGTGGTAAAACCATAGACTTGGCAACGCTGACTTGATTAATTTGTGGTTTTGCAAAGCATTTTTATCTGCTGCTTTTCTTTGAAGAACTTGTTGAAGTTGCAATAAACAGAAGCATCGACAGATGTTATTTTCTGTATTGTGAATGATGTACATTCAAGTGAAATTTATTTTGAAAAAACAAAGGTACTGAGAACACTTTAGTTACTATCTCACTACGATGACCTGAATCATAATATATAATTAAATAAGTAACATTAATTGACTTTGGATCAAATGTATGAGATAATGTTCTACATGTACATTTAGGGAAAAAAGGCAACACAATGTAGTTTAGAGTCTCTAAACTTCTCAAGACTTGTTTAAAGAGAAAAGGAAAATAACCATTTATATTTTCTCAAGGTACCTTTTCTAAATTACCTAACAACATGTATATATAATTCCAAAAGATGTGTTCAAAACTGTAAAAAAAGAGCAAATCCTCTATTAATAGAAGCTGCTTAAACGAGCTTGAACTGGTCTTAGCTGGTCTTTCAGTTTGGCTAAGTGAAAGAAAACCAATGAACAGACTAGCTAAGAGCTATTTAGATTTTTTTCAGCAGGGAAAGCTTGAAAATGGCAGAACGGCAATAGCCATTGGATTGGTTAGTATTATGTGAAGGCGGGGCTTAGCAGAGGCTCAGTTCACAAGTGTGAAGGCTCAAAGATAAAGCTGAGCTCACACTGATTATTTTTCTTCTTAGAAAAGATCCAGCACTATAGCATGTGCAATAAATTCCTCACATACGCTCTAGTCCCAGGGTGTGTCCATTGATTTATACGAATACGCCTGAAAGATTTCTAACCTGAAACACCTACGAGTCCAATAGAAATGTCATGAGCGCAGCTGAGAAAGCTCATAAACTCAGGTGAAACACTCCAGGCATCAGCAGCGCATGAGCGCCGGGGTCCTGGAAGCCGACCTTTACTATTGACGGACGTGACAGTTCCTCTTCATAATGAATATAATCTAGCTGCAGCTGTTGTAGATAACATACAAGAGGGCTTGATGTGTTGGCAGATTTGTACAAACAAGTGAGTGAAAGCTACATTTGGAACGCTCAACTATAAGCAACATGAGCACAATGACTCAAACCTGGATTGAAGTTTAGTGCAACTGAATCGGGCCAACAGCATTAGCGCCGGCAGCACGTTTGCTTGCGTAAGCTGATGGCTGATGGGGCGGGTCAGAGGAATGTGTTGTGTCATCTGTAGGCCCGAATGCATCTACATTGCACTATAGACCTCAATTTATCATCAATCTAATCATCTTCTACTAATTAAACTTACTCCCCTGTGGAGACAACCCAGCTGCAACATGCCCTCATCCGATCAATCCAATTATAGACAAACCCACAGTGATCTATGCTTCACACAGGTATGAATGAAGGTGTCAAAGAGACTGTTGAGGCCTTGCTGGACATTGGTCGTGTTCAATGCATTTATAAAAGTGGTTCTGTGAGGCAGCCAAAGGTGTTGTTTGTACTACGGGGAAACGTGAATCTACAAGGGTTCTTGTAACCTTCTTTTTGATAATTTTTCATTTTGTTTTCCAATAAAATTTTTTTGTTACTTCATCAGAACAGTATGAAACGTGGTAAAGGTTTTGGCACTTGCTATGTGAGCACACACACACACACACACACACACACACACACACGCACACACACACACACACACACACACACACACACACAACACTGAATAACTAAAAATGTAACTGCGCCCATACAAAATCTTACTGAAAGCTGACTTTTTGAAATATCAACCTCAAATTTGGAACAAAACTTGATTAATTTTATGGTTTTGATTCTAACAATTTTAAAGTAAATCACATTTGGGATAATATATATAATGTAAAATTTGAAAATAGTATTTTTGTGAATTTTACATAAACATCTATTACTGTTTTGAGTTTCACTTCTAAAACACTTTTTTCACTTCAGTAATTATCTGCCAAGTATTCTTTAAAAAGAGACTTTTTAATTGCTTCACCACTATTTTGCTAAACAAAGATAATTAATTTTACCACAACAAAGGGCAACTGCAGAAAAGAACACAATGAACCAAATATTGTTTTTTGTTGTTGTTGTTTTTATATATTAAGATATTATATTATTAGAAAAATAATAAAGTTCTTATTTGAACTATGGTGGTCATCCAGTTTTATACATCTAGTCATTATATATCAGTCATGATTTCACAAAATTAATAAATTAGATTAAATACAATATTATACAGTATATTAAACAGATTAGGCTCTTATGACAAACTTTCAACACAGAGATCATGGTAAATATTAGGCAAACACGTTGAAATGAATTATTTGTTCTGGCAACCTGGCAGAAATGTTACAGTAATATTTATTATGACTTAAAATGTAATTTAGTTTTTATTTATAATGTCAAATATTAAGATTTAAAGTACAAAATCACTAGTATAAATCATCAATTTAAAAGAACTGAAATATAACAAGATTTAGTATTTTTCTTACAAATCATCAGACAGGGAAGAACAAAAACTTTCTTTGCTTGTTTTTTTCACGCAGTATGATAGTCAAACACAAGGATGGAAAACTTGTTTCATATCAAGAGCTTAGTTCCTCATTGTGTAGCCAAACCCCTTTTGAGGTTCTCTGACATGTCAAGGACATCTATTTTCTCAGCGAGTGTATTCATTTGTGCAGTGATAATTTGTTATTATTTATTTGGTTAAAAGTTACATGTGTGTATATTATTATTGTTTTGAGTGGCTCTATCAGTATAAATATGCTGAGGAAATATCATGGTTACCGATACTTTGGTTCCCTCACTTGGTAGACTTGTGAAATGCAAACAGAAAAGGAAACATTACTTTGTGTCATATGCTTTATATTTTCCAAAGCATCTCAAAAGAAGATAATCCCTTAAAACAATAGTAAAATCAATATGAATCCTGTAACATAGCAACATAAGGCAGAATCCATATTAAAAATACGAGATTACCCAAAACAATGTTTTATCCTGAGAAGTGCGTAATATTATAAAATAGAGGAAAACTGATGGATAATTGATATTAAAAGTGATAATGAAGGGATTCTTTTTCAAGACGATAAGCAAATGGCTCTTAATTACAGGTGCTCTCTCTCCCTGACTTTACGCAGCAGTGACAGAAATAACCCCTCATTAGCAGTTAATCATGTTAACCTGACTGAGTGTGCAGTGATGGGGAGCTAACTCGATCTTGCAACAAGAGATTGATTTCTTACAATTAAATGAACAGGTGCGACGCATGCAGAGTTTCAAAATTAGGAGTTCGGAACAATCTCTCAAGTTTATTTCAAACAGACTTCACTAAATAGCCATGTTTTCATTCTTTTCTAAAAATAAAAATGTGTGCAAATCGGATGGGAACTTTTTTTGGTGACTGTCTGACACTAATTAAAGTACACGAGAAATTAGGACGTTTAAAGTAAAGTTTCACTTTTAGATTTTCATCAGAGCTAGGCACAAAGCAGATCCAAAAATATAAGATAGTTAAAAGAGAAAGGTTCTCATAAAACTTGTAGAAATAAACACCACTATTCAGAGTTTGGGGGTTACTTCAAGATTTTGAAAAAAGTGTCCTCGTCAAGACTGCATTTATTTGATGAAAAAATACAGTAAGGCTGTGAAATATTATTACAATTTAAAGGAAATGTTTGCTATTTTAAATATATTTTAGGATGTAATTCATTTTTGTGATGAAAAGCTGAATTTTAGCATAATTACTCCTGTTTTCAGTGTTACATGATCCTTCAGAAATCATTCGTTAACATTTCATATTATCATCAACGTTGAAAACTGCTGTGCTGCTTTTTTTGTGGAAACCAGGATACTTTTTTTCACGATTATTTGATGAATAGAAACAGCTTTTGTAACATTATAAATGCCACTTTTGATCAATTTAATGTATATTTGCTAAATAAAAATGTTATTTATATAAAAAAGTAACTTTACTGCCCCAAAATTAAAAAAGGTGTAGTTAATATAACGATGCTGTTACTTATAATAACTTTTAAGTCAAAGTTCTCCCATGGTTTCTTACCTGAACTTCTTCAACTTCAGTTTCCTAATGTATTACCCTAAAACAGTCTGATGGAAATATACAATACCAATCAAAGTGTTGACACATTTGACTGAATTCATCTTTTTCATTTATCTTAAAACCTTTAGATCCCGTTGTACTTATACAAAAAAAAATGCAATACAAAATCCTAGATGAAATGAGAAACTAAAATGATGAATTAAGATGCTTCCAAAGGTTCTTTAAAAGAAAAAGCCCACATATAAAGCACCTGAAAATATACAACACACCTGAATGGAAACAGGCAAGTTGAATGAATGGCTATACTTAAAGAATCATAAAATGCCTAAAACAGTAGCAGAGCGATTGGATCATACGATACAGGCTTGCTGCCATATCATGTGAACACAAAACCGGCTGCTCTCAGGGTCCAGTCTCATTTAGCCAGACAAACCTGTGCACACCTGCACTAATACGATGTATGTGTGGTGGACATTAGCACCTGTCAGAGTCCTGATCATCGCAAATGCATTAAACCAGCTGTATGTATCCATAAACATAATGCCCTACAAATACTCAGCAAAAATAACTCAAACATTTAGATTTACCTGAGTTTATCAAATACATGTGCAATCTTCCACACTTGCAGCTGCTTGATGGTGGTACACTGTCGTCTAACAATATCCTCACAAAAACTGCTTGTTTAATAATGCTGAAAACCTGAATAAACCGTGTGTAACTTTACAAATGAGCGTTTTACTTTTAGCCTACAGACCAAACTGTGACACAACAGCGCCATGTTTCTGTGGGAGACTGAATTACACACTGCGTGTGGAACGGCACCTCTTTTTTACTTTTTTGATGTGATATTTGATGTGAAACCCTCATTTTCACAGGTGGAGGATATCGCTACATTAAACAAGCTGTTTCCACTTATTTTTGTTGTTGTTGAAACATGCCACTTTGCTCTGCATTGGCACATTAACCAGTGAATAAACCGGTATGATAGTAAATGGCGAATGCAAACTAGTTCTTGAGTAACATATTTAACAACAGTGTAAAACATGGCCCACAGATTTATCACCATTTTTACTATTTAAAAAATACAATATCTCTGGATTAAAAAAAATAATAATAATCTGAAATTATCTGTAATTGTGAGATCACAGTAAGAATAAAGATGAAAAATAGATGAAAGATGAAAACTATAAAAACAATAGTTACCAAGGCAAACTGTTTTGAGCTTATAACTGCTTTATTTTAGTTGTGGCAATACCATAGTAACCATGGTTAAAAGCACGGGTAAATATAAACTTTTAGAAGCTATAACTGGCATAACTACACAAAAACAGATTTGCTAATATATTGTTTAATATTAAGTTTGGGGTCAGTCTCTTATGCTAGGCTGCATTTATTAGAACAAAAATACACTAAAATACCAATATTGTGAGATATTATATATTTGTTTAAATTATGTGTTTTAGAATTATATGGTTCTATCTGCATTCAGAGCTGTTTTGAGATATTGAGCTTCAGTTTTTCGCAATCCATATATTTGTAGGTAGGACCTTTTTGTTTTAGTTTTTTTTAATATATAAAATGTCCCAAAACTTACACAACATAAAAAAAAATCACAATGAAAATACGTGGTCACAGAATATATAAGTCCATTTGTAAAAAAAAAAAATGTCAGATAGAACCTTATAATTTCAAAGTGACGATATTCTAAAATATAATTTATGCTTGTAATGGCAAAGCTGAATTTTTCAGGACTCTTTGAATATAGTGTAAAGAATACATTTTTTTTTTTTTTAAACAGAAATCTTTTGTAATATTATAAATGTCATTGCTATCACTTCTGATAAATGTAATACATCACTGACACCAAATTTTTCAACGGTAGTGTATCTGCTAAAATACTATTAATTTAGTGAAAGCGGTTAGATTCCATAACATATCTAACATCTTACACAAAACAGGAAGCAACAAAAAATAATAAAACTACAAAATACATGACAAATGCTTTGGGAAAAAAAATTTTTTTTTTGTTTTTATTAGTTCTGCACACACAACAGAGGACTTTGATAAAGAGAAGAAAAGTCTTTTCACCACAAACTGCATCTATCTTGAATGAGGCTGCAAACAGAAGGTCACTTAAAACAACCACACTGTTGAAATGGTCTCTGCATTATTAATACTCCCCAAACTCTAGTGTTCATGGAAGGCATTCCTCCCACAACTCATCCACGAATGTACGTTCCACTTTCACAGCCTGCCACAATTCACCCATAATCTGCTTGGTATTATGGAAGCAGTGCTTTTCAGTCTGTGTGGTATGATAAACAATTGACTAGGTCTCAAGTCTCCTGAACGATTATGGCAATGCTGGTTTATTGTGTTTCTTTAAGCTAGTCATCCGTCTTGGCCTCCATCTCCTCTGCATCATCGTCTCCATCCACCTCTGCATTCTCTCTCTCCAGCCGCTCTAACTGTCGAGCCAGTTCTGTCTCATCTGTGTCCGTTACCACTTTTGGCTGCAGGGATATCGAAACAAGGTCAATGCTATTCAATGCAACAAGATTTATAGCAACATACTGAACTGAAATGTCAGTTAGCAATGTCTCCATGCCAGAAAAATCGTGATCATTTCTCACCTCCATCTGAATGTTGAAGACGCCTCTCTTCTCTTCGATCTTCTCTTTAATGACAGCCATGGCCTGATTGAGCACAGAAAGGCCCTCTGTGCGCTCTAGCGTGGTTGTGGTCATAACATAGCGCGGGGGGGCAATCAAGTTGATCTGCAACAAAAGCAATGAAATAGTGAGCAAATCTGGATCACTAGAAGCGTCTACTAGATGGTTTCATTTGTTTTAAGAAAAAGTTTTCGGGAACCATTTTCACACAACAACAAGTTTATATTTAATAATTCTAAACATGTCGTGTAGTGTAACAAGTAAAAATTCCATTCTTCCTTGCATCTTAAAGACATGCAAGCATACACATCTTAATGTTTTTATTTTATATGTTTTAAAGTTCAGTTCTTAATCCTACAAGGTAATTTTTTTATTATACAAAAATAGCATATGTTGTAAAACTGTAATAAAGCAGATTCCCTAATATTTTATATGGTATGAATCTAAATTAATTATTTTTAAAAGTTTAATTAAATTTCAATAATTTTTTAACGTTTTAAAATTAATTTAAATTGTACAATACATTTATAAATATATCATTACATTTTTGGGGAGTTGCACAATCTGACATTTTACAACTTGAACTAACCTTGCATTTCAAAAGTTGTCAAATTATTAGATTATTATTTAATCTAAACAATTTTTTTAACCTTGACCACATGACTGACAAACATTTTCAATTACTAACAAATGTATATAACTCACTTTTAAAATAAATGTTATGCCACTTACGGTTTTCTTTTCAAGAATGTAATTCTTTTAATAAAAAAATAAAAAGGGCCACGTTCACACAGCAGCAGAATAAGATTGTCAGTCCTGTATTTGAGACCTTAAAACGGTTACGTTCACACACAGTATGGCGTGACAACCGCATTCTGTAACCGAACTCACACCTGTAAATTTACAGGACTCACAAACGCATTCTCGGAACACACACGCTGTGTGAACCGAACAGGACAACTAGTTGTCCGTCACGTCATACAGTGCGAGAGAGAGCCGCTCTGTCGCACAAACGCGCGTCTACCATGTGTTACGTGTTTTTGGTAACTTACAGTGATGGAGAAATGAGCTGCGTGCCAGCTGAAAGTTTTAGATCCAGTCAGTTGTGTGTTCTGCGCACGATTCAAATGCTCCGCTCTCCACCCAAATTTAAAAGCTGCTGTCAGTTAATGAAGATTTGACGAAAGAACTCGCGGCCCGATTGGACTCTAGTCATGTCAGAAAGTGATAAGACTTTCAGTTTTATGGACGTCGCCATCTTTGAGTTTACTTTGGTCATTGATAAGGAATAAGGGCTTGACTCCTGTTGCACGTTCATGCAGACAGTATTCTAAAACAACTGTAAGCTGCTGTGTGAACGAGACATTTCGAGACTCATACCTGTAAAGTAAATGCGGTTGTCAGTCCCTAAAAATGAAAGTGTGAACGTAGCCCTTAAGGCATATTGAAGTTACTATTTGTATGAATTGCATTTTTAATGTAGTTTTGAGTAAATTCATATAATCCAGAAGAACCAAAATTGGGTTCTTACCTTGATTGGCATACTCTCTGTTGAGCACTTCAGTCCAGCCCTCAAAGATTCTTTCACTGCATCGATGCCCTCATAGCCATAGCAGGCCACCTCAATGTCCGCTCTTATTTTAACGGCCTGTGGAGTGAGTCGTCTGTTGATGTTATCAATCAGAACGGCCCTTTCCTCCTCCGTCAAATCCAGACCATCTAAAATGGACGTGTCTCTGCCCAGAATGCAATTTACGCAATTGTGATATAACAACATTTTAGTCATTTCATAGTCAATACTTGATTGATGAATGCATACTTACGACACAACCTGCTTAAAGATGTCATAGGCACCGTATCCAGGCCGCTTGTACTTCTCATCGAACACCCAGGCGGTTCGCAGGTACAGACTCTCTAACTGCTCTTCTTTGGTGTACTCCAGGACTTCAGCTACATGCCTCAGAATGCTGTAAACCTATAACGATATACATATATACACACACACAACATCTATGAGACCATGGCCATATACAGTGTTTTAGAAATAGAAAGGCTGAACTGAGCTTGCTAAGTGGGATTGACTGGAGGGCAACGATAGGATAATAATAGCTTTAAAGGTGCCACAGAATGCATTGATACAATATTTTAAATTGCTCTCTGATATCTACTGTGACGAGTTGGCTGCCTCCCCCCTTATCATCACCACCCCGTCCCTTATTCGCCGCCCTTCACTAGGCTCCTGACGCGAGTGGGTGAGTGAGAGAGGGCACCATATCCCTTGTTTATTTTGGACACTTTATCCCCTTTGGACACTTTATTTTATTATTTCTGTTCAATAAAAGCCTCTCTGAGGCCTGATGCCACACCCACTGTGTCTGTCGTTTGCTCTTCCCGCCACACTACATAGAAGGTATGTGGCTTAGGTAAGGGCAAAAATTCTCCAGAAACGGTTTTACACGTCCATTTAAAACCCTAGAATTTCTCCCTAGAATGAAATGGTCTGTTATTACCTTATTTGGAAGGGTCATGAATAATAATGTTGAGCTCTGCTCTGATTGGCCGTTTCACAGTGCGGCTCAATGATGAGCTCTGCTCTGATTGGCTGTTTCACAGTGATGAGCTCAATAATGAGCTCTGTGGTGCTCAGGATCTGTAAATCATTCGACATCATCCTCAGTCATCTCTCCTTACTCTGTTTATGTGGTAAGTTAAATCTTATGTTCTGTAATGTAACAGGCTACTGCTAGCAAGAAGCTAACCATGTCCCTTTAGTGGCTTGCGTTATTTTATTAGAACGCGTTATTTGCTTTCCGTGCCTTTCTGAACAGACACCAACCCATCCCTGCACTTCACATCCCCTGCACAGCCTGGAACATTACATTTATTTCCATGATCTGCCATTTTCGCTGTTGTCCGCGCTTGTTTATTTACAACACCTGCAGAACTTCTGATGGTTCGGCTGTGCCGGTTCGGCTGGCATAGAACATGGCCGGGTGGACGTTATGCAAATGTAGGGGAAGTAACTATTAGTGATCCCGACTGTAACGTTACAGTCGGTGTTATGTTCTGATTCGCCTATTTTTCAGTGGACTGTTGCATTCACAAGATTTATATAGGGAGGAGGAAACAATGGTGTTTGAGGCTCACGGTATGTAATTTCCATGTACAGAACTGTTATTATTCAACTATGCCAACGTAAATACAGTTTTCCCATTCTATGGCACCTTTAAAACACTGTCAGACTTCGTTTTCATCTCTGCCAGTGAAAAAAGGGAAAAACATAGTCATGACAAAATTGAGTAACGCCTTTCAATAAGGTCCCATTAGTTAGAAAATCCATAAACTAAAAATGAGCAAACCATCGGTTACAGTATATATTAATCTTTCTTAACATTAGTTGTTAGTTCTGTTCATATTAGCTCAGATCCATTACATAATATTAACAGACACACGTTTTACCATGTTGTAGATCTGATGATAACTTAATTTACAGAAAGATTATCAAGAAGGTGTAAACAAGTTCATTAAATTAATTCACAATATGCACACATTCATTTTAAATGTATACCTAATATGCTGAAAATGACATTACCGTCAGCCGTTGAACATTTGTGTCGCAACACAGCTGTCAAATATTAAAAGTTTAGCTACTTACTCTTATATCATAGTTTTTGACAGCTGAAGTCAAGCTGAAATTATGGATTTTGATATGTGATCAGCTTGTCAAAGTGCATTAAACAGACAAGTCATACTCACCGTTTTAGATTTTGTGAACTTGTCTTCGCATTTCACGGCCTCTTCAGGTGATACTCTTCTTTTGGATAAATCAATGTAGCCTGAGGAAATATGGATATCACGGGTTAAAAAGAGGAACGGATCGAAAAAAGCAAGAATAGTCTCAAACACAGTCCTGCCTTTTTCTTTATCCACACGAATCACCACCACACATTCGTTGCGCCCGATCCGGATGAGTTTGTTGATGGATCGGATTCGTCGTCTGGAGAGCTCGCTGAGCAGGATCATCCCCTCGATGTTGTTGTACTCCAGCAGACTCACATAGGCGCCCATCTCTGCTATCGACCTGACATTGACCATCACCACGTCTTCCACCTCTGGAAACCTGTGCTGGTAGAATCTACAGCTGAGTGCTGGCATCTTGATCCTGGCAGAGGGAAACAGTTTAATGTGAGTCTAATGCGGTCTGTGTAGAAAGCGCTCTAGGTTTTGAGACACAGCCAAAGGATGTAACGTTAACGTTACAATGAGAAAAGCTAGTCAGTTAACGTTAAACTGTTATTTTTATAGAAAACTTCTGCAAAGTGTTAAAAATAAAGACTTTCCATCAAACGTACGGCAAACTATAACTGATAAACAATAGAGTAATACAGTTCAATTCAACACAGACCACACCACTTTCTGCCACTACAACTAACGTTATACTTTTTTACTTAACTTACCGATATGTAGGAGAAATGTGTACTGGAGTTTACTTAATGTCCTTTATTTGATGATGAGTATCCAAGTGTATATGTATATATATATATAAACAAAATAAGAAGTAAGGAAAACTGAGCGGTTTCTCTGGTGTCTATTTCATCAGCGTGTTGAAAATCAGGCGGAAGAGGAAGTCATTGTTTTGTTCAATGCGTGTTAAGATGCTCTGTTCCGCCATCTAGTGATTCGGAGGAGCACTTGCGAATGAAAGCGACATGCCAATGAGTCACAAAATATGAGTTTGTGCATCTTTTTGCTCTCTAAAATTATCACAATAAACATTTCATTTACGTAAACACCAAGGCGGCATTAAAAAAATATATATTTTAGATATTTAATTTATTCCTGTGGTGGCAAAGCTGATTTTTCAGCAGCCTTTACTCTTCAGTGTCAAATTATTCTTCAGAAATGATTCTAATATGCTGATTTGATGCTAAATAAATGTTTCTTGTCATGCATATTGAAAACAACTGTTTTGCTGAATAAAGTTAAAAAGAACTGCTTTTGTTTTTATGTATCACAATGTAAGTTTTTACTGCATTTGACAAATTTATTGTATCCTTGCTGAATGTATTAATTTTAATAATCTCCATATTTTTAGGATTGCTAAGATACTTACTAAGATAGTTTTTTATTGTCCTGTCAGTAGTTAAGCACTATTTCCCGAGCAGCCTCATAACTGTAATGATTTGGTTTTGTTTGTAATTCTCACATTATATCTCATCTATAAAGAAAAAGAGACAAAACACTATTAATCCGGGCTTTAATTCATTTGTATAATTCATACAAAAACAGTTGAGAAGGAAAGGTGATTCTTCTTTTACATTCATTAATTCTACTTCCAGTTGACTGGCATGTAACTATATCACATGAGACTGAGGTGTTGAACAGCGGGTTACTGGCTCCGTCCACACTCACAACACAAACCAAAGTGTAGTGCACAAGAATAAAAACCTCAACGGTGTGTTTCCTAGTGGATGAGCTATTCTGTACATTAAAAAAATATTTAGGTTGTATTCTAAATATACATTGATTATCTTAAGAAAAAAAAACCCCAGTAAAAACAGTTCTGCAGAACAAATCTCAAAGCTTTTTTCAGTGTTTGTCTGCAAAAACGGACAGTCCTTCTTTTAAAAGAGTTGTTACCAATTACACACACACACACACACACACACCTTTTCTGTCTATCAAGATCAAGTGTTCCTCACTTCCAGCATTTGCACTCATGAGCTAAACATTCCCCAGAAATCATGCGTTCATAAGCATACACTCGGCACACACATCTCACCTCAACATGGAGCTGATGTTTCAAACCAATAGCAAGATCTCATGAACCATGTCCAGGTAAAACTACAGCCCAAAACCAAACACAAAAACGTATATATTTTGTATAAAGAAAATGAAGCCTGTGTTTGGACCACATTTTTTCACAACAATTAAGCATTTCTTATATTTTTATTCTCAAAAGTGATTCAGATTATACTTTAATGATTGAACAGCATTTTGACTTTATTATAATAATACAACCTATACATTATATGATTATATAAGCACAAATTAAGGTCAAATATTTAATTATGCTCATCCTTTTCATATTGCAATTTTAAGAACACACACACACACAAAGGGGATTTTTTTCTTTCTGATTCAGGGCGAAATAAGACCAGGACATGTTCTTGGCAGGTTTCATGAGATCCTAATAATGTAGAGCAATACCACAAGTTAAAACACAAACCCTCTGCTCATGTTGAAATAGGTAAAACAACACAGAACCTTCAAATCCAATCAAAAACAAATCACAAATGAAACATTTTAAATTGTGCAGAAGCACTAAGACTAGGCCGTGCTGACGCTCAGATAACGAACCTCACTGTATTGCTGTCAAATACTGTTTACAATACTGGTTACACTTCTGAGTGCTGGAAGTGCATGTGAATACTGAGACAGAGCATAGACTTACATTTAGCCACTTCCATCTTGCAGCTGTGTTCAGATGTGGCCTTGCAAACTCTGAAAAAACCTGAAGTGTACTATTAATCTCGGTCATAATCACAGTGTTGCTTGCCATAGGAACACTGAGGCAGCGCCACAGGGATAGAAGTCATCAGTCGCTTTGACATTTATCCATTTTAGTGTCTTGTAAGCTTGAAAGAGTTGTTCAGATGGGACACTGAACTCACTGCTTGATGTTCCTGTAACATTGTACATCAGAGTTTCAGGGTGAAAGAGGAGAGAACAGAGTGAATGTCTTTGTCCACTAATAATGTCAGGGAGCTCAAACTATTCTTCCCACAACGTAAACCCTCCACATTTGTCCACAAACTTCTTTAAAAATACATATAGAATATTTACAATCATAAATAGTTATCAAAAGCAGTATAGAAGCCCTAATTCTACTGCTGCACCAAGTGCTGGTAACTCTCTCACTGGAATGTGGGTAACCGGACTCAAAAATACACCATGATCAAACAAATTCTGACATAAAAACTCATTCCCTCAGTCTGCTGACAGCGCAGTGCAGGCAGACACTTCTGGCGAGGTCTGAGGGGGCGTAGTGTCCTTATTTAGTGTCGAGTCCTGTAGTGGAAAAACGGTGGCTTTCAGTCAACTCTAAGGAACCCGAGAGTGTGCGATTCACAAACAGTCTGCTCTTCATTTACACCCGTCTGTGGAGGTGTCGCTGTGAGTGGACTTCATCTCAGCGCAGCCAGGATGAGGGGACCCACTGAGGTTCAGTGTCTAGTTTATTGATGAGACGCAGCAGCTCCTGATAGGACTTGTCCAGGTCGGTGTTCACGATGGCGGCGTCAAACAGGTGGCCGTAGTTCTGCTCCATCTCACGGGCCTTCTCGATGATGTCTCTCAGCTCTTCGGGCTGAAAAAACAAGAAAAAACATGAGAATGGGAGTAGTAGTCCAAAGGGCCGGTTCATACAGAGATGGAAGGCAGGGGAATGGGGGAAAAATTCTTAAATCCTCATGTTGCGTTCTGTTCATTTTGACCCAGAGATGATTTTCTTTTTCCTAAAATGCTAGGTAAATCTTATTGCAGTGGACTAAAACTTACTGATTATTTGTAGGCCTCATTAATATTAGCATATGCATCTCAGTTTTTGAGTGAACACTGCCCCAAATTAGGCTTTTTTTTACTCAAAAACTGAGGTGCATGAACTCAGATCAATGAGGCCTTCGACCACAACAGAAAGAAACATGTTTACAAACAGATTTAATTCCAAAATATAAAAAAGGCTAGCCTTTTTTGACTGGAAACAACAAATTAATTAAAGGATTTTCGGCGCCATTTCAGTTTGAGCGCCATTTCATGCACAGGCTTTGAGACTCAGGCACACGGGTGTAAGACGTCTGTCTAGTTCATGTTTACTAGGGCTGGGAAAATAAATAGATGCATCACAAATCGAGAAATGATTCAGCATCGATTCTGAGATCTTCCGAATGCGTCGAGATTCTTTCTCGAGTTGATTCTGAGCTTAGTTTTGAACAGCAGATGGCACTGCTTGCTTTAGAAACAGCCCTACTCTGCTTGTTTCCAAATCCTTAACTTGAACCTAACATACTTATTCATACAATTTAAAAAGGTTGAAGCGAATTACAAGGTTGTTCACAGTGGGCTGTGTTTATATTAATCTCGTGTCATTAAAGCATTCTGAGCTGAGGTGAAATTACATAAGCGAACGCTGAACGCACAGGCACTCTTCTTCATGAGCATTTGAGTGTGCGGATAAAAACTAGATTAGAGTGCCATCTGCTGTTAAAATCTAAGCTCAGAATCGATTCCAGAGAGAATCGCGACGCATTCGGAAGATCTCAGAATCGATGCACTAATCGATTCTACATCGATTTATCGTCGCAGCCCTAATGTTTACATAGAAAAACAATGGAAATCAGCACAGTGGAATGTGAAGACATTCTTTGTGAATGCCTCCTGAGAGTTGGATCTTTCAGGGCCGATGTTTACCTTTGGGTTTTTGTTGTCTTTAACTAAGAGGGCTCTCAATCGCTCTTGGGATGGAGGAGCAATGAAGATAATGTAGGGCTTGAGGTCTGAGCTGCGCAATACCTTCAAAGACTAAAAAGGTAGAAGAAACAGTGAATAATAACAATCCAACAAGCATGTGGTACTTGATTTTCAAAATTTGCTGCTAAAATGCTAAAGTAGATGTGTCCAATTCTGCTCCTGGAGGGCCAACTTCCAGCAGAGTTTAGCTCCAAACCTAATTAAACACATCTGAACCAGATAATCAAGGTCTTAAATATCACTAGAAGCATCCAGGCAGGTGCGTTGAAGCTAAACTCTGCAGTAAAGTGGTCCATCTCACCTGAGTGTGTACACAGAGGAGGCAGATTTTGCCCGTGTTGATGACTTGTCGGACTGAGTCTGTGCTGGTGCCGTAGTGGTTCTTTTCAAACTCTCCAGACTCTATGAACTTCCCTGCCGCAGAGTCCATCTCAAAGGCCTGACGGGACACGAAGTGATAATCGCGGCCATTCGCCTCGATATCGCGACGACTTCGTGTGGTGTCTGTGGCAAAGAGAGTTTGTTGCTTAAGGACATTACTAAGTAACACAGGCTGATAAACAGTGTTTTCTGATACTTACGTGGAACAGCGCCAGCAAACCTGTCCGGTTCACTGGAGAGGAGTCTTTGTCGGAGCTCATTTTGCCCACAGGTTGGTGGGCTGATGAGAGCAATGGGCCGCTTGCGATTGGCTGGCTGGTGATATAGTGCCATTTCTTCATATGTGAGAATCTCCTCGTTTTCAAAGTCTGCAGAGCAAGAGGAAACACTTTAAGCCCAAAATATACTTTGGCTTTTATGTGTATACTAAGGAATGCGGTCAAGTGTACATGATGTAAATTTCAACATCAGTACAACACGTGTGTCTTGTATACACATAGCCTGTTTTTTCTAACCGTGCATACTCTCTGTACGTTCAGCTCGCACATGCCTTGAAATATTTTGAAGTAGCTGCACATTTGTCAACACGGGCCAGTGTTTTAAAGTCGAAAAAGAAACCGATGAAAAGGAACAAATACTGGAGACAGCAACATCAATAGATGCCCATGTTGACAAGTGCTCATATGGTGGAAAGAGACACACACAAGGCTTAGTTTCAGTAAAAAGTTTTAGTTAAAGTACACAGACATTTTTATTGGTCATAATTGGTCAGATAGTGGACGAGGATGAAACTTTCCAGGCACATACATCAAGCGCCAGTGTTCACTAGGGATGGGTATCGTTTACATTTTATCGATACCGATATCGCTTATCGATACAGGTACTTATCGATACTGTTATCAATACTATTTGGTGCAAAAAGGTATGATGTGAAAAGTTGTTGAAAATTTCAAGTTATTTTATTCGTTAGTTCTTCAGTCAGGAGCAGCGAGTTATTTTTCTCTTTGTGTTTTATTTTATAAACATTAAAGGAATAGTTCACCCATAAATGAAAATTGTCATAATTTACTCACTCTCAAGTTGTTTTAACCCTGAATGGTTTCTTTCTTTTGTTAAACATGAAAGTTATTTTGAAGAATGTATTAACTTTTATTCTTGTGCTGAACACAAAAGAAGATATTTTGAAGAATGTGGGTAACCAAACAGTTGCTGGTCCCCAGTGACTTACATTTTTTTTTGTGACTGGGGATCATGCAAAAACTGTTTGTTGTTTGTCAAAATATCTTCTTTTGTGTTCAGCACAAGAATAAAAATGAATACAGGTTGGGCACAAAATTTAAATTTTGTGGTGAACTATCCCTTTAATGATAATCTGCAGCATGTTTAGTTCTGTACCTTTAAGACGTGCACGCATCTGTTTCCCTCTGAACTGTTTACTTTCACTTTAGACATAACAAACTGTTTATATGTAAACCTTGTGTGTATTTGACAGTATTAGCGCAATCAGACGATAACTAAGATAACCAAGTAATCATGTGCTATTTGACCGGCCTTTCACTGTACACGCACGCTTTTAGTGTAAGTGTTTTGAATAAGCAGATGTCAGAAAAGCACGCAAATGGAATGTTTATCCAGCAAGGCTTTAAACTAAAGCACACGCAAATAATGTACTTTTGTAATTGCGAATAAGTGCAATGTCTTGTGAGTGTAACTCTACCGCTGAATCAACATTTGATGTGAATGTGTTTCACGAGTTGCAGTTGGAGCTGGGAGACATAGTAAATACAGCGCATTGCTTGAGGTAGAGGTTGTTTTGTTAGTAAATGTTTCAGTATATTACTGGTGTTGCCTCCTTAGTTTACTATTACACTACTGCACATTGCATCTGACACTGGTGTCGCTTAGTTTTGTAACGTGAGCCCACACTTTTGAACGTTTCACTCTTGCCGCCACTGATTGCACGCAAACACACACCGCATACATGCGCGTGGATATCACACACACATCCAGCAAACGACATCCACATCATTCAGGGAAGGAAATGTCAAGCAGCAGCTTCTAATTCGTCATTAACATTGAAGTATACGGAGATAAAACAACACAAGTATCGATAACAGTATCGTTTCTCCTGAAGCTTATCGGTAGTCGGGCCAATTACATACCGGTCCAAAAAAATACCAGTTTTCGGTACCCATCCCTAGTGTTCACACTATCAAATAGCACATAATTTGAAAGGCTATGTGCTATACTGTTTGTCAAAACTGATGTACTTTAGGATCTGATGTGGAAAATATTGCTATTACTCTTAAATTATGTACATGAAGCACATGATAAAAAGTTTCATTGGAGTCTTCACAGGTGTGTAGAGACCCCTCAGCATGTACATTTTCATTCCAGTGTTTGTCTGAAGAGACCCACCATCATTTTTATTAGCGTTGTATTGCATCTTCTTTCGCTTCTTCTTGTTCTTTTTAGCACACCAAAGTTTTCCTGTCAAAAGAAGATGAGTGTTAATGAGAACTAAGAACTGAGCATGTATGCGCTTAAGAGTGTGCACGAGTTCGGTGACCCTAACCTGATTTCTCAGGCTCTTTATCCTCCTCTATGGTTTGCTTCATTGCCTCTCTCTGCTGCTGGAAACTTTTGCCTGGACAATCAGTAAGAAAAAGACATGCAAGTCATTGTAAAAAAAACTAGGCAGAAATATTTAAACACAAATCTGGATCCACAGAATATCATGCGAGATACAGTACCAGGGACCAGGCCAGCAAGTGGCTGGTTGTCTTCATCCCCATCTCTGTAGGCCTGCCACCAGTTAGGGTCATCTTGACTGATTATGTGGAGGATATCTCCCTTCTGAAAGCACAGGCCGAGCTCTCGACACGGAACGTAGGGGTCATCTGAGGGGTCGTAGTCAAAATGTGCCTTCACATGCATCTGGGTGAATACAAGGATATGGGTTTAATAATTGATTATATTTGTTCATGCATTGTTTTACTCGAGCAGTAATTAATTTATTTCTGACTAGAGGCCTCACCACAGTGTCTTTAATAGGAAGTGGTTTGATCTGCGTGCTGGGAATGAGAACAAAAGTCAGTACGCCATGCATGTCCGCCTGTGAACATAAAAAAACAACAACATTCAGTGTTCAGTGGCCTAAGAATGTTTTTGGATACTTCAGTACTTAAAAACGCTTAAGTGTTTCATAATCAAAAACCTAACAGTTTCCTCTCATCCTTCTTTAAAATGAATTACCAAGATGTCGAAGACCTCGTTGACATCTTTGCCACGGATGTCCACACCATTGATCTCCAGGATCTCATCTCCTTCATGCAGAAGGCCACTGTGTTCTGCTGCTCCTCCTTTCACAATGCGGCTGATGACCACGCTATCCATATCGTTTCTAACAGTCGCTCCCTGCATAAATACACATGTGCACATTAAGTTAAAATACAGGTCAAATGTCAAGAAGTGCATAATATTCTGGGGAAAAGCAATGAAAGAATGTCCTCACCAATGGGACGTCCTTCGCTTTCTCAATCCGCACGATTTTGACAGTCTCCCCGCCCCACTGGGTGAGAGTCTCACTTTGATTGACAGAAGGAACAAGAGGCTCCAGCTGCATCTCCTGTTCAGCCACACTGTCATGGGCCATCATAAGTGCCTGGAGGATATAGAGAGCCAGAGATGATGGGTTATATTCTGGATGAAAGCCACTGAGTTCTACAGAGTAGACATGAGTCTGATCTCAACGTCTTGTTATAGAGTTCAAAAGAGCTCAGGCTCTGAGACAGGGATTGTGATCACAGCTGTGGACATATAGGAGACATGGGGAGTTGGGGGATGGGTGCGCATATGATGTAAACAGACCTGCATGTGAGGAGTTTTGAACAGGGTGCTTAGCTCAAGTCCTTCCTTCTGCGAGCTGTTGTGCATCATGACCTCCACCTGTGAGGACAGATTCAACAACAGGTCATTATAGCAATATAACAACACAACTACATTTATCATGCCTTAAAGTATAGTAGTAGAAAGTGATAGATTTCACTTGAACACCTAGTTCAATAATGTCATGCATTATTGAGAGAGTGATTGTGTGTGAGTAAGTGTTGAAGTACTTGTTTAAATCATGCTTTCAGCTGAAAATATTCAGTATCTAGAAGGAACAAACCAATTCCTTTAAATTCACGCTCATGTCCATTGCCATCATCATAGCCTTCACATTCTTTCTGATTTGAGGGATCCTTCTCTATCAAGCTAGCTAAATATGTTTAACATGTGAATTCTGTCTAAATATGCAGTTATATTACGGGTCGTTGGCATGAATTGTACTCGTGATGGAGTGGTGGTGGAGCGCTCTTGGAGCGAGTGAAAACCACGATGCTTCGACTTTTAAAAAAATCCGCTTCTCGCTCCAGTCAAAATCACACCGCTCCGCTCACATACTCTGCAACCAATCAAATGTTTAGGGCTAGGTTTTTGAAAGAAGACTTATATGCTTATCAAGGCTGCATTTATATTGATCCAAAATATAGCAATACAGTAATTGTGAAACATTATTACTAAAATAAATATAAAGTACATTTTTTAATTACTTTTCTATTTTAACATTTTAAAATGTAAGTTTATCATGTGACGGCAAAGCTGAATTTCCTGCAGTGTCACATGATCCTGATATGCTGATTTGGTGCACAAGAAACATTATTACTATGTTTAAAACAGCTGTGCTGCTTAATATTTTAGTGAACGCTGTGATAAATATTTGTCAGGATTTTTTGGATGAATAGAAAGCTTGAATGAACAGCATTTATTTGAAATAGTAAACATTACACATCTTTACTGACATTTCCGATTAATTAAATTTAGCTATTATGACTAAAAGTATTCATTTCTTTCCAAAAAGAAAAAAATTAAACAAAAAATTGCTGACCCCAAACTTTGAACGGTAGTTCATGTTTATGATTTCACAGATATATTAGGAAATTAAAACTGTTGATGTTCACTTTTTTTAATAAATGTCCCTGGTCTTATTATGCATGAATAAACAGGGCATAGTCTAAAGAAAAAAAAAGATTTCACAGTGTCATCAAAATGTAACAACTTTCTCTACCTCTGAAATGCCCTTTTTTCTGCTGACAAATGTGGAAAAATATTAACCAAAAATATCACAGCCTACTTTTAAGATCTAAAGAAATCCTCATGGATGAAATCAAGCCCAGTTTGACATTACTTCCATATAATGCCAAGTTCACACTGCACGATTTTAGCCCGATTTTTCACTTGCCGACAGGTTTTGCCGACACCTGGGAAATATTTGGCATGCTAAATATCTGGAGCTGTTGGCGATTCACAATCCGGCTGTGTGAATGAGTTCTGACTGAAAAATACATCAGTGATGACCTACAGCCAATGAGAGAGCAAGATACAGGGCAGCGGGAAGCTCGGGGAGGACTTTTTTTTTTTTTTTTACAAAGCGACTAACGTTAGCCATTTACAAACAACGTGCATACATTTTTGGCATTAGAATATACAGATCAGGTAAGCTGTAAATAATATTCTTCTATAAAGGACAAAAGATTTATTGCATTTTTATTTTTCATCAATTTGAGGGCTTTTATAGGCTATACGAAATAAACTCATAAAATGCAGAACACGTTGGTTTCACTTTCAAGTAGGCTACTTAGATTTGTGTGTATAAAAATTTCCCAGCAGAAGTATTTTTGTTAACAAGTCATCTTTTTTAATTATTGTGTGTTTGGGGAGGACTTATAGACCATAATATCAGCGTGATCTTGCCACGTCTCGTGTGCGTTTGGCTGTAGTTTGCGGAGCAGACAGGGTTGTCTGCGATTCTTCTATTGTAAAGTCAAGCAGTGTGTAACCTCCTGTCGCCGGTCCATCATGCAATGTGAAAACAGCAGCGACTGAATGCTACCCAAAATTGTCGTGCAGTGTGAAAACACCAGTGATCCGATGACTTTGAAAATCGTGCAGTGTGAACTCGGCATAAATATTCAGCTTTAATTAGAAAGGTTTCATTACGGAAATTAAACTGTGCTAACCATGCACACAATATCAGATGATAACAGGCATACAAAATCACATTGTGGCAAAGGAATGAAAAATGATCCACATGACTTCTGCACAACACTAAGAGACAATGATGTTTTTTACTTTCAGATTATACCACAGTGAAGTTTGCACCTGCAGAAAATACAGCTTTGTATCAAGGGGTCAGAGCAATGGGGGACTTGGAGAGGTTTTGGAAATGATCCTACAGTTACAATTCGTTGCATTACCATTTTCAAATCAGTTACAGATGGAGAGCATACAGTATAAAGGGACATTTTTGAGAACTTTGGCAAATACAGTATTTATAAGAAGATAAGGGGATAATAATAATTAATAATATATATATCTGGGTATGATGTGCCCATATTTGAAAAGACAGTCCCCACTGGCTCTGGTGACCTATGCCATGAGAGTGTATTACTGTGAGAGCACAGCACAGGTCAGTGGATCTGGGTCTTAATGAATGCGGAGGACACAGCAACTCTCTGTCTTGTATTGTCCTGCACCAAGTGAGAGAACCAAAAACAACAACCATGAGTTTATGAGGCTCTCATTAGCACTTCACACAACACTGACTCCAACTAAAGAGCCTTTTCAACAAATATCAGCTTCATTTGTGCACATACTCATTCAGCCAATCATTTGGACAGCTATAAAATGTCAGATCTTCTGAACTTTACTCAGGATTATAAATGTATGGTGCCATTAGCCAACCAGCAAACTCAAGATATAATTTTAGTCAAATGGCATTGATACAAATTGATTATATCTAAACGAACAGACTAAAACAAAAGTTGTTAATGCACCTGTTCTTAATTTTTGTACTCTGACTATAGTTAATGTTGGTAATATGGAACATATTTTCTTCAGAGAAAAGAGCTGGGTGGGGTGTGTTAACTATAATTAATTACTTCAGTAACTTCAACCACTTGTTGACACACACAACAGACAAGCAGCTACATGCAAAAATGCACTGACAGCTTGTGACTGTTAAATGACTGTATGACTATAATATTGAACTGAATTTGACTGTGTTCTTGACAGAATTATTTAAACAAAAATGAAGTATTATTCAAATGCAAACACTCTTCCAGTTTCAACAGTCCACTGCTAAGTGCCATTAATAGCACAAACGCAGATGCTCCCCTATTACCCAGTCTGCTAATTGCCCCTTTTGTTGTTCACCACTGAATTCTCGGAATCCTCTTGTTGTAAATTGTTCTTTGATGCTGCTGATTTCCAAGCTATGTATTATCTGGGTTCACATATTCAAACAATGCAACAACAGTATCAACAAATGAATAGTCAATAAGACACATTTGGCAAAGTCTCACATCGCCTCTAACAGTGCTTCTAAAAAGAGTAACAAAGTGCAAGCGACAAACATCAAATCAGGTCTGAGGTTGTTGTGCTTCACAGCTACAGTGAGTTCCTGTCTCACAGCTCTTCAGGTGTCCTTGAGATTGGGTTAAATTATTCATTGTAATTCTCATGTCGCATATAGAATATACTTCTGTTCAAAAGTTTGGAGTTTCTAGTTTCATTTTTTTATATATATTTTTTTAAGGTTCTTAGGTTCACCAAGACTCCAATTTGATCAAAACTACAGAATAAAAACAGTAATATATTAAAATATTATTATCAATGTTGAAAGCAGTTGTACTTATTGATAGCAAATTCAAAAGAACAGCATTGAAGTAAAAATCTTTTGTAACATTCTAAATGTATTTATCTTTCTGAATAAAAGTATGACTTTCTTTTAAACAAATCTTGCGGAACGACAGTGTACCTCCATCTATCCTGTTCATCTCAGTCAACACAAAAGACCTTCTAAACAGTCATAGTTAAAGTTGAAGCAAAAGCATTAAGATGTCTCCAGATGACAGATAAAGTGGAGGCAAATTCAAATGTTTTTTTGAAGATGAATCAATGAATCCACTTAAAACACTTTTTCAAAAGCTCCTTCACCAGGTGGAGGGTGCACAGTCATGTGACTCTTTGCACATATGATGACATTATGCCCAAAGACTGCTTAATTCAACCAAGAGTAGTTTGATGAAGCAGGTGCAAGTCTTTTCTTTTTTCCAAGTCTTATGTTTATTTTTTTCAAGCACCAATCCCTATTGGCCTTCAGAGGGGAAAAACCCTCCCCTTTTCTATGTCTGGTTTCTTTTTACAATTAATAGGCCTATTTTGATACCATATGTGTAAGAGCATTTCTTATATATCCAGATTTCCTGCTCATCTTAGTCAATCCACATATGTAACAAGTGCCGCTCACCTCTTGTGCGAGGCTCTGTGCGTGGTCTGTCAGGGGGTAGGGAGGGCTGGGCCGGTTCATATAGTGGGCCACGGAGTTGTGTATGCTGAAGGCTTTCTGGAAGTCAGGCTTCTGGACCAGCTGTAGAACCAACTCTATGTCCTCTTGACTCTGAGAGTCATTCAAACTATGCTGCACCTGCTTGAGGGACATCAACAGGTCCTCCAGCTCTGAAAGCACAAACACAAACCATAAGTATGCTTGCAGATCACTCATGTATCTCAAAAACACCCTGCCTCTAAAAACAGAAGAAACTTTCTGAAGTAACTTCACAGAGGAACAACAGTACATACCTCTGAATCATTCACCCGGAAAACGGATGACATGGCCTCTCACAAAGACTCCCCCACTGAGCATTTTTATTGTTCGTTATCCACGTCGCACAATGTTTGCGTAAATCACAGATGTAATTCAGCTATTCTAGCGTTGTCCTTGACTAACCAAGTTTCAGCTATGTTGTAATTTTCCTTTATAGTGTCCAACTACATAATGAGAGAACGGCGAGACACAATAGGAGTTAGACATGTGGGTGTGTTTTCCTTGTGTGGTGTGTAATGTCTAAGTGGGTGGCTAATAGAGCTATTAGTGGGCAAATAAAATATCTTAAGTGTTGCCTTTGCTTTGTTCTTGACTGGATATATTTTACGCATGCTTTAGTGCTACAAAGAGTTTTCGACTGTCAAAAAACAGCATAGGGAGAGCGTGACAAATAATGCAGAGAGATGAACAGGAGCACAAACAAAGAAGGAAAACCGAGGAAAACACAGTACAGCAAGAGTGGTCTGGGTCAGAATGTTTCATAAAAGGCTTTTTAATTAACCTCCCCCTCCTCTTCTCCCTCCCTGAGGAATTCCACTCACATACATCCATCGGCCATGACTTTCAGCAGCAGCTCCAAGAGCCCCTTTCATTTGCACAGTAACTCAGTTTGTTCATCCTTGCCATGCATTCTGGATTTCCCCTTAATGAAGGTTTATTCAAAACCAAGAATTCGCTGGAGGAGCCAAGCATGTGTGTGTCTGTCCAATCTAATGGATTAAACTCTAGCGAAAGGCTTCCTGTTGAGAGTAACTACAGAGAAAGAGTAAAAAGTTGTGGTGTGAGGAAAGCGAAGAATGGTGAAAAACAGATTTAAAAAAAATCAGCTAAAAAGATTAAAATAATGGGGCATACAAATGGACTTTTGTCCTGATTTAGTTTCAAGTCCAGTGGCTCTTTGGCTCTTGAACACTCTTAGTCATCAGTAACACGGCTCTTTGCCTCCTCTAAGAATGACTTCACTCATGCATGCTGATTTTAGCAGTCAAGTGCCCTTCAGTTCCTCTGAATCAGTTTCAATCTCACATTTCCATAACTATTTGGGTCATTTTGTCATACAATTGTGGAAAATAATGGTTAATTATTTTTTTTTTTACACTATCTGGGCACTTTGTAAGTCTGAATGCCATTGCATATCATGCACTGTTATTTTGGTATTATTTACATAAACTTATGGACCACAGGTTTTTAAATTAGCTTTTATTTTTATATTGTAATTTTAATGCAAGTTTTAGTAAATTCGTTTTTTTCTCATTTTTAATGTTTCTACCTTTAATTCAATTCTACTTTTAGTATTTCAACTGAACTAAACTAAAAGTTTCTAATTTTCATGTTATGTTCAAGATTTTTGACAAACTTATTTTATTTAAATTATTTTTAATAGTTTTAGTTAACAACAACAACACGGATTGTATCCGACACTGATTGTATTTATCAGTCTACCACTATTGGATTGAGGACAGAAACGATGTGGAGAAGAACGTGGGAATGAACACAGAATATGTTGCAAGCCAGATTCAAACTCATACATCCCCTATGAGCACCATGACTCAATGTGTATGCTTAAAACACTAAACACCATGGCTTTGACACCCACAATACTGCTGCTTGCTCTGCACATGTCAGGGGCAGGTTTATAGCAGCACTCTTTGGAAAACATGCCCATTACCAGTTTATGACACCCACCTAGTAGAGTTGGCGGTGCAGTGAGTATTTGCAGGCCACCTATGGAGTCTCCCAGACCTTCCATTTGCTCAAAGGTGGGGTTATCAATGCCCACTTTGGGATTCTGTGAGAGTTTCTTGAGGCGCATGGACGAGGTGAGATCGAGTTCCTGTCGGTTGCGGCCTTCTTCCTCCCGTCTCCTGCGGTCCTCCTGCTGCTGACGGATCCTTTCCAGCTGAGCGCTGCTTCTGACGGGCAGGGTGCGGGCACCCAGTTCACTGGGGCAGTCCACCGCCATCTCCCTGTGCCTCTGCACCACCTCCTCCAGAAAGTCAGTTCCTCCAACGCTCCCTCCCCCACCGTCCGACTCGGTCACATATCCGTTCATGTGGGAGGTGGTCATCATGGCTGTGCGTGTGTGTGGTGATGTGTGGTGTGAGTGTGAGGTATGAGGGTTAGGAGGGGTGCTTTCTGCATGTTGTGAGGGCTGAGGTCATGACAGCAGGGCTGAGGTCAGTAGCAGCTCCAGACAGAGAGCCACACCTGGAAAAGAGAGAGCAGCGGTTAGAGGAGTTTTCCAGGAAAGTTTATAAATATTACAAAAAACACTTTCATTCATATGAAATTCATACACATTATTATTTTTTTTTTTAATCTCACCCATATAACACATTTTTATTCACAGGCTTGATCTAATGATGTAACCCTAACCTTAAGTATTAAACTACTTAATTCAACACATCAAATCATGGGGCTATTACTAAGGGACCAGATTTATTTTTTTTGGCATACATTGAAACAGGCAAAAATCCCATAAACTTTAAGGAGACCAGAAAGATAGAGCTGAATGGTTACTTGAAATAAAACTGAAATTTGTCTTAATGTAATTATCACATTGCAAAAGCAATGTGTGATTCAATTAAATAAATGTGTAGAGAGTTTCATTTACATGCAGGCAGCTCATGATCTGGGGTTTTCAGTGTCTCCCAAGCGGTTCACAGTTAATGCTGCTTTACACAAACTCTATATCTGCATCTTCTCTGGGTTGCTTATACGTGCATTTGGGAATGGACCATGCACAGCCCATTTCATCAGCTTTATAATGACAAGCCTGTCACCAAACTTTTTCTGAAAAATCTGAAACATTTCCCCTTATCATGCAGACGACCTGGTTACACTCTTTATACTTTGGCCAGTAGCCATCCAAAATGTACTTAAAAACCGCATAGGATCATGCTATAAAGCACTCAGAACACCTTAGAAACCACATAAGAATGCCCTGCTTATTACCCACAACACATTTGCATCGTGGCAACAGGTTTTTTCTAGGTAAGCAGTGAGCACCAATCATTTCTTTCAGAACATGTAAAAATACAGTTTTTTTTTTTTGTCGTAATATATTTTGCTGTCTAGTTCATTGGTGAAGCTGTCTATATAATATATGTATCCATCCATCACATATCCAGTTGATTTAACAAAGTTTCTTTATCTTTCTTATAGGACAGTGCAGATTTGACCATTGAGGGAAAGAGTGGGAGAGAGTGGAGGAATGAGTTTGAGACAAGATCCAAGTCCCAGGAGTAACACAGCTGTCGTTGTCATCATGATTGGAATACATGGCATCATCCACTAAAACACAATGTATATGCAAAACACAATAACCTCTATATGGTCACAACAGGAAGTTGTCTTGTTTTACCACTTTACCCTCAGGTCGCACTGTTGATTAATTACAGTGCTATTTATGGCATTCATTCCTGTATGAGTGTACGGTTATTTAAAGAGCCGTGTCAAAAACTGCCCAATATGAAGATAAAACAAACAAGCCATCCAAACAAACAGCCACACAGTGCTCTTCTCCACTGCAGCGGCCTTGTGGCTGTGAGCGTGAGCTGTGTCAGCTGTCAGAGACAGGCCAGATCACGGTTATCTGCCCCTTTATCATCCCCATTTCTGACAGCTGACACTTTCAGAAAACCCAACTCGCTTTCTCATCCCCCAACAAAACCTTGCAGATGTGAGAAGCCATGACCCTTGACCCCACAAGCTTTTCCTTAAATCTTCTCAGACAGTTTTCGGTAACAAACAGCCCTGAGTCACAGATATGTCACTGAGTCAGGTGATGTGTGCGTTTGAGGGAGATGCTGGAGGAAGCTCTTGTAATGAGAAAAAGGGTTTAAGATTGAAGTGTTTGCTGTTGACTTGTTGAGATGCCAACGGTCTACCACTGAATAATGCATTAGACGGCGATACCACGTCAAATGGGCGTCTCCTTCCAGGAAAAGCCATCCCACAGGATAAAGAAAAGACGTGACCACACAATGAGGATAATGGATAACCCTAGTCTCTGCATCTACCCCTCCTCCATTCCACTTTCCTCATTCTTCACTTCTCTAACTGCTTCTACTGTGGGCACAAACTACGAGAACCTGCCCAAACTGTGATCATAAATATAACAAAATTAATGTACAAGTCTATAGGGGTATGACAATCCCAAAACTGAAGTGACACAATGCCATCCTTACACAATGCCATCACATGGTTTCAGAGGCTACTTTTTAAATGTATATATTTTTTAAGTGCACTTTTGTTCTTTTTGGAGTGCAAATAAAATAAAATACAAAAATATATATTTATACTTGTCTACTCCCTAGACAAAATCATACAGTTTTGGATCAACATACATGTAAGTGAATGAATACGAGTATGAAAAAAAAGATGTACGCTAATTTTGGGAGTGTTAAAGGCAATTTAATAACCTTTCAAAGTCTAGCCTGCCCAAATGCATCATCTAAGCTCCCATATTGTTGGAGTCAGGAAGTAAAGCTGTGCTGATTACAGAAGTTGTTGCAGCACAAGTGATGGCTGAGATAAAAATCACTGTAGTTTCCTGGAAACTCTTGATTCACTCTGCCTCTCTGTCTGACCTCAGCGGAGCCTTCTGTCTGATACAGAACCTCTCTTATCTTTAACACTATCCCTCATTTAGTCTAGCTTCACTCCTCAATAATGCACTGCTCCCCTCACGTCTGCCATGCCCTCCATCAGTTTCCCCTCCTCCCTTAAGACTACTCTGAGATTACTGTGCCGCACGACTGCCTAACACGTTGCTGTGACAACAGCTTTGTCTGTGGGTGGGAGGTCCCAAGGCCTGAGAACCAAACGAGGGGGAAAACACACACACACACACACACACACACACACACACACACACACACACACACACACACACACGGGAGAAGCTATACGGGGGTCCTCACCAGAGTTTGCCAGTCAGCCCAGGATAAGCCCTCCAGATTGTAGCAGAATCTCCTTTCTCGTCAGTGCTGACCCGCCTGCCTCCTCTCTTCCCCTGAATGCTAAAAATCTGTCTCTCGTGACTCCTCCTAAAATAAACAGAAAGAAGAGAAAATGTGAGTGCAGGTGACAATACGACCTTATTTACAACTCATCAGACCAAGTGCAGGTGAACACACACACACTGCATTTGTAGAGTAAACGCTAATCTGTCCTGATTTTACACAGACAAGAATAAAGGACAAGGATAATATAATGCAATTTATATTTAGTATTAGCTTTTCTCATTCTCCATTCTCTCTATTTTTTATATATATGTATGCACAATTTTTTAGGCCGATTTATGTAAACTGCATACATACTAAAGTGCTTTTCCTGCATTATAATTCACACAGCCATCTCTGATGTCATCATTGAGCAGTGACAGAGCAAACATTCCATAATGCACAAGGCAGGAATGCAAAATAGCCTGGGAACGACATTCCTCAGTAGACCAGACCAACATAAGGGCTCTATTGTACGCTTTTCCCATGCAACCTCAATACCTGATTACTACTGTAAACCAAGGTCAAGGTTACATTAAGACAAAAGAACAAGTGCTGAAAACAAAACAGGTCTGCAGTAAACCGAGATTTATTTCATTAAGACCTCTAAGCCACTGTTGTTTCCTGGGATGCAGCTGTGCTGATATCGACAAGACAAAATCCAATTAATCTTACCTATAAAAAGGTAAGAGGATTGTAGCCTTACACCTACACACAGATGTAGAATTGAGCGTAGCCAACATCCATGTGAGTCATGCATTATTATTCAGTTAGTCATGCTGATGTCATTATTAAGGTGGTTTTTCCACCCTGTTGGCGCAGATAAGAAAAATCGTATGGCCGCACACTACACCAGAGACAATATGGCATACTGAGCTAAATCAACTGACTGACAATGCCAAAAAAGCCCCTAACATTTACATAACAGCCATCTATCTTTCACCAGAGCAGCTCAGATGGAAGACGGAGTGCTTTCCAGAGTCCAAAATTAACACTCAACAACTCAATTTACTGGAAAGCTGGCCATAATTTGTGTTTAGAAAATACAATATGGTTTTAAACAGCAACACATATTCTGACCTTTGCTATTTAATCTGGCACCAGCGGTACTACGATAACCGCGGTAATGAGATCATCAGTCATCACTGCACTTTTTTTCAAGGTATTTGCAGGAGGAAGCTAGAGGTCTGCATTCCACGGGACCCGACCAGATTTCTTGCAACACGGGATTCAATTCCTGAATAAAACACGGTAGCGGTCCGTAACTCTGGTGTAATTTGAACGGGAGTGGGTGGTCTAACAATATCCCGCTCTCGACGCCCTTTCAGAACAGCATATATGCGCTTTACTCACTCTTATCGCTGACGCGCTGTACACACGGACCAGTGTTTTCTGTGTCATGTATTTTATTGCGCAGCATGTGCATAATGGCCCTGACAGAACAGGCAGGCTGTCGATGAGTGACAGAGCAGAATAAGGATCGCAAAGCAAAGTGTGGATGCGCGGTCCTTGAAGGATGTTCAACTTGGACTGGAAAATGGTCAGTTTACTGCTAAGAAACCCATGTCAGGCAAGTCTGACTCGGGACATTCTTCTCAGGGATGTTAAATTGTTCGGTTTCATGAAAAAGTGATTTCATTTCGCAATGTCTAAGCCAACAATTTTGTTCATATTTTGCATACAAATTTAAATGACAGATGTTCACAGCAAATTTAAGGTTAAACAATGTTTTATTTTGACAAGACAAATAAAAATAACAAATTGGCTACAATTTTTTTTACAACCTTTAGGCCTACATTATTATAATTTTTTCCTCACTGCGACACTTTTTCCTATTGTGTTCACAGCAAAATGTAAAACTAATTTGATTCTGGACAAGACGAATAAAATAAATAGCCTACAATAAAATACATTTTGTGCATCTCTCGCTCTTTCTGTAGTGGAAATTTAAATGTGAAATTCTGGAAACAAGATATATTTAGCAGGAACGGTCAGGTCAGGAAGAAAATTATTCTAAGCAGACAGCGGGTGAACAAAGTTCCGCGGATGCGGTATATAACAGTTTCACTTAAGCGGCCCAGTAGTTGTACAACAGCCGAACACTTGTAAAGACAGGCTGGCCTGATGTTCCCTTTTTATGTTGCACTTTGAAAAACCCAAATCAGAAAAAAGCCTCTTTAAAAGTGCAAAATAAAAAGGTTGTTATTATAAATGTAGCCTAATTAAATTGTTAAATAATATTAATGACATCCTAATTTGCTGTTACAAACGATGCATTTCAACAAACACATTTTTTCAACAAGTTGCGCTTGGACAAGTGCGTTTATATTCACGGACTGTTACCCAAAAAACAAATGTCTAAAGAAATAGGAATCGAATTTTAGAACAAAGCATGGGTCATGTTGAGCTCGGCTTGTTGTTTCTGCAGCTTGTTCAGGTTGTTATTCTTTTAATAATTTATTGTACAAAGAATGGGTTACAAACAATGACAAAGACTGTTCCATAATTCCTATTAAAGTCAGAAGAAGAAAAAAAAAACGATATCAAAAAGATAAAAGTTATAGAAATTAATATTATTATGTTATTATTGTTAATATCATTTTCTGTTTTAATAATAAAGACTAATTTATTATTATTAATTTCCATGGTTATTTACAAGCTTACAAGCTGCATGATCTTGATCAAAAGTCATTAGAGGGTTTAGTTTTTTTTTTGGGGGGGGGGGGGGTCGTGCGATTAACCACCAAACCGCAATATTTGTTGCCTCTTCACCGCGGTAAGAAAAAATCCCATACCGTCACAGCCCTACCAGTGACGTGAGCAAATCAGGTCTGATCATATCAGAGATGTATGCAGAGCAATCTGCAACAACATTTCAAAAATAAACATTGAAATGAAAACAAAAAATAAAGCTAAAAACAAGTCAAAATATTAAATCAAGAAAAGGTATGAGTATAATAATGATTCTAACATAACACTAAAGGCCTAAGTATTAGGGGTTCGACCGATTATCGGCCTGGCCGATTTATCGGCGTCCGATATTTAAGCATTTTACCGATTATCGATATCGGCCATTTTTCAAAACAGATGTGCCGATAATTTTTTTGTTTGTTTGTTTTGTTTTTTTATAATGCAAACAACATACTATTTACAGGTGACATTTATTTATTGTGAATAAATAATACAGGTGAAATTATTTAATGTTTAAATGCACTATTTGGCTCGATGCAGTCCTGTCTGAGCTCAACAATCTGTGGCCTAGAGCAATCTCCGCCCACCCTCATCTGATATGTAGGGAGTCACGAGTCCGACCAATCAACGCGGAAAACTGAAGGCAGTCTCACACCGAGAGCACTTGCTAACTGGGAGCTGCCTCAGTGATCACGCATCAGTTGTCTCTCAAAAGGCAGCACAGACGTTGCTGAAGTTGCAATAAATCACAATCCTACTATGATGTTCCGCGATGCGGAAAATGCGGGCGGAATCGCGGAATGCAGTCATATAAGGAATTTACCGGTATATACCGTATAACCGAATGTGTCGAAGTTTGGATGAATTAATCAAAAGTAGGTCAGTACACTTAAAATCGACTCGCGCTATGGACTAGTATCTATAAATATTAAGCTGCAAAAACACTATTTAAATATGAATCCTGCATGTTCTGCATTCTCTGTTAATGAATGACACAGACGGCGGTTTCATTTACTGCACACATTAACATAGCCTACAGAAGCGCACGGGA
>CM049806.1:11020697-11093474 GCA_027422405.1 Ptychobarbus kaznakovi
GCATGCTTTAGTGCTACAAAGAGTTTTCGACTGTCAAAAAACAGCATAGGGAGAGCGTGACAAATAATGCAGAGAGATGAACGGAGCACAAACAAAGAAGGAAAACCGAGGAAAACACAGTACAGCAAGAGTGGTCTGGGTCAGAATGTTCATAAAAGGCTTTTTAATTAACCTCCCCCTCCTCTTCTCCCTCCCTGAGGAATTCCACTCACACACATCCCTCGGCCATGACTTTCAGCAGCAGCTCAAGAGCCCTCTCATTAGCACAGTAACTCAGTTTGTTCATCCTTGCCATGCATTCTGGATTTCCCCTTAATGAAGGTTTATTCAAAACCAAGAATTCGGCTGGAGGAGCCAAGCATGTGGTGTCTGTCCAATCTAATGGATTAAACTCTAGCGAAGGCTTCCTGTTGAGAGTAACTACAGAGAAAGAGTAAAAAGTGTGGTGTGAGGAAAGCGAAAGAATGGTGAAAAACAGAATTAAAAAATCAGCTAAAATTATTAAAATAATGGGGCATACAAATGGACTTTTGTCCTGATTTAGTTTCAAGTCCAGTGGCTCTTTGGCTCTTGAACACTCTTAGTCATCAGTAACACGGCTCTTTGCCTCTCTAAGAATGACTTCACTCATGCATGCTGATTTTAGCAGTCAAGTGCCCTTCAGTTCCTCTGAATCAGTTCAATCTCACATTTCCATAAACTATTTGGGTCATTTTGTCATACAATTGTGGGAAAATAATGGTTAATTATGTTTTTTTTTTACACTATCTGAATGCCATTGTAAGTCTGAATGCCATTGCATATCATGCACTGTTATTTTGGTATTATTTACATAAACTTATGGACTACAGGTTTTTAAATTAGCTTTTATTTTTATATTGTAATTTTAATGCAAGTTTTTTCATTTTTATTCATTTTTTTATGTGTCTACCTTTAATTCAATTCTACTTTTAGTATTTCAACTGAACTAAAAGTTCTAAATTTTCATGTTATGTTCAAGATTTTTGACAAACATTTTTTTTTAATTATTTTTTATAGTTTTAGTTAACAACAACAATACGGATTTATCCGACACGGATTGTATTTCTCAGTCTACATCTATTGGATTGAGGACAGAAACGATGAGGAGAAGAAAGTGGGAATGAACACTTTCTACGGCCGCTTTGAATGCAATGGCGGCGCGACTCGGTCTGTCAGCACGTCAGGAAGCAACGGACAGAGCAGTGTTCATGTTATCACCGTGTCGGAGGATGAGGTTCGGAGAAACTAAGGAGAGTGAACGTCAGGAAAGCAGCAGGACCTGATGGGATTACTGGCCGCGTTCTGAGGTCCTGAGGTCCTGCGCGATCAGCTTGCTGGTTTGTTTACTTCAATATTCAATGAGTCCCTCGCTACCTCTGTTGTTCCACCTCCTTTAAAAAATCTGTCATAATCCCTGTGCCTAAGAACAGTAAACCCTCTTGCCTGAATGACTATCGCCCAGTTGCCCTCACATCGACAGTCATGAAGGTTTTCGAGAGACTCTTAAAGAAACACATTTGCTCCTCCATCCCTGCTACTTGGCCCTCTTCAGTTTGCCTATCGGCCAAATAGGTCTACTGATGATGCCATCTCCCAGGTCCTGCATTCGTCCCTCACACACATTGACAGTAAAAATGGCAACTATGTCAGGCTGCTATTCATAGACTATAGCTCAGCTTTCAACACTATAGTCCCCACCAAGCTGGCTGTCAAACTCTCAGACCTCGGCCTAAACACTTCACTCTGTGACTGGATTCAAGATTTCCTCACCGCCAGACCACAAGTGGTGAAAGTCGGCCAGTTCACCTCCAACTCCATCACTCTGAACGTAGGGCCCACAGGGCTGTGTCCTGAGTCCCTTGCTATACTCTCTTTACACCACGACTGGCGTGTCCTCTCAGCTCCACCTCTATTGTCAAATTTGCTGATGATACTGTGGTTCTGGGCCTCGTTTCCAACAATGATGAGGCCGCATACTTGCAGGAGGTGGAGAGACTCACTCATGGTGCCAGGACAACTGTCTCTCTCTGAACGTGAGCAAAACCAAAGAGCTGATTGTAGACTTCAGGAAGAGACAGCAGCAGCCCTACACTCCTCTCATGATCAGTGGGACCCCTGTGGAGAGGGTGAGCAGCTTCAAGTACCTCGGTGTAAACATCTCGAGGACCTGACTTGGACTGCACACATCCAAACACAGATCAAGAAAGCCAGGCAAAGACTGTACCATCTGCGACAGCTGAGAAAAATTCAGGGTCTCACCAGCTATCCTGAAAACTTTCTATTCAGGCGCCATAGAAAGTGTTCTGACTCAGTGCATCTCAGTGTGGTATAATAATGCCACAAACCAGGACTGCAAAGCTCTACAGAGAGTCATGCGCTTAGCTGAGCGCATCTCAGGGTCTTGCTCTCCCCTCTCTGCAGGTCATCTACCTCAAACGCTGCAAAAGCAGAGCTGCTAAATAATCAAGGACTAACCCACCCCGGTAACCATCATTTCTGTTTACTGCCATCTGGCAAGCGCTTCAGGAGCACAATGGCAAAAACTGAAAGACTGAGGAGGAGTTTCTTCCCTCAGGCCATTAGGCTCCTAAACTCAGTCCCATAACATCATTACATCCACAGGACTCAATTTAATAAACTGTAAAACACCCATTATTCTCCATCATCCACACTGCTGCTATGTGTACATACCGGTACAACCTATTTGCACATTCTCTTGCACATCCGTGTTTTTTTTTATTAATATTATTAATCCACAGTATACTGTATTGCACATTTTATCTCATTGCACATCTTACTCATTTTATTTTACTATTTGCTCCCTTTTTCATTCTCACTATATTTATATATATATTATCTTATGTTATTTTTATTTTATTTTCTTATATTTTTTTTTGCACTTTCCATTGAGCGGACCTATTTGACCTACATTTCACTACTGATTATACCCATATGATTGTGTATGTGACAAATAATAAAGAACCTTGATACCTTGAACACAGAAAATGTTGCAAGCCAGATTCAAACTCATAATCCCCTATGAGCACTATGACTCAATGTGTATGCTTAACACACTAAACACCATGGCTTTGACACCCACAATACTGCTGCTTGCTCTGCACATGTCAGGGGCAGGTTTATAGCAGCACTCTTTGGAAAACATGTCCATTACCAGTTTATGACACCCACCTAGTAGAGTTGGCGGGGCAGTGAGAATTTGCAGGCCACCTATGGAGTCTCCAGACCTTCCATTTGCTCAAAGGTGGGGTTATCAATGCCCACTTTGGGATTCTGTGAGAGTTTCTTGAGGCGCATGGACGAGGTGAGATCGAGTTCTGTCGGTTGCGGGCCTTCTTCCTCCCGTCTCTGCGGTCCTCCTGCTGCTGACGGATCCTTTCAGCTGAGCGCTGCGTCTGACGGGCAGGGTGCGGGCACCAGTTCACTGGGGCAGTCCACCGCCATCTCCCTGTGCCTCTGCACCACCTCCTCCAGAAAGTCAGTTCCTCCAATGCTCCCTCCCCCACCGTCCGACTCGGTCACATATCCGTTCATGTGGGAGGTGGTCATCATGGGTGTGGTGTGTGTGGTGATGTGTGGTTGTGAGTGTGAGGTATGAGGGTTAGGAGGGGTGCTTTTGCATGTTGTGAGGGCTGAGGTCATGACAGCAGGGCTGAGGTCAGTAGCAGCTCAGACAGAGAGCCACACCTGGAAAAGATGAGAGCAGCGGTTAGAGGAGTTTTCCAGGAAAGTTTATAAAATATTACAAAAAACACTTTAATTCATATGAAATTCATACACATTATTATGTTTTTTTTTCTTCACCATATAACACATTTTTATTCACAGGCTTGATCTAATGATGTAACCCTAACCTTAGTATTAAACTACTTAATTCATGACTTTTTAGCACTGTTTGTGCTACAGACACGATGACACCTCAAATCATGGGGCTCTTACTAAGGGACCAGATTTATAATTTTTTTGGCATACAATGAAACAGGCAAAAAATCCCCATAAACTTTAAGGAGACCAGAGAGATAGAGCTGAATGGTTACTTGAAATAAAACAGAAATTTGTCTTTATGTAATTATCACATTGCAAAAGCATATGTGATTCAATTAAATCATGTGTAGCGACCTGGTTACACTCTTTATACTTTGGCAGTAGCATCCAAAATGTACTTAAAAACCGCATAGGATCATGCTATATAAGCACTCAGAACACCTTAGAAACACATAAGAATGCCCTGCTTATTACCCACAACACATTTGCATCGTGGCAACAGGTTTTTTCTAGTTAAGCAGTGAGCACAAATATTTCTTTCAGAACATGTAAAAATTACAGTGTTTTTGTCGTAATATATTTTGCCGTCTAGTTCATTGGAGAAGTGTCTATATAATATATGCATCCATCCATACATATCCAGTTGATTTAACAAAGTTTCGTTATCTTTCTTATAGGACAGTGCAGATTTGACCATTGAGGGAAAGAGTGGGAGAGAGTGGAGGAATGAGTTTGAGACAAGATCCAAGTCCCATGAGTAACACAGCTGTCGTTGTCATCAAGATTGTAATACATGGCATCATCCACTAAAACACAATGTATATGCAAAACACAACTCAATATGGTCACAACAGGAAGTTGTCTTGTTTTACAATTTACCCTCAGGTCACACTGTTGATTAATTACAGTGCTATTTATGGCATTCATTCCTGTATGAGTCTACTGTTATTTAAATAGCCGTATCATAAACTGCCCAATATGAAGATTAAAACAAACAAGCCATCCAAACAAAACAGCCTCACAGTGATCTTCTCCACTGCAGCGGCCTTGTGGCTGTGAGCGTGAGCTGTGTCAGCTGTCAGAGACAGGCCAGATCACGGTTATCTACCCTTTATCATCCCCATTTCTGACAGCTGACACTTTCAGAAAACCCAACTCGCTTTCTCATCCCCCAACAAACCTTGCAGAGGTGAGCAGCATGACCCTTGACCCCACAAGCTTTTCCTTAAATCTTCTCAGACAGTTTTCGGTAACAAACAGCCCTGAGTCACAGATACGTCACTGAGTCAGGTGATGTGTGCGTTTGAGGGAGTGCTGGAGGAAGCTCTTGTAATGAGAAAATGGATTTAAGATTGAAGTGTTTGCTGTTGACTTGAGATGTCAACAGTCTACCACTGATTAATGCATTAGATGGTGATACCACGTCAAATGGACGTCTCCTTCCAGGAAAAGCCATCCCACAGGATAAAGAAAGACTTGACCACACAATGAGGATAATGGATAACCTAGTCTCTGCATCTACCCCTCCTCCATTCACTTTCCTCATTCTTCCTTCTCTAACTGCTTCTAATGTGGGCACAAACTACGAGAACCTGCCCAAACTGTGATCATAAATATTACAAAATTAATGTACAAGTCTATAGGGATATGACAACTGAAGTGACACAATGCCATCACATGGTTTCAGAGGCTACTTTTTAAATGTATATATTTTTTAAGTGCACTTTTGTTCTTTTTGGAGTGCAAATAAAATAAAATACACAAATATATATTTATCCTTGTCTACTCCTTAGACAAAATCATACAGTTTTGGATCAACATACATGCAAGTGAATGAATATAGAGTATGAAAAAAAGATGTACGCTAATGTTGGGAGTGTTAAAGGCAATTTAATAACCTTTCAAAGTCTAGCCTGCCCAAATACATCATCTAAGCTCCCATATTGTTGGAGTCAGGAAGTAAAGCTGTGCTGATTACAAGAAGTTGTTGCAGCACAAGTGATGGCTGAGATGAAAATCACTGTAGTTTTCTGGAAACTCTTGATTCGCTCTGCTTTGTCTGACCTCAGCGGAGCCTTCTGTCTGATACAGAACCTCTCTTATCTTTAACACTATCCCTCATTTAGTCTAGCTTCACTCCTCCAATAATGCACTGCTCCCTCACGTCTGCCATGCCCTCCATCAGTTTCCCCTCCTCCCTTAGGACTACTCTGAGATTACTGTGCCGCACGACTGCCTAACACGTTGCTGTGACAACATCTTTGTCTGTGGGTGGGAGGTCCCAAGGCCTGAGAACCAAACACACCACACACCAACACACACACACACACACACACACACACACACACACACACCACACACACACACACACCACACACACACACACACACACACACACACACACACACACACACGTTGTAGCAGAATCTCCTCTCTCGTCAGTGCTGACCCGCCTGCCTCCTCTCTTCCCCTGAATGCTAAAAATCTGTCTCTCGTGACTCCTCCTCAAATAAACAGAAGAAGAGAAAATGTGAGTACAGGTGACAATACGACTTATTTACACCTCATCAGACCAAGTGCAGGTGAACACACACACACACTGCATCTGTAGAGTAAACGCTAATCTGTCCTGATTTTACACAGACAAGAATAAAGGACAAGGATATAATAATGCAATTTTATTATTTAGTATTAGCTTTTCTCATTCTCCATTCTCTCTCTTTATTTTATATATTATATATATATATATGCACATTTTTTAGCCAATTTATGTTAACTGCATACATACTAAGTGCTTTTGCTGCATTATAATTCACACAGCCATCTTGATGTCATCATTGAGCTGTGACAGAGCAAACATTCCATAATGCACAAGGCAGGAATGCAAAATAGCCTGGGAGGGAACGACATTCCTTACCAACATAAGGGCTCTATTGTTCGCTTTCCCATGCAACCTCATACCTGATTACTACTGTAAACATAGGTCAGGTTACATTAAGACAAAAAGAACAAGTGCTGAAAACAAAACAGGTCTGCAGTAAACCGAGATTTATTTCATTAAGACTTCTAAGCCACTGCTGTTTCTGGGATGCAGCTGTGCTGATATCGACAAGGACAAAAATTCAATTAATCTTACCTATAAAAAGGTAAAGGATTGTAGTCTTACACCTACACAAGATGTAGATTTGAGCGTAGCCAACATCCATGTGAGTCATGCATTATATATTCAGTTACTTACAATGCTGATTGTCATTGTTAAGGTGGTTTTTCCACCCTGTTGGCCGCAGTAAGAAAAATCGTATGGCCGGCACCTACACCAGAGACAATATGGCATACTGAGCTAAATCAACTGACTGACAATGCCAAAAAGCCCCTAACATTTACCAAAACAGCATCTATCTTTCACCAGAGCAGCTCAGATGGAAGACAGAGTGCTTTCAGAGTCCAAAATTAACACTCAACAACTAATTTACTGGAAAGCTGGCCATAATTTGTGTTGAAAATACAATATGGTTTTAAACAGCAACACATATTCTGACCTTTGCTATTTAATCTGGCACCAGCGGTACTACGATAACCGCGGTAATGAGATGCCGACCGTGGTGTTGAAGTCATCAGTCATCACTGCACTTTTTTTTCAAGGTATTTGCAGGAGGAAGCTAGAGGTCTGCATTCCACGGGACCCGACCAGATTTCTTGCAACGCGGGATTAAATTCCTGAATAAAACACGGTAGCGGTCCGTAACTCTGGTGTAATTTCAACGGGAGTGGGTGGTCTAACAATATCCCGCTCTCGACGTCCTTTCAGAACAGCATATATGCGCTTTACTCACTCTTATCGCTGACGTGCTATACGCACGGACCAGTGCTTTCTGTGCCATGTATTTTATTGCACAGCATGTGCATAATGGCCCTGACAGAACAGGCAGGCTCTGTCGATGAGTGACAGGCCAGAATAAGGATCGCAAAGCAAAGTGTGGATGCGCGGGGTCCTTGAAGGATGTTCAACTTGGACTGGATAATGGTCAGTTTACTGCTAAGAAACCATGTCAGGCAAGTCTAACTCGGGGACATTCTTCTCAGGGATGTTAAATTGTTTGGTTTTATGAAAAGCGATTTAATTTCGCAATGTCTAACCGCCAATTTGTTCATATTTTGCATATAAATTTAAATGGACAGATGTTCACAGCAAATTTAAGGTTTAAACAATGTTTTATTTTGACAAGACAAATAAAATAACAAATTGGCTACAATTTTTTTACAACCTTTAGGCCTACATTATTATTATCAAGAAGGCCAAACTACAGGAGTTGGCCATTCCGAGGGGCATGTGACTGCAATGGAGGATAGTCCATAAGACATTGAGCCATGAGATGTTCAGTTTGACGCCTTAAAACACTTAATTCAGATTATATTTTTTTTAATTTTTCTTGAGATGTTTTAAGTTTAAATCTCATCTCAGTGAAGCACAAACACTTTTTCAGTAAGTTACCTTTCTTGTAGAATTGTGCTTCAAATAAAGAACTTTATGTTGACCAGATTGTTAGTTAATCGTTTACTAGTCAATATTGCCTATATGAAAATTCGGGTGCACCTAACTTTTGTTCTGGTGCACCTAAGAAAAAAAAGTTAGGCGCACCAGTGCAACCAGTGCAAAAGTTAGTCTAGAGCCCTGGGATGTTCTACGTCTGTTCCCCAAAAAGTTTTACATTAGAAGAATTACCATTCGAATCTAGACAGGAAGCAAAAAATAAATAAATTATTTTAACAGGGAAAAAGCCTACTTGGGATGTAATGGCTTTTCAACAACATCACAAATTTCAACACAATCGTCATGCTACTGTTTATGGTGCTGTTTGAATCAATTATTAATTGGATAAAAAAATCAAATATATAAAAAAAAATTATTCATTCAAAAGTTGTCATCCAAAAATGTATAAACTGCAATATCTATGTAGTGTAGGCAATGGCTGTTAAAATATAAACATTACATTCTAAAACACAAAAATAGCTTTTTAAATTAGAACTTAAAATCACTAAATTAAAAATGAAAATAAAGAAAATAAAACTAAGGATGAGGTCAGAGGAACACATTCACTCATCTAAACTGTGATTATATTACTATTAATCTACCCCATTATAATAGTTCCTTTACAGTTACTGCTCTCATAAAAATACAATTATTTTTGCCATATGTACAAATTTAAAACAACATCTACCAACAAATATCACAAGCAGGTTAATATCTATCAACGCGTATATCGGTCAAAGAACTTGATAGGGCAAACTGTCTTAAAATGTTTTCGAGCTAGTTTAAAGCATTTCTGATGTTTAGGACAATCTGGATCTTGCACTTTCCCCACAGCAGCTCACTATGTGCTTTCACTAATTTTCAGATGTGCCTGCAATAAACTATATATCAACATAATTGAACTGAATAAGACAGAATTGTCTTATTCTATATCACTTTTGAAAACATATCTTAACAGGTACTGTAAATGTGCACTGTCAGGATAGGGGAGGCACTCATCCATCGCTGTCCCAGCCCTGTTCCAAACCACACTTCTTACAAAGCACATTAATTTAACATTATTTCTTTGAAAATTTTTAATTAAAATGTTTAAAACACACGCCACAATAAACAAAGTTTGTTTATCTCTAAACCTTTTTAAGCTATGAGAACAGACTCTGCAAATATCAGGATATGAAAATTCAATACTTTTGCCAGGTCATTACAGGTGAGCCAATAAGGTCATTCTGCACCCTGGTGCTGTGCAACAAGGCTTTAGTTAATGTCATTTTACAGATCGTGCACACAAACACAAACATGCTCACATCAACATGGACCGTCTTCAGAATCAAGATATTTCCCCTTCCCCCCTACTGGATGACACAACACACAGTGGAGAGCCCTAAGACTGAAAAACATATAAATAGAGCCTCAAACCATCTGCTGCTCAAGAGCTTAAGTAGCCTACTTCAAACCCTCCTGTTCCATTCAGCGGCTGGCTGGCCACAACTAAACTACAGCTCGGCCCAGAACACTAAGCCTCTGGCCTCTTACACAAGGAATAGGGACATCTGGGTGCTGCTTACTAATAGAATCGTCCCTTTACACTGGTGTAGGATCAGCTCTATCAACTCAAATCCAAATCTTAGCCTTTATTAGATAAATAATTAGGCTGATCTATGATAAATTCCAATGGGGAAGGCTAATATTTTCCAGTGTGGAAGACCAGGGAGGGATGTGGCGAGGTAGATTAGGAAGTGCACGTTCGTGGTACATGCAAGTGTTTCTAGCTAGAGCAGGTGCAGCACGACTGGCCCAGAGGCTGTGGGTGTGTCCTCACCATGCCAGCCAATAGGACGTGAGCAATAGTGGGCACTGTCATATCAAGCCTGTTGTTTTTCATTCCACCTGGGAAACGGTCCTCACAGATACTGCGGCTGTGAAGACACACCACGCAACACACACAGTGGACTCTCACCGGTCACATTCCTGGCAAGCTTTTGTAATAGAGTAGTTTCACTAATGCAACCGAAATGAGAAAGTAAACAAGGGTTGTCAAAGTGATCAAGTCCAAACATATTCATATACCACTTTACACATGAGCAGTTATTTTCACTAGTTCCGTTGGCTATAATTTAGGATTATCAGGCACTATTCATAAAAGATTGGCCCATTAACAGAAGTGCATTGCACTGTTTTTCTCAATGCAAAAAAAAAAAAACATTTAAATGACCGAATGTAGTTCTAAAAATAAACATGTATATATATCAGTCAACCAATAATTTAAATAATCTCAATCGACATTTATAATACCACCGCTCTTATGGCCTGTTACCTTAAACAAACAACAAAGAACTCCACTTAACACACTGAATAACATGCATTATTCACAGGAAGGATGTTTTCTTACTTGGCCTGGCAGCCTCAGCCCTGCACAGGATGAACCTGTTACGCTGACAGACATGAAACGGCTCGTCCTGAGGAGTGGCTAGTATGGAAAAAAGTACCTGAATGCTGTGACAGGGTGGGAACGAAGCTCTTTTCCCATCATCAGCCTTCAATAGGTTTTGTAACTATATGACAATATATCAAAACTCTGGGGTCTACCACACCTGTACAGTGAAAAAGACACTATGCATTGACACCTCATAGATATGAATCCCTCTCATCAGAGAACAGGAAAATACTCAAAAAGAAAAAGCAATGTCTGGAAAGACATCGTGCAGGATAGAGGGAAGCTGGACAGGCCGACACTTCCATGGCTGTCACTGTAGAGGAGAAACAGACCAGGATCGTTATCTTCCCCAAAGCTCCAAGCTCAACATTCCAACACCCAGTGTTTGCGTACCAAAAGAATTCCAGATTCCAGACTCCTAAGAATCAGGCACGTACCACTTAGTACAAGGAGGGAGAGCAATGCTGAAGAAAGAGTGGAAAAGAATGGGAAAGAGACAAACAGAGGGAGAATATGTGGCAAGGGCATGGTATAGACAACACTAGCATGTAGAGATGAATCACTTTTGGCCTTTGCAGTGCAGAACAGAAAATAAAACCAACACATGACCTTCAAAGCTATAAGTAAATAATTTTACTTGCTTTCCCTTGACTCACAACCTCCATAGAAGACATTCAGAAAGTCATATGCATGCAATATATCGTGCAGCCCTAATGCATGCAAATATATTTGGAAAATAAATGACCCAAGAGACAGGCAGGTGTGAAAACAACAATGTGAGGCTCCACCTATCAAGCCTAAAGGTCGACTATATACATTCGTAGATCACTTTGTCAAAATCAACAAACAGATTCCAGTTTTGAAAATGCTCCACTGTTCCACTTGTATCCACTGATGCTTAGCAAAATACTTACAAAATGTTTGTAACAGCTATAGTTTTACTTAAAAGCATTTTTTTTCTGGGCATTTGACCAAAAGTGCCAACAATTGTTCTGTACTGTAGCACTTGTTTGTCTCATTCTGAATAGATTAATTAATTAATTTTTTTTTTTTTTTAATGTTAAAGGAATAGTTTACCCAAAAATAAAAATTATGCCATCTGTCGGTCGATTCTGTCATGGTGTTTTATTTTTATACCATCATTTACTCAAAAGTTGTTTTAAACCTAAGTGAGTTTCTTTCTTCTGCTGAAAATAAATGCTATTTTGAGGAACGTGGAAAACCAAACAGTTGCTGATCCTCAGTGACTTCCATTTTTTCCCTTCTATCAAATTCAATGTGGACCAGCAATTGTTTGGTTACCCAGATTCACCAAAATATCTTATTTTGTGTTCAGCACAAGAAATAAATGAATACAGGTTTGGGACAACATGAGAGTGAGTAAATAATGACAGAAATGTAATTGTAGGGTGAACTATCCCTTTAATGACAGTCGGCTGCATGTTTAATACTGTCCCTTTAAGACCTGCACGCGTCTAATATACAGGCATGCATCTGTTGTGTTTACTTTCATTTTAGACATAACCAACTGAGTCTATATGTAAACCTTGTGTGTTTTGACCGTATTAGCGCAAATGATAACTTCAGTAATCAGGCGCTGTTTGACAGGGTTTTAGTGCGAGTGCTTCTGGTGTATGCGCTCAGAAAAAGCGGACGTCAGACCAGCGCGCGAATGAAACGTTTAACCGGCAAGGCTTGTATGCAAATAATGTACTTTTGCGATCGCGAATAAGTGCAGTGTGTCCTGTCAGAGTAACTCTACCGCTGTATGTCGTGTTGCACACTATATAGAGGCGCCAGAACTGTAACTAATAGAATGTGCGCTGTAGCACGATACAACGATATTTCTTCAAAAACAGATCGTGGAGACATTTTTATCGTCTACGATCAAAAAACGTCATATCGCACACCCCTAGTTAAGGCTCACTTAAGTGACTGCACTTAAATTAATTAAGAATAATTACATTATTTAGCTTGACATGTTTACTGTTCCAAAATGTTATATGTGTTTCTTAAAATAAAAGTAAAGTTGAAAAAAGTAGTTGTTTTCTACCCAGACATTTAAAAAAAAAATTTTAGACCTGCAATCGCAATAATGTGATACCGTGAAATTTTTATCTAAGGTTATCATACTGTGAGAATCTCATACCGGCCCATGCCTAGTTCATTACATTTAAATTTGAATGAAAATTGCACCAAAAATGTATCTTGTGTGAACAGGTCTTACAGGGATAGTCCACCCGAAAAAATGAAAATTCTGTCATCATTTACTCACCACCATGTCATTAAAACCTGCATGACTTGCTTTCTTCTGTGAAACAATATTTTGAAGAATGCTGTCATCATTTACTCACCACCATGTTTCATTTTACACTGCCTTCCACTGTATTTTTGCTTTCTTCAATGGAAGTCAATATTTTGAAGAATGCTGATAACAGTATGGTTACTAACTTTCTTAAGTTTCATTTTAACTGCCTTCCATCTTGTTTTTGTTCCACAGAATTTTTGTCCATACAATGGAAGTCAAGGGGAACCAAAACAGTATCGTTACTAACTTTCTTAAAATATCTGTTTTGTTGAGCATAAGAAAATTATGAAAATGTTTTGGTTTATAAAGTGGGTACAGGTTTAGAATACCTTTAAAGCATAAGAAAATTATGAAAATGTTTTGGTTTATTTTGGGTGGACTATTCCTTTAAAGCTGGATGTATGTAAAAAAAATAAAATAAACAAAGATCCCAATGACTCTTCTGAGGAAGAAATACCTAGTGCTGGCGTATGAGCTCCAAAAATGTATATGAGGAAGTATTTTTCTCAAGTGCTGGCGTATGACCAAAAATGTATTCACGGTATTTTTTCGGTATTTATTTTTTTCATACCGTTTGACCGGGTATATGACGGTTAATTTATTTTTTTCATTTTCACTGACCGGGTGTTGAGGAAAAATTTGCAGTAGATTGACTTACACTGATGCCATATTTTAGTGCATGATGAGTGAATATTTAGAAAAATTCCATGCCATATTTTAGTGTCATGATGAGTGAATATTTGTAGAAAAATTCCATGTGGACTAAATATGTGGACATTAACTTTTAAATATACATTTGCTTTTTGAGATGCACAACGGCTCACTGTTACTTTATTTGGAACTATTTTCATTGATGATATAGAGCAAAATCATGCATACTTATTTATTGATCTTTGTACGTACTAAATAAATATATCACATTTGCAAACTCCCCTTATAATTATTAATAGCTGTCACTCTCCTTATCGCGATCTGTGGCGCACAGAAATTAAGAGCGCGTGAGTGAGTTCAAGACTCAAAAACACGGTGCAAATGTGATACATCGGAAACTGCAGAATGAGTATAATTATTATTAATAGCCACAATCCCGCACCGAAATTCAAGTTCTGCTCTGTGTTCTCTGCTAAAAACCCTAAAAACCCGACTGTGAATGAATGCGATGCGAGCGGCGTTACTATGTTGTCATGAGAATCTGCAGCCGAGGCGGGATGATTTTTTTTGGTGTGCCAGCAGAACAACAGTGCGCTACATGTTTTCCTACATGTTCCTTTCAACTCAGTAATCCCTGATAGCATTTAAATGGAGTGAACACAGCAGTTTTTTCCGTGAGCGGAATCCGTAAAACCCGGAGTGGATAAAACCCGGAGTGATTCCAGAGAGGCGTGATTAACGCTTAACGCTTGGAGAGAGGAGCGTGGAGAGAGGCTTTAAGCGTGCTTTAACTCCAGGCTTTCCAGGCTCACATCCCCCTCAACAGATCACATCCCCCTCAACAGATACACCTCGTCTTTCTTCATTTAAAACCTATTCAAGCTAAAATCAAGACAGTTATAAAACCTATTCAAGCTAAAATCAAGACAGTTATAACACTATTTCAGAAGTGTATTTACGGTCTTAAAATGATGAAAAAAATATTACGGTAAGACAGCGGGAACCCTTAAAATGATGAAAAGTGAATTTAAGAAGCGGAACCCGCAATTGACGGGAATCCGTCGTCTCGACGGAGAACTGTTTGTGTTTGAGAGACGCGGGAGCTGGTGAAGCGGGCGGTGGATATTTTTTGGCGGTCGATGTGGATAACTTCTCTCTCATCACATTCTACTAGTGCTTCAGTTTCGGAACTTTCACGCTTAGTAACGCATAAAGCTGTATCCTCGCCAAAATGCAATAGTGAAAAGAGACCCCTCTCTAACAGTGTCGCGTTCCGAACGTTATTTAAATGAGACCGGTATGAGACCGTAATTTAAAAATTCATATCATAATTGCGGTATTTTAAAAATTCATCGTATAAAAAATAAACACCGGTATTGTACCGAACCGTTAACCGCCCAGCACTAAAATAACCACAAGGTTTTTTCATACTTTGTAGGGTCATGTCATTGTAACTTTAAAACACAACCCTAACCACTATAAAACGACAAGCTTAACCTACCATCTTGCATTGAAAAGGTTACATTTTGATCCATAGTGATAAGAATATGAAATTACCAGCACGGTTTTACAAAAAAAGCAGCTTAAAAAATATCTGCCTGTTTTAAAGTGTGTCGATGTGTTGCAATTTATAGCACTGGAAGCCTATTAGACACACTGCTGGTGATCTGTGGCTCATCTACTCTTGACTGGTTTCTGCACTTGGACCAGCCTGCAATGACTGAGAGATTTGACAGACCCCAAATGGAATCAAGAGATTAATAAGGATTCCTCACAGCTAGTATTAGCCAAGTGACAAACAGTGATAAGAAACATTTCACAGAATTGATGAGAACATTTTTCAAGTCTTTGATTCAAGAGCCGCATGCTATGCTTTCAGGGGTTGTTAGTTTGAACACTCAGGGGGGCCATGTTGTTATTGTCCTTCACGGTCCTCCTGAAAACTAGTGGGAAAATCCAGGTCTAGACAGAATAGCCCCCTGGCATTTTGGATGGGCTCTCTATGAGATTTTGTGGCTTGTTAATTTCTAGCAGTGGCAGTCCATCAGAGCAGAGCCGGTCAGTGCATATTGAGAATTCTTCAGGGGACACAGATGGGTCATAGATGGGCCACAGCGTAGGGATGCATCGATCCAATACTCAGGATCGGTATTGGCTATGATACTGCCAATTTCTGTGGATCGGGTATCGGTGAGAAGAGATTGATCCAAATCTGATATTGTGCGTATACTATTCGGTGTTATTGTTAACACACGAAAACACAAAAACATTATAAAGCACCATGAAGTCAAAGTCCAAGTGTTCTGAAGCCGTTCCATATTTTAATGAAAGTGAAAGTGACATGATGACATACAGCCAAGTATGGTTACCCATACTTGGAATTCGTGCACATCCAAAGTGCACAGACACACAGCAGTGAAAACACACACACCGTGAACACACACCCGGAGCAGTGGGCAGCCATTTATGGGGAGCAGTTGGGATTCTGTGCCTTGCTCAAGGGCACCTCAGTCGTGGTATTGAGGGTGGAGAGAGCGCTGTACATTCACTCCTCCCACCGGTCCGAGATTCGAACCCACAACCTTTGGGGAGTTAGGGAGCAACGCATTACGATTTTAGATTTTGTACGGTACGTCTGAGTCAATGAGAAATAATCACGGTTTCACGGTTATTACGATTATTATGCATTTATTCATTTCACAACATCAAATCACATAAACTTTCTTTAGATATTAAAGTTATATTTATTGCTGCCTTTTGAAACAAAAATAACACAGTAAGCAATAATGCAGCACAAAATAATAATACTAAGAATAAGAATAAAGTCCAGTCTCTTCTTCTATTGAAATTAAAACGGTGACATCTGCTCTGTACATCATCATCATTATTTCCCTTTTGAAAATAACAAATGGAAATAGATCACAAATGTTTATGGTGTTTTCATTTTGTATAATCTTTCTACATTTCTTGTGGACCTGAAGTACAGAACTTGGAAAGATGGTGGTGAAATGTTTTTAAACTTATGAATAATACTATAACATGAATAAAACAAAAATCACAATGTTAATTAAGTATTATTAATATAAGACTAATAATATTAACTTTATTTATCCCACAGAGAGACACTGTTACTAATGAGGGGAATAACTAAACTATTATTGTAATCAACTGTCATCCATACTTATTCATTTTAATAATTTTAATTAATCTCTGATTTTACATATTCGTCTGATTTTACAGAAAATCATGTCTGTTTTTGAGTTTGTGATGCTCTATCGATTTAGGAGACAGAAACTTGTTGTCAACGCTGCTCAGAGATCTTTTTATTAATAAAATAGCTTAGATACGGGTCAATCGCTGCCCAGCGACTTTCATTCAATAAAAAAGGGCTTAGATACGGGATCGCGTAATCAGCAAGAGGGGCGTAAAAAAGTTTCATCTAAACTCAAATCTTCATATCTTCATTGTTTGACACGCAGTGCAGACACGTAGATGTAAGAGTCAATTCACGCACGCAGTCAGTCACGCGTCTCTCTCCTCTCTTCTCTCTCTCTCTCACGCGCACGCTCTCTCTGTCTCTCTCTCTTTCCACATCTCTGTCTGAAGCGGGCAGAATGCTAGAGCTAACTACTTGCGTCAGGTGGTCCTGCCTTGCATTAAAATCCTTTATTTCACAACGAGAACAGGTTGGCTAGCCGTGCATTATCCCTTGTGTAACGTATACTCTTTATAAATAAATAAATACATTTACGCGTTTTCATTAATGTATTTTACAACAATGCAAAGAGCAATGTGTAACATTTTACCAGATTTAGTCCTTCACATATTCACTTTTATTTGTTCCCCACTAAATAATGTTATTTCACTAAATGTTTAGATTTTAGAAAATAGTGCACTCATGAATTTTCTAAAATGACTTTTGCTGATCCACTAACCTAATCTATAATAGTATTTTTGTCTAGTCACCTGGTCATTTCATGTGTTTCCGCTGATCGGATATCTATCTGATTTGTTAAAAACATTTCCATTTAAACTTGGCCACAGTCGCAAAACGGATATTCTTCAATTCCCACGCTATATTAAAATTGAACAAAGGTCATGTCAACGAAATCAAAAGAAAAGCGCTGCATTTTAATAATTATCAGCTCATTTCAAGATCAAAGACCGCAATAGGAGAGCGCGCGGCATCAGAACTGGAAAGATAAGTTTGTCTTACTACTTTTAATGAAGATGCAGCATGCAGTATACAGAATGGAGTTTGCAGGTCTGCTTGCTGAAGAGATACTCAGCTACTCATCCGCATATGCGTGTTGCATTAGCGCTGTTATATCTGACTATAATGTCATAAAGCCTATAACACGGTCTCACACGTTTATTATTTTTTACATTTTGGGAGGAGTAAAATTTATATTTGTGGTTTCAACAACCAGATGCATTTACACATGTCCAGTTTTGTCTGGAATGTGGCCCAGACCACCTCCTGAAGTGGTTTGAGCGATCGGATTTAAATTACAAAAAAGCATGAAGCGACCAGGTGTAAACAACCCCTATATATGTTTTCATGTTATTTTTCATTAAAATTAAGTTGTCTAGTAGATTGTATTTAACACACAAAAGAGTGACACAGAAATATAGAAATTCTACATTGATTTAAAAAAAATATCAGATCGGAATTGGCCGATAATCAGAATGTTCTGGATCGGATCTGAAAAAATGGTATCGTTGCATCCCTATCACAGCGGTTTTGTGCATTGCTGGCACTGGTCCAAGTCCTTTCCCACACCACCACCCATGTGATAAAAAAGCCCTGTCTACACCTTCATCACCCTCTTCCCACATCAATGCATCACACACATCTGAGAATGGAACACTGAGACTATCAGTCTACTTGCTAGTGCCACACATAATTATAAAATACTTGCTGATAGCATTTAATGCTGGTGTTTGTCACTATAGTATGAACTAGTGCTTGACAAATAAAGGTAGGTAATTCAATAATTAATGCAAAGCAACAAAATATCTAGAGAATGGTTGGCTAAATATACACAATCATTTATATCTGAAGTCAGTGATTTTTATACTTATATAGCAAGGATGCATTAAATTGATCATGTGACCGTAAAATCATTTATAATGTTGCAAAAGATTATTTCAAATAAATTATGTTTTATGAACTTTCTATTCATCAAAAAAGAAGTTCTAGAGAAAAAAAATGTACGACAAATATATTAAGCAGCACAACTGCTTTCAACATTTAGAATTATAATGAATGTTTGGTAAGCACAAAACAGCATATTAGAATTTCTTCTACTAGATCTCTGAAAGATAATTTGACACTGAAGACAAAATTCACCTCTGCCATTACATAAATTAATTTTTTGAATATATTCAAATAGAATATAATTTTTCAAAACTATAATGATATTTAAAAATATTACTGTTTTATAGTATTTTTGATTACATAGCCTAAATGCTAAATAAAATAAATTAAATACAAAAACACACAAAAAATTAACTCGTTTTAACTTTTGAAATCGTTTTGCATACAAATAAAGTTTTTTTTACACAATCACTAAATTACATCAAACAAAAAGTATTATATTTAATTGTTACATTTTGTAACAATTGTTACTGAATATAAATATTAAGATATAAATTATCATTATTTATATTTAAATCCACTGATGATGAAAGGGAGTCCCCCTGTATGCTATATCCTACAATATGTCTATCAGATTCCATCAGTCTGACAGGCCAGACTCACTGAAGGAACGTGGCGGTGAGGTAATATGATTCGAGAACGTGCTGGCATTAACACCTCTTGCTCTACTCTGAAAACAGATACCATCTCCTTGAAAGGAAGCCCATCTGATTCAGAGCCAAAAACCTCTATCATCTGTTATAGCATAATTTATTTGCGCAGTAACTCCACACCTGCAGCAAACAAACGAAACTGCCATAAATAATCCATTTACCGTCATAATAACCGTCATCAACAGCCCTGAATCATTTTATGGAACAAATGATCTTTGACTTCAACATGTGCATAAAGAGCAGGGAAGGTTCTCTCTGTGACGGTGCTGATACAGGTTACCTTCGGCCACCTTCAAAGCTGAATTATATCACTGCATGCAGTGAAGACTTATCTTTAAACAACAGAGCAGCCAGCTGACTCGCAGCTTGTGATCTGAGGAAATGATAAGATTGTCAATTGTGCTCCTAATAATGGAATGAAGATCACAGCCAGACCCTGCTGGGAACGGACATTTTGGTGACACATAAAAGAACATAAGACAAACAAAGACAAGCCAAAAATGTTGACAGTGAAGCACTTACAATTAAAGTCTAAGCCTAAGGGTCAACTATCACACTCTCACAGATTTTCACATAAGGTATAGCTGTCAACATTTTTATTTGTTTGCTTTTTAAATACTGTCGGGTTCACACAAGATGTTCTAGGACTTCTCCAGTTGTTTATTATGGATAGCATTATTATATTACTTTTTCAAAAGCAAAGCAATACTTTAGATTGAACATAACTAAACAAATTAACATAAAAAAACCTTCAGGCTTTCCAGAAATGTGGGAAACCTGAAAGTGAAGAAATATTATTTTTGTTGTCACAATTATTTCCTGTGGTAATTCTCATCATAATATTGTCCATAACTTAGATTGTATTTAATTAATATTTTGCTTTAAATAAAATTACTCCACAATTGATTAATGTCTAAAAGTTAGGTAACCATTTTGGAGACCACAAGTTACATGTACTAATCACTGAGCATGAACTAGTAACACAAGAATAGATCAAGCTTGACAAACTGTATTTTCCTCTCCTTTACTGGCATATCAAACTGTCAGAGTCCATTGAATATCCAAAAAAGAGGTTGACAAAAACCAGAACACTTAACACTCAATTTTATGAGAACATAAACACTTTTAGCACGCCTAGTAAACACAGGTCAGTGTCTCTAGAACCCAAGACCATTTTAATGAATGACACACGCTCTTCAATTTAATAGTAATGCAAAAATGATCAACTTTTAAACGGTAGATATCTGTCTGACTGGTGAAATACATTCCCCTCTATTTCCCCAAGGCATTTCAGCCGTAAAATAAAACGATAACGCCCTTTCCATTTCAGCTTTGACCCATAGTATCCCATTAATCACTCCAGAGAGAATATGAAGAGTCACTGATATCAGATTTCTGAACGATCCCGAAGGAAACAATGCGACATTTGTGTCCTAATGGCTGTAATGAAGGTAGATGAACAATGGCAGTCCGTGTAACGTTATCGATCAAAGAAACTTCCACGCAGTTTTAACAGGTTGTTTGAGGAGTTTTGGATTAGTCATTTTCAGCTTGTATCTTCACATTCATAGTAACTTAATCTAAAGCAGCAGGGTGACTGTCTCACGACCTAGTGAGCTGCCACTTTTCGAGCAATGAACGCGCCTATGATGCCTAAAAATGCTGCCTATGTAGGCAGCCCTTTGGGTTTTGACAGACAGCCGTTGTATGAGCTTGGCTGGTAACGTTATGCCCAAAAAATTCCAAACAATAGTGAAACACAGAACGTATAAATCCTATAAACCGTCTCTTCAATGTTTTATAGCTTTAATTCAGAGAAACGAGAGTTTGCTTTAGCGTTTTGCTAAATATAATTTGTATTGCTAACACTGCTAAGTTAGCTGGCCACTTCCCGAAGTGCAGCGCTGCTTTCTTTCCCAGGCAACCTGTTGCAAACAACACTTACGCCGCGTTTAAACGGCCAAACACCTTTAAAGAGTCGCTTAGCTTACCTCTTCAGTTAGATATACCGTCCCTTTGGTCCAGTTAGTGTATAAATACTCCCAAACAAGCGGTTTTGTTCACAGAATAGCTCATGAGATTGTTGTCATGCTGCGTGAAGGGTCACCGCAGCTCCAGAGTCTCGAACTGACTGACGGAGAGCGGCTTAACAAGCGCCTCTGGCAAACGCATGAGACGACGCTTCTGATTGGACAGATCCACAATGATTAAACTCCATCGTCCAATTAGGTGAGGTTTTCGATCAGACGAGAAGCCGGCCAGTTTCGGTTTGGGATTTTTGAGGCTTGTTCAGTTTTTGAATTTTAGCCACTTTCAGTATTGTAGAACGTGAAGGAAAAAAAAAATTGTCAACTTTGAATAGTGTATGTATATTAAAATAATTTGACAAACTGCATGTTAAATTGTACAGATTATTGCAGATATTTTTATTTAACTTATCTTTTAAATAATGTCCCATTAAATACAAGATAACACTTTAATTATACTTAAAGGAAACAGCTTATATTTACAGACTATGGTATCTCTTATCAATACAAAAAAAAATAAGTAAATAAACAAACAAAAGGTGTGAATGTCCAGAAGACCCACATTTCGGTTCAGGTGCAGGACAAAAAAACGAAAGAAAGGAAGAAATAATGTGCTCTCTGAAATGACAGCTCTAAAATAATGTTTTCCCAAAAATATTTTCCAATTATGATCAGGCATTGTGCCTGTTGAAGACCTGAGTGGCTGAATCGTTGTTTGGAAAATATATTTTTTGAAGCTGTAAATTCAATAAGCTAATATTTTTTTATTTGTTTATTACTTAATTTACATTTATGCATTTAGCAGATGCTTTTATCTAAAGCGACTTACAGTGCATTCAGGCTATACATATTTTGGTCAGTACATGTGTTCACTGGGAATCGAACCCACAACCTTTGCGCTGCTAACGCAGTGCTCTACCACTGAGCCACAGGAACACATTAAGTATTTTTTATATTTGATTTAATAAAACAAATTAATATTGTATATTATTAAATAATACACTTTGTTCATATATGCATGGAAATAAATAGATATGGAGAACTCAATTCAATCAGCTTTTCTGTGTTTATTTAAAAAAATGAAACTGAACCACGTCTTTACATAATGATCAAGAATTTTAATTCTCGCATTAGATCAGTATTACAGAAAATGATATTATAGTACAGAGTTTTTCAATATCATTTCAGTACCATAGTGTATTCCTCAGGATTGCTGGTCACTTGTCTGTACAATATCACTCTTGCATTTTTTTTGACTGTACATTTTATGTAATTCATTTTAAAAAGGCTGTCAGCACTTAAATAAGCTGTCTTCATCTTGGAAGTTAAACAAAAGTTTCCAGGGAGCTCAGCCTCTAGGATTAGGCCGGGCAAGTTTAAAGTAAGGGTAGTGGGTAAAATAGAGAGTATTAAGGGCAGAGCTATGAGGGCCAGTTTACTATGAAGTATGTTTCAGACTGAGGTATAGCCTGTACAGGACATCCCTCGGGGCGTGCTAAAGTAGCACAGAATTTACACAGACCCTCGTTTCCGCACAAAGTCTGTGCCACCCGGTGGCGGCGCGTGCTGCTTTTCGGCGTCGCCACCACAAGACCTTCCCCCACAGCCCTGGCTTTTGGCACTGCGCACATAAACACGACTCACAAGATAAACGACAAGCAAAGCGGTTTTGTAAACCCTTTATGAAGCATAATGAAGTCTTTATGGAGCATATACTACTAAAGGGAAAGATAGCTGGGTCACCTTGGTGCACTTTGAGGAGAGATGAAAAGAACGAGCACCTGTCATTTTGAAGATCTTTTCATTCCTCAGTGACACATTTCCTACCGATGAGAAAATAAGCTTTCTGATGTATGTAAGACAGGCTCCAACAGCTGTCTATTAAAATGCTACGGCTATCTATAATTTCTAGCATTGAACACACAAAGCAATTGCAATGAAAGAGAACAGAGTTGCTTAATATGATAATATTCATCATTATATTAATAATCATAATAGTTATAACAATATATTACAGAATAAATCTCTTATATTTCATATATATATATTCTCACTTTAAAAGGTATAATATTTTCTGTCTTTGAAATACTATGTCTTCGAAGTCGTATTTTCAGAAATTTCACATATTCGTCTTTGTTCGAAATGTTGATTATACTGGATCAACTTCTCCCAAATCAATAAAAACTAGCTGTGCCGTTGCATATTACAGAATAGTAATGATATGTGGACATGCACCACTTTCTTGCTCTGTACTTGGTCTGTCCCCTTAAGATGACATCATAGCCGTCCTATGACCATGACGTCCACGACTTCACCCTTGTGCAACTCCACGTATTGCTCAGTTTTCGGAGGCAACATCAGAAGGCCGTTGGCACTGCGCATGCTCATTAGCCGACTACTCATTTGGTTTCCTGTGGAGCAGAGCAGGGTGTTACTTGCTTTTTTGCATACAAATAAGTTAGTTATTTGTAAGCTATATATACAGTATATGCTGTATGCCGTATAAATACATTTACATAACTAATTATGTATACCTGTGCTCTGTGCCCAAGGAAGTGGTTCCTGGTGGTGCCATGTCAGTATACAGCGATGATATTCTGGACGTGGATCCAATTTTACATCACAGGACAGCTGCCAAGAAAAGCACACATACTGATGACGTCGCAGCAGAAACACAATGTAAGGCACAAGAAAGCAGTGGTGGATGAAGTACACAACTCAAGTACTGGGGTAAAAGTACAAATACCATAATAATACATTACTCCAGTAAAAGTATATTCCTTTTCAATTTTACTTAAAGGGTTACTCCACCCCAAAATGACATTTTGGTCATTAATCACTTACGGCAGATGGACAATTTTGACGATGTCTTTCATACTTTTCTGGGCCTTAACAGTGTTAATTGTTTGGCAGGCAATGGGACAGTCAGAAGACTCCCGCTTTTCATCTAAAATATCTTAAATTGTGTTCCGAAGATGAACAAAGCTTTTATGGGTTTGGAAATTTTAATTTTGGGGTGGAGTAACCCTTTAAGTAAAAGTGCAAAATAAATAGTTTTTTTAATGCACTTTTTGAAATAATACGTTTTGCAATTTTATATACTCCACTCTATATGATGTATGCTGACTATTGATTTGTAAGTAGGAAAAAGTTCTTAAATTTAATTTACAAAACTTCAAAATCAGCATCAAACATTAAATATATTAATTTAGGATACCGAATTCAAAATGTGCAAACAAGTGACAATAAAATACATAGTGTTTAAAAAAAGAACAAAAAAAAGTGTGTTGACAAATAGTATAAACATTCAATATAAAAACAGACATAAGGCAAAATTAGTTATTTTGAGAAGAATGCTATGCAAACATGAAACTGCTACGGCAGCAGGGAAGATGCATGGGCATTGTTTTGCATTATTTCAATATCATGTTTAGTTTGACCTAAAACCTACATGGTTCAAATGGTGATACATAACATTCAAATTCAAGAATTTCATACATATACAGTATATGTATACAAACAACTGATGGTCATGACCAAAATTAGATTTGATCAAATGTGATTTTTTTTTTTTTTACAATAATCAATCCTAAAATGTGGTATTAGTAGCTTCTTTTTCAAGCTATCTGCTGCGCGCACACTCAAGCTCAAAAGATCTTCTGGTTCTTGGCTCATTTTAAGTTAGACATGAAGACTCACTCTGACTGGACAATTGAATCAGTGAGTTGTTAACTTGAAAACAGCTTCTATCAGATTAGTCCAATTTGTGAATGAATAGCAATATGCGATCCTATTCAACAGGTTCATTGAAAAGAATCAGCTTGTTCACAAATCTGGCATCGCTATCACGTCTCAGAGCAGGTGATGATTTCTTCAGTTCAAATTAACAAGGAATGATACGTTTTTATGAAATGCAATGCTTTGGAAAGGTTTCCACAATAAAATACTCAACAACAATAAAAAGATACTTGAAAAATGTACTTGAAATAAAATACTATTGTATTTTTGGTGGTTACTATCCACCACTGCAAGAACATGAGCTTTATTGGCTATACTCACCCTGGCTTTGATGATGGTGGGCCGTGGGTCCAGGATCCCTTGCATCTTTCTTAATGCAGGGATAACAAAGAGGTTACAGGTTACAACAGCTGACACTGGGTTCCCTGAGACAGAAAGAAGAGACGAGTGTTGAGGTGAAGACTATGGCTTACGCTTTGGGGTCGGGGTGGAGGTCTGGGGCAGAAACTCTCAGAACTGTGGATCATCTGTAGTAGACAGGAATTCAGTTTGTTTCCTAGTGTCTTTAAAGCCACAGTTCACTTCCAAATGTGAATTCTGTAATTTGTTCACCCTCATGTTGTTCCAAAATTGTCCGATCTTGTGTTTCAGAGAACACAAAAGGGAACATTTAGCATAATGTTTACGCTGCTCTTTTATATACAATACAAGGACACAGTGATCAGTGGCAACCAACAGCAATTTAAACTATAACTTGCTGAAAATCTAATTATTTTACACTACCGTTCAAAAGATTAATCTCTGCAAACAAAGTTTATGTTTTTTAAGCTCACTAAAGCTTAATTTATTTGATCAAAATCACAGTAAAAACAGTAATAGTGTGAAAAATTATTACTATTTAAAATAACTCCACTCTTCAGTGTCACATGATCCTTCAGAAATCATTTTAATATGCTGATTTGAAACATTTCTTATTATCAATGTTGAAAATAAATGTGCTGCATTACACTTTTTGTGGAAACTGTGATACATTTAAGGATTCTTTGATGAATAGAAAGTTCAAAATGAGACATTTATTTGAAATAGAAAGCTTTTGCAATATTATACATTTCTTTATGGCCAATGTAATGTGTCCTTGATGAATTAAGCTACTAATTACTTTATTTCCATATACCTTATTATCATTTAATTAAAAATAGCAGCATTAATATTTTGCTTGTGTTCTATGGAAAAAGGAAAGTCAAACAAGGTTTGTAGCAACACAAGGGTGATTAAATGGTGACAAAATGTTCATTTCTGGGTCAACTGCCCCTTTAAGAAGTCTTTTTGACATCAGAGTTCAGTTTGTCTGGTTGGTGTGAAAGTTGCACTCACATTGACGATGCAAATGTACATTTGTGTCCATGTACATTTCGAAGCCCAATAATACTATGGATGGAATTGAACTCTGGTTCATACCAAAGCAATCAAATAAAGTGTGAAAACAACCCAATACTCTCTGATAAGACAAATGTGTACCAACTACTGAAACCAGCTAAGAAAGAAGAGTGTATCAAATGCAGAGGTGCCCTCCATCACATCAACAGGAAGGGAAGAAGGGCATTGAAAGCAAAAGGAGGACAGCACTACATCAGACAAATAGCGGTTTCAAGACACTAAGCCACATCACGGTACACAAAACAGAAGTGCTTCGGGAGGTTGCAACAGAACTAATAGCTACAAGGAGCGCCACAGATGCAAAAAAGCAAAAACACAAGGCTTCTCTCAGAAAACAGAACAGAAAGCGTCACATTGGAAACTCAGAACAAAAATATTATTCCTATGTTTCATTTCATTGTGATTGTTACTGTAGATTAGACAAGGCCTTTTCAGGTTTTCATCTTGTAATGTCTGTAATAATTATACCATACTGGTCCCAAATGAGCCCAAGTGCACTAAAAAGAGATTTCGAGTTACATGGTTTCGAAAACCAGTTAATTAGGGTTTGGTGTCAAAATTTCAAGTCCATTTCCGTTTTCTGAGCTCGGGCTGAAGACAGGGCTTATTTCCTGAATTAAGAGCACCTACTTCCTCGTGGGGGAGGAGGCACAGGCAGTCTGCTGGCCTCGCTGTCACTCAGGGGCACAGTCTCCAGAAGAGTCGCCCCTGTGTCTCTGTAGCTGAAATTACCTTTGAAGGGGAATATAGAAATCGCCACTGTCACCACTGCCTCGACCACCTGGTTTCTGAAGGCACAAGGTGGGAGTACAGTTGGCTCGGGGTAGGGGCAAGCCTGGGAAAGCTGATCGGACTGGTGGGCAAGCAGGGAGATGCAGGTTTGCAGAAAGGTACACAGGTGGGCAACCGTGGGCTGATTCAATTTTATGGAGAAGGGACCATTTAGTTTGGAGATAGTATTGTATATATATGCGAGTTTATGTAAATAGCGAGAATAAAAGAAGTTGTTGTACTGTAAGTAGTACAATACATACAGTATGTGGGAGGAAGAGGAAACTCAGTCACATGGGTTTGTGTATGTATGTGATTTCATTTGTGTAAATTCTAAACAGTTCCAACTCTGAGACTCTCTTCCTGTCAAATACACATCATATTGTACCTGGAAGGGCGAAGATCAGCTTTCTGGCACCGTCAATGTCTACGGTCGCAAACGTAGTAGGCAAACTGAAATGGACATAGAATAAAGCATCAATATTCTACATCCCAGCAACAACCAAAATAATTTTTAAACAGATGCCCTAACCGGACTAACATCTAAGTGATAATATACAGTCAGCCAGTTGTTATCGCAAATTATTACAAGGCTCTCTGAATACTTGATTCTGATTGGTCAATCACAGCATTAAGCCGTCAGATATTTCCAACTATTTTCTGTCGTCTGGGCAATGTTTAATATCAAACCGCTCATCTGGGTAGTCAACCTAGCGCTATTTTCATGTCTATTGTGTCACTGCAGACTCCTTCTCTCTTGTTTATACAAGCATAAACATCTCACAGGACTTCAGCTTTAATACTGTAATATTGTTGCAGAAGTATTGATATATATATACACAAGATATATATAAAGTCATTGATTGCTTGTATGAGTGGTCATTTATACAGAATTATCCAAATGAGCGGTGATTATTCAAAAATGACAGATCATTGCCACAACCGACCAATCAGAATCAAGAATTCCAGAGAGCCATGTCAAAATAAAAGTGACAATGTATCTACTTTAAACCAGTGCTGTAATCGTTAACTAAAAAAAATGAAATTAAAACTAAATAAAATGTACTAAAATATAGCTAAATGGAAATATAAAAAACATAATAATAAAACTGAAAAAGCACATAACAAAATGACTAAAATTAATGGAAGTTAATGTATTCATACTCATAAATACTATAATAGTAAATAAATAATACTAAATTAGAACTGAAACATAATAATATTTAGGTATTTTGCTGTCTACATTTCTTTGTCTTGGTTGAATCAGATGCCTATGTTCACAAACCCCTCTGATGCATATTGCACACAAAAAGGCAAGACAAATGATTGGTGTGGTACTATGCAACATTTGGGAGTGAGGGTGCACTGGTTCTTATCAATATTTTGGCGTTGCCAACATTTTTTTAGGTCATGGCATTAAATCCTTGAAAGAGTTTTAAGGCAGTTTGTTTACAAGAAAACAAGATATCTTCAATCCAACAACCAAACGTCTCCCATCACGCCAGTGCCGCCCCATCCAGACTTTACACAAGTCTGGCTCTGCATGACTAAGACTGCTTCTCTCACTCACCCCGGCTTCATAAACACTCGACCAAAGTGGATCTGGGCATGGAGGTCTATATCCAGCACTTGCTTCAGATAGTCCTGAAAAAAACAAAAAACAAACAGACGTTAACGTGAGTGTTTGCGTTTCTCCTCTCATGTAGGACAACAACATCTATCTGCGCCTGGTGAAGTGAAACATCAGGTAATTAAAGAGCTTTAATTAATAGGCCGGAAAATCAAGAGCAAGAGGCGGTCAGCGCACTGCTGCCTGGGCAAAGACTCAAAATAAAAGGTCAGGTTAACAAATGCTGCTTTGTGACAAGAAACAAGCAGAAACACTAGATGGCAGTAAAACATACGGTGACCTGCGGCATAAGCTCTTAAGAGTATTGCTCTGAGATCTCGTGCTCTGAGTAAACCAATGGAATCCTCTTCTTGACATGAAGCAGACTGACCTGTGAGGCCACATTCCTGTATTGAGAAGCTCGGACATTTCAAGCATGTGACCTTTCATTAGACTACAGCACTTCCAGACAACTCCAATCAACTGACCTTCTCACCCATGGACACGCCCCCGGAGGTGATGATGACGTCAGCACGACTAATGCCTTCGTTCAGGGCGTTCAGCAGGTCGTCTGGGCTGCAGGGAGTTACAAAACACGATCATGCCAAATTACTTTAATTTTAATTTGTATTTTATTCTTTGTAAAGCACTTTGGTCAACTTTGGTTGTGTTTAAATGTGCTCTATAAGTAAACGCCGTTGTTGTTGTTGACTTGCAATTTTTCTCTTTGTTAAATCCATTACTCGCATATTGGTGAAATAAAAAGTGTGATATGTTTGCTTATACTATTACGAGTGCAAATGTAATGTAGGGAATAACCTGAATTTAATATTTGTATTCATTAATGACACATTCAATTGATTAAATGCAAAGGCTTTTACATGTTTACAAAATATTTCCATTTCAAATAAATGCTGTTCTTTTAAACCTTCTATTTATCTAAGGAGAAAAAAAACATGCACAGCATTGCAGTTTCCACAGAAATGGATAATATTTGAGCACCAGAGCAGAATATTATAATGATTACTGAACGGTCATGTGGCACTGAAGACTGGGTTAATGCCCATGAGAGGAATAATTACATTTTAAAATATATTAAAATAGAAAATGGTCATTTTAAATTACAATAACATTTCACAATATTACAATAATAGTGTTCTTGTGGCTCAGTGGTAGAGCATTGCATTAGCAGCGCAAAGGTTGTGGGTTCAATTCCCAGGGTACACACATACTAATAAAAAAATGTATAGCCTAAATGCACTGTAAGTCGCTTTGGATAAAAGCATCTACTAAATGCATAAATGTAAATGTAATAGTTTTTACAGTATTTTTCATTAGATACTGTAAATGCAGCATTGGTTAGCATAAAATACATCTTTCAAAAATGTTAAAAAACGTCACTAAACAAACTTTGGAATGTGATTTTATTATATTGCATTGGATTATATTATATTATGATTTAATAATATAATTACAATTAGTATATTATTAAATCATTAATAATTAAATCATAAATATTGATTTCCAAATACACAGTATATTTCTTTTATTTTATATTTATACTAAATGTATTAAGTACATTACTCAATATTTCATATCCACAAAATGAGAACAGCACAAAAAAGCATTAATGACTTCAAGAAAAACATTAAAGTTTTTTCATATGAATGCAGAAAAAGAAAATACATATTTTGTTTTTAATTACTTATCACTGACTTATTATTGTTAACCTATTTGCATTTGCTTCTTATACAGATTTTATACATGCTCCTTATGAATATTATACATCTATACATCCCTACAGTATACGTATGCACATACAAATAAAGGTGGAAAAATACTTCAGAGCTTTGCAGGAACTGCTGTCTTTCAGTAAATTCTGCTGAGACGTTGTATGATCTTGTATCGATTCTCATATATGAGTTAGAGTTTCAGAGGAGTGCTGAGGTTGGAAAGATTTAGACGTGCAGAGCTGACTCTGTGTGTGTGTCTGTGTGTGTGTGGGTGGTAAAGAAGGGATGCTGACTTGTCTCCAACGATGCCGAGGTTAATGGTGGGATAGCCGTGTTCCTGAATGGTGGCCAACAGTGTGGAACGGTTACTATCCCTGATCTTGCCTGGGTGAAGGTCATCCTCAGGGTTTAACAACTGCATACAGAAACATACATAAACATGGTCAAACACGTTTTAAGTTACCACGGGCAAAAGAAAGTAACAAAGCGACACACAAACAAGTCCTACCTCATTGCCAGTGGACATGACTGCTATAACTGGGAATTTCTGCACCTCCACCTCTGTGACTCCTACAGTGGCCAGGAGGCCGATCTCAGATGGACCCATGTGAGTGCCCTTAGACAGCACACACTCTCCACGCTTGATATCATGTCCTATAGGCCTGTGTATAATAATACCGGTTTTTATTACTTCAAAGAAACTGATTCATTCCTAATGAAAAAAGGTGAAATGGGGATTATGCTTATTCACATCAAGTATCAAAACATGATACATGTACACTTTTGTACACTGAATCATTTTATTTAGCAAGGATGCATTGAATACAAGTGACAGTATGAAACACTGAAATTCCACAAAAGTATTAAGCAGCACAACTGTTTTAAAATTGATAATAAGAAATATTTCTTCAGCATTAAATCAGCATATTATAATGATTTCTGAAAGATCATGTAACACTGAAGACTGACGTAATGGCTGCTGAAATTTAGCATTGCCATCACATAAATAACTTACATTTTAAAATATATTAAAATAGCAAAAAGTTATTTTAAATGGTAATAATATTCACAATACTAAATTGTATTTTTGATCAGATAAAAAGCAGTCCTGGTAAGAATAAGAGACTTTCTTTAAAATCATCCATAAAATACTTTTTAAAGAAAATTCTCTTTTTCAATACTTTTGGGGAAATTGACTTGTATGAATGAATAAATAAAAAATATTTGGTCAGTTATAAAAAGTCCCACTCACCTGATATCCTGTCCTGGACGAGCCTGAACCAGGATCCTCACCTCCAGCTCCTCTGTACCCTGTAATTCATAACCAACCAGATTGAGACACGTACAAACAACATGTATGAACAATGTATGCTTGACACTGTTTAGAAGTATGTTTGTGTGGTGTATTTCTTGTTCTCCTCCATATTAAATTAAGATAATACATTAATACTATTGCAAAAAAATATATACTGCTGTATAATTTTACTGTAATTATGCATTCATAGAATCCTTGTGTTGTTCTCTAAATTTTAAATATATATGGTTGTAACAAAATTGGGAGCATCATCAAAGGTAGAAATTATGTATAAAACATACTTTGTTCTTTTAGAGATGTGGTTGATTTCAAGTTAAAGTTATTTATTAGAAATCGGAGTTGTTGTTGTTTTTTTTTACACCCATTAATTAAAATAGTTTGTGGTTAAGAATGTGATACACTTACATCTTCAGACTCTCGTAGCAGTTCTGTGTCTTCTACTTGCACTACAGCGTCTGCACCACATGGGATAGGAGCACCTGTCGTCACCCTCATCACTTGGCCTGGCATAACTGTAAGAATGGGCTACAGAGAGAAAAAGATCGTTAACCACTGTATCAGAAAGTCTGTGGTGTGAAAGCAAAACTACACTAATGTTGCATTCTTCTGACACTGGGTTAAATTGTTACTTTTCATACAAAATGTCATATAAATACATATACACTATTATTTGTACCAGAGTCATATGGCATTAGCTGAGAAAACAACAGAACGACCCATGACTCGAATGCAAACACTCTCCAGGCAGAGCACTGTATGGACATCAGCCATGAGCACTGGAGTGCTGGCCTGCACTCTGCTGCACACAGCCCACGGGGATCTCCCCCTCTCTCTCTCTGTCTGTCGTGTGTGTGTGTGTGTGTGTGTGTGTGTGTGTGTGTGTGTGTGTGTGTGTGTGTGTAATGCACTCATTAAACACGCTCACTGAGTCTGAATGTTCTTGCCATCTGAGCACACAAGCCTCCTGCAGACACAAGGTGTCAGTGCAAAAGCAGGCATTTCCCTGTGTATGTGTGAGGGAGAGAGACTATGTTCATGTCAGGTTTTCAACAGTGTAAGAAGACTAGTTCCAGTTTTTGTTTGTTTAACTCACCTGCTCCCCAGCCTGAGACTCTCCAATGATGAAGCGATCACCAGGACCATCAGCAGCTGAAAAACAGTAAAAAGAACAACTAATTTAGTCATTTTCAAAGGAGTTTACAGTTTTGATGATTGTGATCATAGTTATAGTTAAAAATAAGGTTGTTTTATCTTGCTAGGCTGAATATGAGCAAGTATTAAATACAATAAAAAAAAATCTTTGTTTATAAAAATGATAAAAACGAATGACTACTTTTATTCAGAAAGGATGCATTAAATTGATCAAGAGTGACAGTAAAACATTTCCTATGTTACAAATGCACAATTTTATTTCAAATAAATGCTGTTCTTCTTAACTTTCTATCCATACAAAGAATACTGGAAAAAATATGTTTTGTGTAAAAATATAAAACAGCAAAACTGTTTTCAGCTTTGCCATTACCGGAATACAATTATTAGACTTGATGTTAAACGTTCTCTAAATGTTTGTGTTCGCTGGCATTTGTTGAGGCAGTGTGAACTAGCCTTAAGACTTGTACACAAAAAAATGTAATGTACATATGTATGTTTATAGGCAGGATATATTGTTATATAATCAGTTATGTGATTGCTCTGCTCTTAAAAGCAGAACAAAATTGTCCATGCCAAGCACAGTTTCAGCCAGAGCACTGCCCCATTTTGGTGGAAAAGTGGTAAATGAGTAATTTTGCAGTAATGGGTATTCACCTCGAACAGCATAGCCATCTTTAACTGACGCAGGGAAAGGAGGCAGGTTGTCTTTGGCGTAGACGTCCTGAGCCAGAACTCGACCCATTCCATCTACAAACACAGAAAAAGGACAGGAAAAAAAGTCTGATAAACACAAACACAATCATCAAAAGCAGCCAAGGTAATTTCTGTGTAAAAGTCAAAAACGGGACATGTGCCTAAATCAAAGGCCAGCGAAAGCTATATGAGAAAGCAAATACACTCAAGCAGCCATACAGCATTAAAAGAAGAGTGTAAGAACGGGAGATGTGAGGGAGGAGTTGATGCAGATGAAGACATTATCTTAACTAACAAAATATCACAAAGAACGTTAAATCACATATATTATATAATCCAAAGCTATTTTATGTTCTATGTTTGTAAAGTATCTTAGCATACCGCTAACTAACAAGCCTGCTAACCTTGCATTCAAGCTACTACACAGGAGCAAATTAATACACCATTATCTGCCAAAGATATAACCCATAACAATTAAATTCTGACACTCTTAAATAGTGAAATAACATCCCTATTCCTTAAAAATGTGGAAACAAAGAAAAAAATACACTTTTTTTCCTAAAGCTATTATAGTCTATTCTTTAAAACAAGAATGATTGTTTTTTTCGAAGCATATTTTCTCTTACCTCTAATTGGGAATTAGCCATCATATCAGTGAATTATATCACGCTAACCAGCTCTTAGCATACAGCTATTCGTAGAAGCCATAGATATATATACGTAGATGTCTCAGTAGCAGCTGTTTCTATAGGCCACTATAAGTAAGCTGTCCTCCATGTTGGAATAGTCTGCAACCGTGGTTATATGCATGTACTGTAAGAATATCTATATCTGCAATAGACTTCAGCAGACGATTCTGCTAACCTCACACACTTCAACAACAAAAAGCATTAGCTTGCAAGACGTTTAAAAGTTACCATAGTTTAAAAACCTGCCATATTGAAACAAAAAACACAAAACAACATTCTCACTTTTCATCAAAGGCTATCGTATTTCTTTGGAAATTTAAATCTTGGTGGTTTTTACAACTAGAGGCTTAGCAGAAAACTCATTTGAAGCTCAAACGTTACATTCAGTAGTCATTTAGCTGGCTAGCTTAGCATACTGCTAACTGACAAACATGCTAAGCTTGTATACATTCAAGTTACTACAAAATGATTTGCTTTGAGCTATGTAGCTAGCACTGGTACGAAAAGACAACCCATACAAAGATCTTATAATTTTGATCTAGAAGAATATTTGTTTATCTGTTTTGTTTATCAAACGTTATTTACATTATCTAGAAGATCCAATCCGTTTTGAACAATGCAGTATGTCCAGGAATGTATTTATATTATTTATAAAGCGCATACGTCAGTGGTCGAATCTCAAACATTTCATATTGTCATATGAAAGCGTAGGAATTCCCACATAGTCTAAATAAAGGGGTAGGAAAGGTGGATAGGAATGTGCCCTGAAACACAAATGTGCCATTTCCTCTGAGCACCAAACACAGAGTAACGTGAACACATACTTACACTCGCACACAAAGTCTGAGATCTCTTGGGGGAGCAACAAGCGCCCTCCCACGCATGAAAAGAAGAAGAGAAAAGAGAGATGACAGACAGAGAGAGAAAGAGGGGAAGGAATAAAGAATCAGGGAGAGCCAGAAGGAAAGCGAGAGAGGGAGAGAGAATAAAGAGAGACAGAAAAGAAAAGAACGAGAGAGTGCAAAGGCGCTCTTGTAGAGATAAAGCATGCGAAAGAGAGCTGATGCTAATGAGGCCCCTCCTCGGTTGGAGGCTGATTAGAAAAGACTTATTTCTCTAAAACAGCACATCTGACGAGGCTCTAAATATAGCACGTGTCTGGATTGGGAGATCAAACAGATGGGTAGGTGTTATCTACACAGAGATGAGTACACAAGTGTGCATCACAGAGCGCTGACAACCCAGTCACCGTGAAACTGCAACGATTCCCTGCAGCTACAAAACAACAAGCCCCGATCTACTCAACACAGCCGAGCACAGGCCCGTAAAGAGACCACATGCAAGCCTGAAGTCCATACCAAATGCTGTCGTTTGAAATGAACGCTAAAACAGGGCTCCTAAAACTAATTCTAAAGGTGATTTGATTTTTATTTTACCTAGCACTCGATTAAATTTAAACTTATAACAATGAAAGGTTAAACAATTGTTTAAACAAACATTTTTGGGGAAAACTCACTTGTTTCTAACGAGCTTGTGAAAAAAATTATATCAGAAATGGATAAGTTCTTAAGGAAAAAATACGTAAATGTTTCCAGATTTTAACACTCTGGAACCAAACAAACTAAACAAAAGAAGAGTACACAAAAAAAATACGTTTAAAATGATACAATTTTTTTAAATATTGTATATACATCTCTAAACATGGTAAAAAGACAACTGTAAATATATTATAATATATATTTTAAAATTAATAGCTTTTTTAAGCCTTTATAAAAGAGAGAGAATTGTTTCTGTAACTGAAGAATAAGCCATCGTATCTGCCAATTATACGATTATTCATCAAAGAATCCTGAAAAATATATATACCACCGGTTTTACAAAAATATTAAGTAGCGCAAATGTTCATGTATATATTAATAAGAAATGATTCTTGATCACTAAATCACCATAATATAATGATTACTGAAGGATCTGGAGTAATGGCAGCTGGAAATTCATCTTACAATCATATTTTACAATAGAAATATTACATTATGATCATATTTTACAGTATTTCAGATTTCACTGTATTTTTGATCAAATACATTCAGCCTTGATGAGCATAAGAAACTTCTATCAAAAACTTTTGAATGGTAATTACTTTATACAGCAATATCTGCAAACGTACAGTATAGGTTATTGGTAATTTATATTGGTGCATCGGAAACTCTTACTTGCACATCAACACCCAGCAGAACAGACAGTTCCACCTCAGCATACTCTAAATGGCCAATCTTCTCCAAGGCTGAGACCATTTATTCATTTTAAATTCATTTTATTAACCGAGGTGACAGAGAGAGGTTTTAAAACAGACAGCCGCTCATAACTTACACCCATCTTGTTGTATGAACAACGCATTTCAAAAATTTATGAGTGACATTACTTGGCTGGGCGAGGATATTTCCTCTATTTACGCTGATCTGGACCTGCCTTCCTTGTGCTCGCGCTGAGCTGAAAATCCATCATTTTTATATGTCAGGAAACAGTGAAGCTCTACACATGGTTACTGATAGATTAAAGGCACAATATTTGAGGTGCTGGTGGGTTTTGTGAAAACAGGTGATGTCAGAAAAGCTTGCGTATTGAATGTTTGCTTTAAGTTGGGAGTTTTTGTACGCTAGCTCACTGACATCTCTAACCATTGCGTCATGCATCACGATTGATGAGTTCACTGGCTTCCATAGCAGCATTCATGGGCAAATGATCTGGAATGCAAAATGCCTACAAAGCTCTTCCAAACTAGGCCATTCTCCGTGGATAAACCAAATGGATACAGCCAAACATGGAACATGATTCTGTTCTTTGACTGTTAATGACAACCATGAAATCAGTGGAACAAGCTCAAGGAAAACAAAAGATTTCCGTGGATCACTTGTCTCTTGTAAGCTGAATCCCAATTCGACATACTATCCGTAATAGTTTGTCGTGTAAAAATAAATATATGTATATGTCAAAAGATACTCGAATGGCATTCTATATCCAATTGGGTGGATCATTGAATACAATGCAAGTGGATTTGTTTGCGATGGTTCACTGATGCAATATTAAAATGCAATTTTTGTCACAATTTTGTCCCCGCCTACAATAGACGGCTAAACATTTTCGTACTTGACTTTGCATACAAGTATGCAAACTGTGATTCAGCCATACTTACATCAGTCCTTAACATGGGGTTATTTTTCCCACTCTCATCAAAGGTTGCAAACAACTCTATGGCTGCAGTAATTCGTCGATTATAAAAATACGTCGATTAGCATCGTCGTGTCGCACCTTTAGCCACGCCCATTTCGCAAGCCTCCATTTATCCCTACTTAAGACTGTTTTCTGCCATGTTTAACACAAATAAGACTCTAGAGCAGAAGGTAAAGGCTAGTATGGCAACATCACTTCATAGAGCGTTCATAGAGCATTCTATTATTATACGCCTGTCAGAACCGCATGTATATAGCCGAACTGACGCCTTTACATTGTCAGGATTCACAACCGCATTCAAAGCTGCGCTGAATGAACGGAACACAACGGGACATCGAGTTGCCTATATAATCATTACGGGTTTAATGCATTCACAGAGATGGAGAGTGATTCGTGTTCATCTTATGGAGCTGCCGTCAGTGCCGTGGGCGAGATCGCGCAAGCTCTGAGACTTAATATCACGTAAGTGTGTTCGAATAAAGGTTTTCAAGAAACAGTGTGAATAAATATAGATTTAAATTCAAAGAGACAGGATAGTCTGTTGCATGACCTGATGTTTTATTTGGACCCAGAATAAGGCGAGATGAACATCACGGAGCGCTAAACACTCATTACATGCAGTGTGTGTTCATTTATACTCTACGCCGGAGGGCGCTCTCGCGCGGAACGTTGCACCAGGAAATTCCTAATATGGACAAATGTCCAGCTATCGCTGTATGAAAACAGCTGTTTTCACAGAAAAAAAACGAAAACTGAAAAAGAAACATTTGGAATTGCGTTTTTCAAGTAATCGCCAGGTAATAAATAAAGTATATGAACAATGCAGTGCTAATTGACATGCCATTCATTACAGTATAGAAATTATTCTGCCTTACTATGTGATAAAAAAAAATTGTAGTATATAAACAAATCATTATTATTGGTTATTGTCCAGCAGTGTGTCAGATTTCTAAGCCAATTGAAAGCTAGAAAAAGAGAAAAATTAAAGTTGCCCATACACTACCAGTCAAAAGCTTTTGAACAAAACATTTTTAATTTTTTTTTAAGAATTATCTTCTGCTCAGAAAGCCTACAGTACAATTTTGAAATATTTTCACTATATAAAATAACTGTTTTCTATTTGAATATATTTTCAAACGTAATTTATTGTGATTTCAAAGCTGAATTATTAGCATCATTACTCCAGTCACATGATCCTTCAGAAATAATTCTGATATTCTGATTTGTTGTTAAAAAAACATGTATTATTTTGATGTTGAAAACAGCTGAATATAATTTTTCAGGTTTCTTTGATGAATAGAAAGTTCAGAAGAACAGCATTTATCTGAAATAGAAATCTTTTGTAACATTATAAATGTCTTTATCATCTCTTTTGATAAATTCAAACCATCATTGCTAAATAAAAGTATTAATTTATTTCATTTATTTTCCAAAAAAATAAATAAATAAAATAATAATTATACTGACCCTAAACTTTTGAATGTATAGTGTATAATGTTACAAAAGCTTTTTATTTCAGATAAATGCTGATCTTTGGATCTTTCTATTTATCAAAGAATCCTGAAAAAATGTACTCAACTGTTTTAAATATTAATAATAATAATTAAAAAAGGTTTCTTAAGCAGCAACTCAGCATATCAGAATTATTTCTGAAGGATAATGTGACACAAGGCCGGAGTAATGATGCTGAAAATTCAGCTTTGATCACAGAAATAAATTACATTTTATAATATATTCAAATAGAAAGCTTTTGTAAATAGTAAGACTATTTTGTATCAAATAAATGCAGGCTTGGTGAGCAGAAGAGTCTTCTTTAAAAAAATAATAATAAAAAAAAATTCTTACTGTTCAAAAACTGACTGATAGGTTATATACATTACAGAAATGTTATTTTGTAATGCGATATATATTACATTTCTGCCCCCTCACTTCTGAAATGATGGCTAAGCTCCTGGTTAGTAGTTTAACTGTGTGATGGACAAGCCTTGACTGGGCTCATTTATTTAAAAACGGGCTGTCAGCTGTGATAAAACTTTCCGATGTTATTACGCCATTTTTGATTCTGTCGCTCTAGTGTCCTGAATGCAGTTGTGACTTCAGCTGTTCATTCATATGTATTCAAGCTAATTTTTTAATCTTCTGAATAAATAAAACATTGCAAGTCTCTCACCTGTAAGCAACTGCTGTCAGTCCCAAACAGTAACTGTGAATGCACCATAATGTGCATTTCTATTGATTGTATCACTGCCCTGTAACTTTCTTTCTCTATTTCTTTCTTTCATTTTTACTTTTTTCTTAATTATTATTTTTTCTCTTTTGTCTTATTATTTTATTTATTGTTATTTTCTTTTTCACTTATTTTTTATTAATTTATTGTTGTTATTTATTTTTCTCTCTTTGCTTGTTGTTATTATTGTTAATTTTTAGTATTAAGTATTAATTATGAGAAAACTTTTTAATAAAATAAAAGATTTATAGCAGAAGATACTGTTATTATTAATTTATAGTTTAACTAAAGAATTCATCAACTGATAAGAAAACAATAAATAGATTAATTGAAAAATAATCGATAGATTAGTCGACAATTAAAATAATTGTTAGCTGCAGCCCTAAACAACTCTCAATCGCCCCCTGGTGGTCTGGAGGTGAAATGACGCTGTGGCATGGATGAGTATTCCACACATTACTGGTGCCGGATAAGCATCAGGCATGCTCAAAGAGGTACGCCGGACATGAAGGTGCTGGGTAATGGTGCACACTGACCTGTGTTATACTTTGGGGTGTGGGCAGCACTGGCCAGGGCTCTCCTCTCTGCCTTTGCTTCGGCGCCAGTGCAGAGAGGAATTTTCTGCCAACTTGAGCCACTCTGGCGCCATATACCTATTCGTGCTGGAGGGGGCAAGTCACCTGCATTGGGCCCTGCCAGACGCATTGGGCACATTTAACTAGCACATGGGCAATCCCGCTATCCCCCACCACATGGACCTAAATTAACGCCTAGCTCACAGCCTGCGTCTGGGTGGAACAATTCACATCCACATGCAAGGGTCGCTGCCCTGTGTTGGTGATGGCCATGAAAAACCAAAGAAGAGCCATCAAAAAGAATAGCATGGGCTGTGTCAGAGTGCCGACTATAAAGGAAATAAAAAACTATGGGATGTAATCTAGCCCGTGGAATTGGACCGCTCCTGATGTTCATGTGGATTGAACAACTATGAGTAGCTGAAAATCTTCCAGAGCTTTTCCCGAAATTCAGAAAGAAGGCCTTTATGGTTGGATTTGCATGGAAACTGACCACAGGATCTGTCTTCGGATGATCACTATGGCATCAAAGCTTCAGAGATGTCAGCGAGTTAAAAAAACAACAGAAGACGGCCAGATGGAACGAGCGACAAGATTAAAGCTAGAAAGATGGAAAGACGATGGGGTGAAAGAAACAACGAACAGATGTGTGACAGATGAGGAGCTACAGGCATGGAAGATGAAAAAAGCAAAAGCTGAAAGCCTGCAAAGCAAAGAGCTTGGTGACTTCGGCAGCTTTGAGCCTTCAGCACTTACTGGCCTATATATACACCACAGTCCAACAGCCAATGAAAACTCATTTTGGTACCATCAGAGGGACAGTACTTCATGTTAAAAGGATAGTTCACAAAAACAATCATCATTCACTTATCCTTGTGTCTTTCAAAACCCATATGACGTTCCTTTCGTGTAGAACAAAAGGAGTTGTTCATGATGGTATGTGTCTTATATGTCCCTATATCAGTATATTAATCACCATGTTCTTCATAAGTAGTCATATGGAGTATTTTTATGGTGTTTTATGGCTTTTCTTATTCTTTCTTTTTTGGCTCTATTTTATTTTTTTATTGGTATAAAAAGAAGCAGTGAGAAGGAAGAAAGAAAGTCATATGGATTTGTAACAACATAAGGGTGAATAAATGATGACCGTAATGCTGATTTTTGGGTGAAAGAGTCTGAATTTTTTATACTAAAAACACATATGATTAAACTCTGTGAACTCCTCCATTCAGAGTATCAAATACAGTATTGCAATATGTTTTGTTTTCCTTTTTTTAATTCTGCTACTTATTCATTTTTGCTGGATTCTGTACAAATTTACAGCTACTAAAGTTATTCAGCCATGAACAGACTCTTGTTAATATTGTTGTTTGATTAATATTAATGACAGCTGCAGGTATATTAGGCTGAATTTACATTACAAGTCCTAATGCACATATCCCATATTTTGACATACCTTAATTTTGTTCCAGCTGTTCGTGCTCAACAATAACTTGCCAAGATCAAGCTTTTTAAAATATTTTATAAAAACTGCTTTGATTACATTTAACATTTATCATCAAGTAACTTTGACATCCATAGTTTGTGAATATTTTTGTTCATGTGGTTTAAACAGGCCACTTGTCTAGTTTAATTGGACATGAGCAAACAAGGGTCTTACCTCTGTAGTTGATGATTTCGGTACCCAGGACAGGAGTCATCTCCAGCACAGTGATGAAGGCCTTGTCCATAGAAGTGAGGGGAAATGGGGACATGCGGTGTCTCCGAGCTATCTTGGTGATATCCACTGCACTGTGACCTGAGACAAAGAGTGAGAATTTAAACTCGCTCTTAACACACACACACACACAATCATCATGATAATGCACAATCGGTCACCCACTTGCTCTCAGGATGTTCTCCTTGCTGCTGCATCGTGACTGCACCTACAGATATTGAGAGAGAGACAGAATGAGAGGGAATGAGGAAGAGAGAGAAAGGAATTGGGAAAAGAAAGACAGAAAGACATGAGTTAGAGCACAAAAGGAGCCCCATCCTCCGTCCAGGAGAGTTAGCATTCCACTGACAGGATTCAAAAAAAGATCAAGATGATCATCTACACATTCAGACAAAACAACCAAAAGAAACTAGCTTGAAAACAAACAAACTGAAAATAACATTTTCAGTCCTACTGCCATTATTATCATTATCATCATGGTCTTGACAAAATGCTGTAGCAATCTGGAAAGTGTTGTGTCACGGTAGCATTCTAGCAACCAAAACAACCTGATTCCAGATATAACAGACATCAAAGTCAACATGAAACATTGTAATGCTGTATTGTGATGTAACTAATAGTGAATATTCATTTAGATAGAAAAACTTATGCGTTTCATATTAAAATATTGTTCCTAAAAAACAATATTGTTTAGCTTGTGAAAACGTGAAATACCACTTTTTAGAGTTGTTTTTTGCCATATTTACTGCTTAAATAATGTAAAAATGTATTTTAAAACTTGCTTTATCATGAATTGTCTATCATGAAAAGTGAGTATTATATACAAAAATGGGTTTCTGTCTGCTTTTAGACTGAAACATGGAGGTCAAAGGTCAAGTTCAGCCTCAAAAGTATCTTGACTTATTGCAATGATAATTTTTTTTTTTTCAAATGTATTGTTTTTTACATTTATTTGATTATCTTGATGTAATCTAATTAAAGTTTTCTTTATCTACAACAGTAGCCAAAAACAATGTCAAAATAGACATCAGGATAAATCCGTTCAGAGAAAAATAATAATAATAATAAAAAAAAAAAAATAGATGCCTATAAAAAAGTATTTAAATAAAATAGACAATTCTGATTTCATGTTGACTTTAACGGCTAGAAGCTCCATACGATGGAACACAATGCAAGCACTCCCCTCCCATCCAGTTTTATTTTGACCCCTTTTAAGCTGAATTTCTTTCCAAATGAGCCATGAACGTTTTAAGATAATAATAATAGCAAATTTGATTTTACATTCAGCTGTAACTGTGGAATCTACCAATAAAAAGTACCATAAAGTATGGAGTTCCCTTAGGCCAAGAGTAATGGTATGAGAGGGCAATCAAATTCCATGCAAAAATACACATTGACTTGAGGCTATAGTGACACAAGTTTATAGATATTAAGTCTTTGATTTATTGCATGAAAGCGTTAAGAACAGCCCTTTATGTGTCCTTCGTGCTGAGACGCAATGCCCCTGGCCTATAGGGGGAGACACACAAGCAAGTCCCAAATCCTTTCTACTCACGATCCAGTTACAACAGACTAGCACCAACACGACAAATCAATGATCGACACAGAGCAAAGAAAGAGAGAGAGTTAGGAAAGGACAGCAAGAGGAAGAAAACGATGAGGCGCAGCTCACATACAGCAAACAGCAATAAAACACTGCATCTAAATGGAGATAAAACTTAAAAGGAACAGAAGAACAGGAGAAAAAAAATCTAAGAAACAGAACTCAATGTCCACAAGAGACTCCAACACACCAAACGGCTAATAAAACAAAGAGAGCATTAGAAAGAGCAACGTCTACAGACAAGATAATGAGAGAGAAGGAAAGTAACAGAGACGAGGATAGAGAAGAAGAGTGTAAAGCAAGGAGTTTGGACTCCTGACGCAAAGCAGAGTTTGCGGATGGAAGCAGCTCCTTTTTTTTGCGTGGGTTGGGAATAGTTACTCGCGAGTCGAAGGTCCTATGGTTCCTGCGATCATCTTTGAGCCCCTCCAGCCTAGAGTGGAGCTTTGGCAATGAACAGAAACAAAAGGGTTTACAACAGACAGAGCAAAGGAGAAGTTTTGGGAGACCAAAAAAAAAGAAAACCAAATGAGTTTTAAAGGCTTTCTGAGACAGCGCTCGCTCGGTTTAAACACAACAAGCTGAGATGACAACGAATGAGCACTGAGAGGTGAAGAGAGATCTGACTGGGCATCATTCGGTCCTGTTGCTAATGTTTGGGGGGGGGGGGGGTGTTATGCCGGTCAGCCATTAAGGTAGCACAGGTTAGCGAGGAAGAGGGGTGCGGTGAGGCACAATGTCACTCGGCACAGTTAACGAAATCGCACGACATACTGCACTTATGTTCCAGTGAGGTTTTAGAAGACACCGGAAAAAGACAGTGTTGGTGATACTGAGTGTCAGTGTGCTAATGGCCACCAGAGCAGGGAAGACTTTGTATGTTACATTATTGAATTTGAAGTCTGAGGGGACTGAATGACGTGCATATGTGGAATGGACATATGGGAAAATGAATGAATTAATGACAAAGAAAACATATAGACAGATACACATTCAAATATCTGGGTTACCATAACAATTATTCTTAATTTAATGCCGTAGAAACATCTATCTAATGGCATTTTTTGAGTTCCCTTTCGATATTTCACTCGTACTGCGTCGAAGACGCTTGTATGGGAAAAACTATTTTTTCCTCTTCAACTGAAGCCTTTTTATAATCATGCAGTGAAACTGCACGCCCATTGGTTCGTGCAGTACTAAAAAACAAACCAATGGCGTGGCGGCGGCGGCACGAGCCTATGGCTATGCAGCCCGCCATAGCCCGGCAAAATGGGAGGGGCATCTCCCGTTTCAATACAATAGTCCCCATCAAGCACACTGATAAACTCACAGACCTCAGCCTAAACTCTTCACTCTGCGGCTGGATTCAATACTTCCTCACCGGCAGACCTCAAGTGGTGAAAGTAGGCCAGTTCACCTCCAACTCCACCACCCTGAACGTAGGAGCCCCAGAGGGTTGTGTCCAAAGTCCCCTGCTCTACTCTCTCTACACACACTACTGCGTGTCCTCTCACAGCTCCACTTCGATTGTCAAATTTGGATGATACTGTGGTTCTGGGCCTCATTTCCAACAATGATGAGACCGCATACTTGGATGATGTAGAGAGACTTACATCATGGTGCCAGGACAACTGTCTCTCTCTGAATGTGAGCAAAACTAAAGAGCTGATCGTGGACTTCAGGAAGAGACAGCAGCGGCCCTATACTCCTCTTAAGGTCAGTGGGACCCCTGTGGAGAGGGTGAGCAGCTTCAAGTACCTTGGTGTAAACATCTCCGAGGACCTGACTTGGACTGCACACATCCAAACACAGGTTAAGAAAGCCAGGCAAAGACTGTACCATCTGCGACAGCTGAGTAAATGCAGGGTCTCACCAGCAATCCTGAAAACGTTCAATTCAGGGTCCATAGAAAGTGTACTGACTCAGTGCATCTCAGTGTGGTATGGAAACGCTTCAACTCTCTGCAGAGCTTTGCAGTCCTGATTTGTGCGCTTAGCTGAGCGCATCTCAGGGTCTGCTCTCCCCTCTCTGTAGGACATCTACCTCAAACGCTGCAAAAGCAGAGCTGTCAAAATCATCAAGGACTCAAACCACCCTGGTAACCGTCTTTTCTTTTTACTGCCATCTGGCAAGCGCTTCCGGAGCATGATGGCAAAAACTGAGAGACTTAGGAGGAGCTTCTTCCCTCAGGCCATCAGGCTCCTAAACTCAAACTCATAACATCAACATGACTCAATTTATCAAACAGTAAGATACCCACTAATCTCCATCATTGCTGCTATGCATATCTCTTGCACATCCCTGCTTATATTATTATATATTAAGTCCACAGTATACTGTCCTGCACATTTTATTTTATTGCACATCTTATTCTTCCTTATTTATTTTTTGTCACCTATATTTATGTATATTCTTTTGTGTTGTGTTACATATTTTGCACTGTCCACTGAGTGGACCTGACCTGATTTACATTTCACTACTGATTATATTCTGTATAATTTAGTATGTGACGAATAAAACCTTGAATCCTATATAAGGCTTTGCCGCCACATCTCAGATTTCTTCTCTTCAGCGACGAAGACCCTTCTTCGCTGACTCTTCGCTGACGCCGAGATTGAAGCTCCTCAGCAGCTGGATTGGACCTCTTGAAGCAACCAGCTTGCAGATTTGGCCATCCCCTGCGGCTATCCGGTAAGACATTAAAAAGCCTTACTAGAAGAGCAAATTTCAGCGCAGCGTTGTTGCAAATGCCGCGCCGTCATTGTAAGATGTGCGGGAATCCTCTGCACGCTCATGACACTCACGCTGAGTGTGTGTCACGCTTGGGGAAATCCCACGCTGACGCTGCGCTCATTGGGGCTGAATGCTCACACTGCGAGTGTTTCAGTCTTGCCTCTCTGCGCTCGTGGTTAGCTTTCTTTTCAGAGAGCGACTCCGCCCCTCGCACCCTCCCGTTTTCTTCCTCCCAGGGATCTGTGAGAAAAAAACAGCGGGCAGAGGATTTGAGCGGCTGGTGACAAGCGAGCTCATGTCGGCTCAATGCCCGCGTGCCTCGCCATCACCGCAGAGGGAGAGAGCATTCGCCCGTCCTCTTCACTCAACATGATCAGCGTACCTTCGCTGTGAGCGACATGATCTCGTTCGGTGCTAGTGACGGTGAAATAGATGACAGACTTTTTTTTCTGGTGGCTTCGGACGCGGAGGAGTTATCGGGCTCTGTGACTGACCCCGCCCTCTTACCGTTGTCCTCTTCACGTAACGACAGACTCAGAGCAGATGAGTGACAAAGGCTGTCAATGAGCTCGGGCTCGATGGGTCTCCGCTGAGGAGCCATCTCGCAGCAGGCTGGACGAGTGTTTTCTCACAGGGAGCTATCAAGCCAATGCTTCTTCACCGATGTTTATACGAGCTCACGATATTGTGGCACGCTCCCCACTTGTCTCACATCCGTCCTTCTGCTTCAGCTGCTCTCACATCTGTTGACGGCGCTGAAGAAAAAGGATACGGACACCTGCCTCCTCTGGATGAGTCTGTGGCCGCACATCTCTGCCTGCCCGCAGCTATCGGATGGAAGGCGAGGGCGAGCCATCCATCCAAGCCGTGCAGAGCCACATCTAAAACATACAATTTAAAAAAGTATTTTTCTGCCTACCATAAGCGTCCTGCCCTTATGCAGCCAGTCTTTACATCCGTTTCAACCTCTTGCCACGCGGGCCGAGGCCTGGCAGGCCATCCCCGGTGTGTCAGCATGGGTAATTACTACGGTAAGACGAGGTTATACTCTCCAATTTGCTCGAGGACCACCGCGCTTCAGGTGATGAATCTGCTGGAAAAAGGAGCCATAGAAATCGTTCCTCCAGCCCAGAGCAAGTCAGGCTTTTACAGCCTCTACTTTCTTGTCCTTAAAAAAGATGGCGGCCTGCGACCTATTCTAGTTCTCAGACTCCTGAATTACGCCCTGATGAAAAGGGCATCAGGATGATCACTTTAAAACCGATCCTCTCGCAAATATGCCCAGGGGACCGGTTCATGTCACTGGATCTGAAAGACGCGTACTTTCACATCCAGGTAGCCCCCTTCACAGATGATTCTTGATTCAAAGAATCTCGCATTCAAAGGGGAGGTATATCAATACAAGGTCCTCCCGTTTGGGCTGTCCCTAGCTCCCCGCACTTACACGATGCATGGATGCGGCTCTCTCCCCTCTGCAACAGATGAGAATCCGCATACTCAACTACCTCGACGACTGGCTCATTCTGGCCCAGTCGCAGGCAGTTTTAACATCGCATAAGACCCTCCTCCTCAGCTACTTAGGTTGCCTGGGGCTCAGGGTCAACTTGCCAAGAGCATACTGTCACCAGCCAGCGAGTTTCATTCCTGGGAACAGTTATCGACTCAGATGACAGCAACTCTCTCAGCGGAGCGAGCCACGACAATTCAGCGCCACGCGGCTTCCTTCAAGGAAGGGACCGCCCGTCCGCTCAAAGCTTTCCAGAGAATGCTGGGCCTTATGGCAGCGGCTTCGCCGGTACTTTGGTTGGGTCTGCTTCACATGCGACCTATCCAGTTCTTGCTGAAACAGAGGTTCCATCCACGGCTTGGCCTCACGGACGCCACCGCGTAATGGTGACTCGGGCCTGTGTATCAGCCCTGGCCTGTTGGAGAGACTTCTTCTGGCTAAAGCAAGGCGTGAGCTTAGACACGGCGCACAGAAGGAAGGTTGTCATGACAGACGCTTCCAACAAGGGTTGGGGTGCGCTGTGCGAAGGCAAATCGACCTTTGGTCTTTGGTCCGAGGAGGAGTCGGGCCTGCACATTAACTGCCTAGAAATGCTAGCAGTGAGCCAGGCCTGTCAATTCTTCCTGCCGGACATACGGGGACACCATGTTCTAGTACGCTCAGACAGCAGGTCTGTGGTATCTTACATAAATCACCAGGGCGGCCTCGTCTCGAATTCGCATGCTGGCGAACGACCTTCTTGTGTGGGCTCAGAACAATCTGTGCTCACTGAAGGCGGCTTATGTGCCGGGCAAGTTGAACCATGGAACAGTCAAGGAACAACGTCTCCTCAGGATAATGGACGCTCTACCTGCTCGCAGTTCAGAAAATTTGGGAAGTCTGTGGCAGAGCTCGAGTAGACCTCTTCGCCTCCGAAGACAACTCTCACTGCCCAATCTTTTTCACAAAGAGCACGGATGCCCTGGCCCACGAGTGGCCCAGTCTTCCGCTCTATGCTTCTGTGGCTCTGCTACCGCATGTACTCAGGCGAATCAGGGAGCAACAGCACAAACTCATTCTAATAGCCCCCCTCTGGAGCAGCCAGCCGTGGAGTGTCAGAGTTATTCCAGCTCCTCAAAGCAGGTCCGTGGCCGATCCCCTTGAGACGGGACCTCCTCTCTCAAGTGAACGGCACGATATGGCATCCATGGCCTGAGTTATGGGCCCTGCATGTGTTGCCGCTCAACAGGAGCCTTTCGACCTCCCAAAGCGTGTCCTAAACACGATGGCAGAAGCTAAAGCCCCGTCTACTCGACGCCTCTATGCTCTGAAATGGTCTGTTTTCTTGACTTGGTGTCAAGACCGCGACTTCGATCCGGTCACCTCTGATGTGTCAGTGGTTCTCTCATTTCTGCAGGAGATGTTGGATAAACAGCGCTCCTCATCCACTGTGTCAAAGTTTACGCGGCAGCCATAGCCGCTTTCCATGCCCCTATTGCTGTCCGATCGGTGGGCAGAGATAGTGCGGTGGTTCAATTCTTACGAGGCGCCAGGAAAATGAATCCTCTGCATCCTCATACAGTTCCACCTTGGGACTTAACTACTGTACTAAGGGCCCTAAAAGGGCCCCCGTTTGAACCATTGCAATCCACGAGCCCTTAGAGCACTCTCGTTAAACACCGCCCTGCTGCTAGCACTGGCGTCGGTCAAGCGAGTAGGAGATCTGCAGGCCCTATCCATCAACCCAGCTGGGTTTTGTACCTAAGGTGCTCTCCACTCCGTTCAGAGCCCAGGTCATAGCACTTCTGCGCTTCCTCCCTCGACGGGTAGCCAGGAACTGTCCCTGCTCTGCCTCGTCAGGGCCCTGAGGGTATACATTGAGCATTTTGCCTTATACAGGAAATCAGAACAGCTTTTTGTCGGCTTCGGTAACCGCGACAAGGTGGCCCTGTTACGAAGCAAGGAATTTCTAGGTGGTTAGTGGATGCTATTACCCTAGTATACTCCTCCTTGGGTTGCAGTTCCCCATAGGAGTCAGAGCCCATTCCACCAGAGGCATCGCCTCTTCCTGGCCATGGTCCATTTCGGAAATTTGTGAGGCGGCCGGCTGGGCTTCGCCATCCACATTTGTAAGGTTTTACAACCTGGATATTGTGGTAAGGGAATCCCTGCCTTAGGCCAGCTTGGGCTTTCTTGCCTCATCTTATGGGTTCCTCCCAACTTGCTCAAGCCCCTCCTTCACTTGGGACATATATGCCAGGTATCAACTTACGGGATGACACCCAGGCCATGGGTGACCCTATAGCTCAGCCTGTGCTTGGTGTATTCTCTTGACTACCCTGAGTCTTACTCTAGGTTTTTTTATTTTTTTATCGTCACATACTCAATCACAGATATAATAAGTCAGTCAGGAAAAGTCAGTCAGGTCAGGTCCGCTCAGTGGATAGTGCAAAATATGTAACAACTCAAGAGTATATATATAAATATAGGTAAAAATGCAAATAAGAAGAAAAAATAAAGAGTAAAATGTGCAATCAAATAAAATGTGCAATACAGTATACTGTCGACTTAATAAATAATAATATAAGCAGGTGAGTAATATACTCCCACGTGAGTCTTGGTGTTGAGTCATTGTACTTGTTCCCACACAAGCGTCTTCGATGCAGTACGAGTGAAATATCGAAAGGGAACATACTCGGTTACTCTCGTAACCTCGGTTCCCTGAGATATGGAACGAGTGCTGCGTTCCTGGCCGTGCTATGAGCTGCACTCCTCAGTCGCTTTTTTGAAGAAATCTGAGATGCGGCGGTGGCGCTTATATATCCAGATGCCCCTCCCATTTTGGCGGGCTGCATAGCCATAGGCTCACGCGCCACCACCAAGCCATTGGTTCGTTTTTTAGTACTGCACGAACCAATAGACGTGGAGTTTCACTGCGTGATTATAAAAAGGCTTCAGTTGAAGAGGAAAAAAATGTTTTTCCCATACAAGCGTCTTCGACGCAGTACTCATTCCATATCTCAGGGAACCGAGGTTACGATAGTAACCGAGTACATTTCAGTTAGTTGCACTTGTTTTCTTTCTTTAAACCATAGCCCTATAGGTTCATCAAAAAATACTTCTAAAAAGCATATTAAAATATCAGGCAATAAATATGAATAATTTAAGACAATCAATGCATTTACCTAATTGTACTTTAAAGCTGTTTCAGTTTTATTCGTTTCCATAAGAAAAGCAATGAGTGCATTACAACTGTAATGTACAGTTTAAATAAAGTAAAATAAAATAATGTTCCAAAAATTGGAAGTTATTCATGTTAACTTAAAAAAAATGCCATACGATTAACTATGATTAAATGTAATCTAAAAATAGTCCTGTTTATATATTTTGATTATAATAGTGGTGATTCAAGAGAAACATAAGATTTAGATTTACCATAGTAAATAAATACATAATAATGAAAACATAAAAACTGCTGCTAAAAGGCATTTTAAAACATCAGGCCATAGCCCATGTTTTAGATACTGTTTAAAACTGTTTCATTCAGTTTCATTTGATTTCTTTCCTTACAAAAAGTAATTAATGCAGTAAAACTGAAACACTTTATTAAAATAAAATAAACCTTGTTTTATCTTAAAAACCCAATATTGTGTGTATCCAAAAAAAGACCATTGTCATTAGATTTAACGCAACAAAACAGACACGCAGATTTAAGACTGGTAGTGTGCTGTTAACCAGCCAGTTAAGTACAGGCAAGGAAATATGTACATCCTTGGCACTTTTTATTCTTCCCCTCCTCCTATTTGTACATCTAACCTCCTTTCATCAAACAACAGACAGAATGAGCTCAGAGTGGAGATGAGAGGTAACCAGTGATCACAGGAGGGGTTGAAGGAATGGACGGAGGCAATGCAGCAATGCAGAGACGTCAGGTCTCTTTAAATCAGAGCCGGACCAAAGAACTCAGTGGACTGAAAACACACGCTCACAAACAGACACGTCCTCACACACACAAGGGGTGGGGAACCGTGTGTCAGCATACAGGCAGATGAGAGTTAATCCCTGACCACTGAAATGAAGATGGAGTAATTGGGGAACAGCTATGGGGAATGAATTATTAACAAGTGAGTGTCAGGCCCAATAAGAGGAACTCCGCTCTGTGATTAACCAATCAGAAATGATAGATAAGACAGTAAGGGAACTAACAGCTGTGATGCTGGTGAGCCATTTTATTAGCTCAGAAAGAGGGATGAAGAGAAAAAGAGAGAAAGAGGGGGAAAGAGAGGCTCTTTTCCAAAACCTAGTGACCAAAACCAAGTCACTTTCGACACGAAAGCTGCTCCAAAAGGTAGGCTGAATGATTATTTTAGTTGATTAAAACAATTAATTTAAATAAATGTAGATAAAATGATTAATATCTAATGTTGAACTTGATTAAATCTGAAATGTATTATATTATTTTAAGTTAAATGCATATTAAAATACCAGTATAAATATTCAGTATAAATATAACAGAATAAATATTCATTATTTTGGATGCGATTGATCGTGATTAATCGTTTGACAGCACTTATTAAAATTAATTTAAATATTATATTTAGTGCTGTCAAACATATATAAACAAATAAAAGTTTGTTTGCATAATATGTGTGAGTGTGCTGTGTATATTTATTTAAATACACACACATACAGTATATATTTAGAAAATATTTACATGTCTATATTTATATTCATATAATTTATATTATAAATAGATATATTTAATATATTTTTCTGAAATACATACATGCATGTGTGTGTATTTAAATATAATAAATATACACAGCACACATACCATATATTATACAAACAAGAACTTTTATTTTGGATGCGATTAATCGCGATTACTCATTTGACAGCACTAATTATATTATATTATATAAGCTTTATGGGTTCACTGTTTTTAAGGAAAGAAAACACAAATTAATTAAACTTTACATATAAAATTAACTAAAAGAGTTTAATAACTATGTTGCCTTAATAAATAAAAAATAACTTAATTTGGTCAAACTGTAAGAAGAGAGAATGTGGAAAATCACTAAATGTACTGCGACAAATTGTTTTGGGTAAAATCCATTCAAGATTGGCAAAAAGTCAAGAAAAAATTATAAATATATTTAATACCAAAATGTATTGATAAAAATGTTATCGGAGTCGAAGCGCTAAGAAGTTAGTCACTTCTGTAGTTGATATACAACAAGGGAGCTGACTAGGTTTTGGAACAGAGCTAGAGAGAGAGACAGAGATTGTTTAAAACAAGATAAAGCTATAACAAAACAAACTGCCCCGATGCTTCAAATAGGCTGTGGGCCGCGTGCAACACTCTGAGGGAAGGCTTTAGTGCATGTTTGTATGTGTGATTGACTGAGTGTGGATTAATGTGAAGATTAGGGGAGAAAGGGTATCTGTTTACCTGGTCCAAGGTAGAGTACCTTGACTTGAGCGTGATGACCTCATCCAGGTGAGCCCTGAACTCTCTCCGTGAGGCCTGGAGGAAGCCACAGGACAGTAACTCACCTGATCCAGCCTTCCCAGTCAACAAACACACACACTTCACAATATACACTGTCACAAACACACACTCTAAGGATCATCTAACACTGATATGAAAAATATGAGGGGGAATCAAGCGAAGTCATAACAGCAAAATAATCCCACTACTACTACGCAACCAAAGAGGAGCAAAGCAGCTGCAGCGTGTCTCTGTGTGTTACGCTGATCTTTCACCTGATTTCCAAGAACAAAGGAGGCTTCTGTGGATAATGAGCACTTGGGATTGTATTAAAGCTCATTTCTGTAACCCCTCCAACTTTATGAATGGAAGTGTTGCAAAAAAAAGTACCATTTTATGAGAAATAAAAGTCTTGGGGAATAAGAGCATGTTAGGTGGTCATTAAAGCTGCTATAAGCAATTTAGCCATCATGCTAACTTCCGCCACCACCGTCCATCCCTTCAAACACTCGTTCCAAAAACCCACCCTCCAAGTGTGAATCTGATCAAGCCTTTCATGAACAGGTCTTGATTTCACTCAAAAATTTAAAAAATAAATAAATAAATACAATAATTTTCATTACCCCCCCCCAAAAAAAACACACATTTACATTACTGTAATTTGAAAAATGATGCATAATTTAAATGTTATTATATTATCTATAAAGGTTGTAAAATGAACAGTATTTATGAATCATGATAGAATGTGTTAGCTATATGAAATAAATAAAAAAGGTTAATGTTTTAAAGACTATTACAATAATGAGATTCAACTTTTAGAACAATAGGAAATAATAATAATAATAACTTATTATAATATTAGTTTTAATTCATTTTAATATAATTCATTTTATAATTATAAAATATGTATTATTATTATTCACACTATTTCTATTTGATTTTGGGCTGATGCAGTATTTCAAAATATTACTTACAGCAGCTTTAAATATTTACATCAATTATGAAAAATACTGCACATATGTTAGGGTGACCATACGTGTCATTTGTCCCGGATTCATCCTGGCCAGGATTTCTTTGTTTTTTGTTTTAACCGATGTCATACACCGATCGGTCTGCACACGCAAACAAAGCCAAATCCTAGATATTTTATGCAATATAGAAATCCTGGCCAGGATGCGTCCGGGAAAAATGGCACGTATGGTCAGTCTAATATATGATGTCACTTATTTAGGACAGAAATGTTCAGAATTCATGAGAAACTAATTAATTTAAGGGCACACAAACATGCAAAACAAACTACAAGGCTTTTTTGGGATTAAATAAATTAACCAATGAGACAGACTTGCTTTACAGGGATGAGTTTTGCACGTGTGAGGAGTGTGAGCAATGATTGGCCGAGTCTCTGAGAGGCGTGTGGTTAGTCGCACGGTGATGGACGGCGCTGTGTAAAACATGCTGTACCTCTGTGACACTATAAGTGGATGAACAGGAGGTGAGCCGGGCCTGGTGCAGGGAGAGAGGGAACAGGGAAGAGGAGGGTTAACACTGCAGCCACAAAAGCAAGGGAAACACATACAAACAGCATTCCCGTCATTACAGTGGATCATGGGCAAGTGTTGGCCAAAACAGGGTGAGAACACATTCAGGACACCAGAACGCAGCAACCTCACTGCCAGTTTGACAGGACACAACTGTACAAGTTTGTCAAAACTCCAGAGAGAGAGTCTCTTCAAACAGAAACACGCAACAAATTATTTACAGTGATCGCTCACTCCAAAAAATCTACTATCAATTAACCCCATGGAAAATGGGCAGTACATTATGCAGCATTTCTCCTGTTGTGGCACATTGAAAGAAGAAAGTCATGTGGGTTTTAAACAATATGAGGGTGAATAAATGATAGTAGAATATTTTGGTAGAATGGTAGATTTTGTGAATTATCCCTTTAACACCTATTTCAACTTTGAAATAGGACAAACAATGGAAATGGCATTGTCCTTGTTTAATCTACCCCACTGAAAGCGTCCTCCCTCCATTTAGAGCAACTAAAATGCTACAAAAAGGTTATTCAGAAATGTATTGAAATGAAATTCAGAGATGTATTGCAGTAACAAAAACAGCCTGTTTAATATCAATAGTTTTTGATGTAAAAACATTGACTTACACTATAAGTAAACTTTCAGTGTAAGATTGTATACAAGATTAGAATATGGTGGCTTTAATAGACTGCTAATGTAGTTGTATGTGACGTGTATGTGTAGTTGTATAAACATATAAACGTGGTTTATACTAACAGAACCTAAAGAAAGACCATACAGGATGGAATGATGCGCGAATATGAAGATCTGAAATCATGTAAATAGAAACACACAACTGGACAAACACATTTTGAAATAAACAGAACTGGTCAAGTCTATAATACACTACTATTTGTCCTTGATGTCTTGCACCAGCCTTTAACCCACACAGACACACACACACACACATAATGAAAAAATTAAATGCAGAGGCACTGCCAGATACAATATGCATCTCTTCACAAATGTCACACAGCTGTCAGATTCAATGACAGGGCTGTGTAGTAATCGCCACAGGAAGCGTAAGGGCCTGTTCTCCCCTTCACCTGATCTTCAATCTCCTCTCCAGTCATCAATCGACAATCGAACAGAAAAAGGAGGAGGGGGTAGAGTGAGCTCAGGGGCAAAGGGTCATTGGACCATCAATGTCCATGTATTGCACTATAGTAAGCCTGGGTATGTCCCTCAAACCAACACATCCAATCTAAACAAGTTTGCAGTACTTGCTTTCTGTTACACCAACATCCCAGGAGTAGCATATTTAAACATTTCTGGGTGACACTTTTTCTTTCTGATTATTCATAAAGAAGGTCTGCCCTGACAGAGCTACTTAGTATGATGCAAACAACATAAAAGCATACAATATTCATCAAACCTTTTCCACATCAAAACAATGCCAATTTAAAAAAAAAAAAAAAAAAAAACATTATTAACTAGATCGCAAAACAAAACAGAAAACAAAACAATCCCCCCACCAGAAAAATTACTAAATAAAATGAACAAAACAAAACATAATTGACTAGACTGCAGGTCTTTTCTCACTATGTTTATACTAGTGCTGTCAAACGATTAATCGTGATTAATCGCATTCAAAATTTAAGTTTTTGTTTACATAATATATGTGTGTACATATTTACTATGAATATATGAATACACACACATGCATGTATATATTTAAGAAAAATATGTTACGTTTATATATGAAATATATGTATTTATGATGAATATTGAATATTCATGAATATTATATATTATATAAATTATATGAATATAAATATATACATGTTAATACATTTAAATATTTTCTAAATATATGCTGTATGTGTCTGTATTTATATATACATAATACATATACACAATACACACACACATATATATATATTATGTAAACAAAAACTTTTATTTTGGATGCGATTAATCACGATTAATTACTAGTTTGTATTCAACAAACCAACATAAAACTGTTAAAAGTCACAAACAATTTGATTGATATTATTTTTACCCTAAATATGCCGAATTGTTTATCATCCAAACAGAATTTTAAAAAAGGACCTGGCCCCCAAAAACCAAACAAACAAAAAAGAATCACAGTACAATATTTCCTTCTAGTGAGTCTATTAATGAGTTAATAGAGAAACAGTTTTATTTTAAGGTCCTGTCGTGCATGTATTTCTTGCCCTGTGTAGGTGAAAGATGTGACTGTAATTCAGTATAAGCGCCGCTGTTTAATTGCAGTTTCTTTTTTCTTTGTTTTATCTTCCATATCTGTCCGTTGCTTAAAACCCCTCCAGGCGGTATCCTTAGCCAACCCTACCCCGCAAGCACACACCAGTGAATAAACCACACACTCGCCTCAGTGAACACACAACACACACACACTGTCCCTCCGAGCAGCCACACAACTCCAGCCACTGAAGCACAGGGGGAGCTTCAGTATGAATCTCTCTGACTATATCTCATACTGTTGTTATCTCGTATTATTCATCACACACGGTGGGAATCACCAGAAATCAAGTCGAATCCTATCATAATACCAGTGTCACAAAGCACTATATACACTGCTGTTCTTATCATATGTCACACACAGGGGGTCACTCTACAAAAAGTGTTGCAAACTACATAAAATGTAAACAATAAAATAGAATAGAGTAGAATAGAATAGCATTGCATTGCATAGAATATAATACAACAGAACAGAATAGAGAACAACCAAGCACTGTCATTTAATACAGCCACATTGTCTTTTAGTTGAAATAGCCACAACCTGGAATAACCATATGGTTTCTCTTGCGATCATCCTTATTCAATCATTCTTATCCCCAGGTTAAATTAAATTAACTATTTATCAAAGGCTGATATGTATTTGCTACATTTTGAGGCTAAGTACTTGACATGCCACAGAAGACGTTGTTGGAAATATTGAAATCACTGTATTAATTATTGAAACCTTCCATTCACAGCATCTGTTATAAATTCTGATTGGTCAATATATTCCAGGTGTGCTAAAAGACATTATATAGTTACAGCACCTATAGATGACATCTATTAATATTTGTTTACATGGCAAAGACTTAATAGTCTAGCAGAGAGATGCCATGTTTTGACTATAAATAAAACATAATTTTGTATATTGTATAACAATTTATTTTATTATATTATTTTTATTTATTTATTGCTGGGCAGTGATTAATCTCAACTAATCATATCCAAAATAAAAGTTTTTGTTTATATAATATGTGTGTGTACTGTGTATATTTATAAAGACAGACACATACAGGAAATATTTTGAAACTATTTACATGTGTATATTTATATTCATATAATTTATATTATATATAAATATAAGTAATATATATATATATTTTTAAATATATGCATGTGTGTGTATTTATATATACATAATAAATACACACAGTACACACAAATATATTATGCACACAAAATTTTTTATTTTGGCTGTGATTAATCGCAATGAATCATTGCCCAGCACAATTTCTATTATATTTAGGGCTGTCAATCGATTCAAATATTTAATCGCGATTAATCACATGATTGTCATGAGTTAACTCGCGATTGATTGCAACTTAATCGCACATTTTTTATTTGTTCTAAATGTACCTTAAATTAATACTTTTCAAGTTTTTAATACTCTAATCAACATGGGCAATGACAATATATGGATGCTTTATGCAAATGTATGTTTAATATTATTGAAACCAGTCAACATAGAGCATGAAGACAAGACATGTTTCAAAGGTCATAGATGTTTTTCTCAAATAACTTGTTCATGTCTATTAGGCATATGAAAAAAAGAAATACCAGGTTCCCATTACTTCTCTTTCTTTGCATTGAGCAATTTACTGACACAAACCTGTTTACATTTTTGCACACAGGGCAGCTCTTCTTCTGAACATGCAAAATGCACATATATTAGAATATTTATTATTACATTTGTTTGCCTCTCCGTGCCCACATACTGTAGTTGGATGAAGCTAAATTCTCAATAAAACGGTTTTCATTGGTATATTTGACTGTTTCTGTGTTGTCAGACAACGGAATGAATATGAAAAAGTGACTGAAATGTGATGCATTGAGACATAACCAGCTCTCCCTTCCAATATGTTAATCTGCGCAAACAAATCCTGATAATCGAGCCATCGTCTGATTCAATAAAATACACAGAAGATAAAGACAATCGCTGTGCTGTGATTTCGGCTATACTTGCAAAGAGAGAAAGAGGCTTGCGCGTGCTGGGAGAGCAAAACCTTGCGCAAGCACGAGCACGAGTACCGGAGATTCTCAGAAACTATAAGGTTTGGGCGCTTTTTTGAAGTCTCCAATGTTGCTAAGTTGGCAACACTGAGCATCTCCATTTCTCCAACTATGGGTTAGGCCACGGGTCAAACAGAAAATACGCACTGCGTTAATCGCACGTTAAAAAATGTGCCGTTAAAATGAATTTGCGTTAACGCATTATTAACGCGTAAAATTTGACAGCACTAATATATTATATTATGTACTATTATTATTTAAAGCTATTATATCATATTGAAACTATATTATCTAAATTAAGAAATGTCTGTTGTAAACTCATAAGAATATTATATCCCTATAATGAAATATTTAAAGTGTGTAAAATAATACAGATTCCCCCTCTAAACACAAACACACACTATGGAGAGGAGTGCACATGGACCACAACACAGACATGCACTTGCACAACATGCAACATGCAAAATAAGCTGCAGAATGAGACAAACATGAATTCACAAGTCATAAACAAAACAAAGCATGATTCTCCTAGTAAGCACCTGCACCTGGAGATGTGGAACAGCACTGAAACTACATCAACCACATCTCCAAACACTGGCACCTAATGGAGCCTCCATTCAGAAAAGCCACAGTATTACTACATCAGACCACTGCAGCTGGTGTGAAACCAAGTGGCTGCGCCGTAGATCATGCACCCTGAAATCATCCTGCCCCACCGATCCCCCCTGGAGTCTATGTGGAGCCCTACCAACCTACACCCCTCACACACGCACATCCAAAACAGACACGTGTAGAACAAAACAGAGTGAAACAGAGCAGAGAAAGACTGCGCTTACCATGCTTTATCCCGACACACAGAAGAATGCTGCACGTCTCCCATGCACACACTGACACGCACACACTGACACGCACACACACACGACACGCATGAAGCCAGAGAGAGTGTAGGAGGGGAGAAAGAGGTGGAGTGAGACAGCATGCAAAGCGGAGGATGAGTAAAAACCACTGGGATCAAAATTTGTAAAAAGTGCTACCACAGATTTGAGGGATAGACGGCGTAACAGGGTTGACGATTGTGTGTGTGGGTACAGAGTGTGTTTTCTGTAATCAGATCGGCTAAGGCGAAGCATCTGAGTGAGTTGAGAGAGTGTAAAAACGTATTATGCATTATTACCTCTGTGTTTAACGTGCACGGAGAGCTCACAGCCAAACAGGGTCTTATGTAACAGCTGGACGTTGTGCTGAGGGAATGCAGTGAGCATATGTGCGCGTGTGTGTGTGTGGGTCGTCTTGGATGATGCATGCTAGGGAAAGGTTTTTAATCACATGCTCTTTTCACACTGCACACAAATCCAATTTCGTTTCACATGCGATATTTGGGCCTGATTATTATTTTGATGAAGTGTGATTCGTTTATTCAGACGGTCAAGATTCAGCATCATTTTAGTGTAAGCAGGATTTTAAAAGTCTTTCTCATATAACAAGCTGTTGGCGTGGAAAGAGAAGACGGGAAAACTGGAATTTAACCTCTGCTGTCTACCACGCCATTTTTCTGACCAGAACATAAGCGACATTTTATGCATTCATGCATATATTTGTCCAGGACTGCTGATTCAATCTCTAAAAAGTGAACATCACACAGTTTATTATGTAAGAAAAGAGTGAACAAAAAGAAAAGTATTCAGACAATATTGTACACATTTTGTATGATGTTACAGATATTAATGTTCAAAATAATTTGGGGTTGGAAAAATATTTAATGTTTTTTTTATGTCTCTTATCCTCACCAAGGCTGCAATTATTTAATCAAACTACAGTAAAAACTACAATATTGTGAAATATTATTACAATTTAAAAGTTGTTCTGTTTTACTATATTTTAAAATGTCTTCAGTGTCACATGAGCCTTTAGAAATCATTATAATATACTGATGTGGTGATCAAGAAAAGTTTCTTATTATTATTAATGTAGAAAACAGAAGTACTGCTTAATATCTTTGTGGAAACAGTGATACATTTTTGAGGATTATTTGATGAATACAAAGTTCGAAAGATATTTTCTGTGGAAAACTTTGTGGATTTGTTGATGAAAATTGGAAGCAGCAATTATTTGAAATATAATAAATATTTTCTTGAATAAAAAAAAAAAAAATAAAAAACAGCTATCCAATTGATCCAATCTAACAGTTCAGACTTTGATTTTTTTTTCAGTTCAGACAACTAGAAAACGAATTGCAGCAAAGCCTAATAACTATCGGCCGGCAGCCTATTTCTCCTGCAGCCCAAGACCTTGCCCACTGAAGCTAAGCAGGTTGAGCTCTGGTCAGTTCCCTGGATGGGAGACCTCCTGAAAAACTAGTGTTGCTGGAAGAGGTGGTGAAGGGGGTGCATCCTGTGGTCTATGTGGGTCCTAACACCCCAGTATAGTAAGCCTATACTGGAAAAAGCACCGTCCTTCTAAACCTTGACTCTCTTGGCACCTCAATTGATGTCCTTGAATTGTTACCCCGGCATCCTGGCCAATAGCCCACTGGCCTCTGACCATCATGGCCTCCTAATAATCCCATACACTGATTGGCTTCATTACTCTGTCTCCTCTCCACCAGTAAGCTGGTGTGTGGTGAGCGTTCTGGCGCACTATGGCTGCCGTCGCATCATCCAAGTGGATGCTGCACATTGGTGGTGGATGAGGAGATAGCCCCTTACTATTAAACTTTAAAATTCAGTTTTATTATATCTCCTATTTCTCCTTTACTTACTCTTTCTCTTCTTCCATTTCCACTAGTGTTCGCTGGTGAAGCACTGGCCCCTAAGTCATGAACTAAACCTTGATTGGCACCTCAATTGGTGAATTGTTCACAATAAGACCAATAACATGCATTAAGAAAACTGGTTCTCATTATATTTCAACTTTAAAATTCAGTTTTCAAGAACATATAAATTTGGCTCTTTTCATGTGGGCCCCACCACAGTGTGTGTGTGTGTGTGTGTCTCTCTCTCTCTCTCTCTCCCTCTCACACACACACAATATTCCCACTGCATATAAATTATCCACACATTTGTAAACATGCAATGACTATTTTATCAGGTCTGTGAACTCACAGATGCTCAATGTGATAGGTGCACCACCGTTCAACAGTACACACACACAAATACTACTCAGCATGTTCTTCAATGCATGTAGCCTCTAACTGTTAAGTGCCACCTGACACCCTTGTTTAGCAACTAAAGCCAAACTGCCAGACACTTGTCAAAAAAAACAACAGTCAGCAGAATTAAAACCCAGCCTGAGGTCAAAGCTGAAGCTTAGAGCACTTTGCTGGAATTCTGCTTATCACAGGCATTTCACATACATCCTAAAAAAGAAACGATAAAAAGAGGTCTAAACATTTCCATAATACACTTCAAGTACTCTGTGGCATCAACTTTCCAAAGTCTGACATTGAGACACACAAATACTCGGATCTGCTAAAGGAAAACAAAGTTATAATTCACTCTGTGTTCACTAGAGGGAGACAAAAAAAGCGGATGAAGCACCATTAATCACTTATGCACAGCTTGTTGACAGATTCCACACACACATATGACAGTCTCATGAACTAAACAGACACTCGATTAGTCCAGACCCAAATGCGCACTTAATGTGTTCTCTTTCATAGGTAACTCAACGCTGCGTAACTTACCGCAGTGGGAATACCCAGGTGTGACCGATTGTCTGAAGCCCATATAGAATCACGCCAATTCATTGGCTGATGGCGCGAGATACCGCCCCTACGTCATACATGTTTGACATTTCCCAGAGTTCGCACCATCTTACCCCTCAAATTTTCCTCTCATCAGAAGCGTTTGCTTCTGCAGTTTTTCTGGCCCAATTATTAACGATAAAGTGCTAATCTGCGACTTTTCTCGCGGTTGTCTTGCACCCAGCCCGGAGGCACGGGACGCCGTTTCCATCGGGTTAGAGGATATTTTATATACGAAGTCCTCGGAGGCCGCGTCACTCAACATTCTCCCGCCTAGCAGCCAGGAGGCACGGTCTTCTCCGGCCTACACTGAGCTCGTGGAAGTTTTGGTGCGCGCCACTGAGAAGCTGAGTTTAGATGCCTCGCGAATCCCAGTCATCTAAGCTTGACGAGCGTTTTCTCAGTGGCTCTGGTTCGCGCCCGACGAGGAGAAAGCTGCCCTTCTTCCCTGACCTGCACTACTAGGTTTCCAGGTCTTGGAAGCAGCCCTTCTCCTCTCGCCTCACTAATACCGCTGACTTCACCAACCTCGTTGGTTCTGTCGAGCAGGGGTAGACCACACTCCCGGCGGTCGAGGACACTCTAGCTGCGCACCTCTCGCCGAATTCCACCCCCTCGTGAAAGAGCGCCACCTATGGCTGAATCTAACGGAGATCAGGGAGAAAGAGAAGGCTTTCCTCCTCAACGCCCCGATCTCCGGCTCTGGCTTGTTCGGCGACGCGGTTAACGCCGTCTTCAATAAGTTCAGGGCTGCTAAAAGCAGTCAGCTGCGTATAAGCAGTTCATGCTGTGACGTGCGCGCGAGCCAGCTTCTGCCTCGTTTTCCAGGGAGCGCCTGGTCCCCAGTAAGGAGCCAGTCGGTAGAGTGAGCAAGCCGATACATTTCCCACCTTACACAGTTTGGGGAGCCCGCGGTCGTTCCGCTTCATGAAGCTCTATGCTTTCCCTCCGGTCAAGCTCATCCCAGAGGTGCTGCGCAGGGTGAAGACATGTGTACTCCGCCTTCTCCTAGTAGCCCCGTTCTGGCCTTCCCAGACGTGGTTCTCGGAGTTGGTCTCCCTCCTGGAGGGCGACCCGTGGGAGATTCCGGTCAGGAAGGACCTACTCTGTCAGCTTCAGGGCAGGATCTGGCACCCACGTCCAGAGATCTGGAAGTTGTGGGCATGGCAGATCATAGGCCGCCCTTAGCTCTTGATCTCTCGGATGGAGTCCATGAGACCATTGATAGTGCCAGGGCACTATCCCCCTGGGTAGACATCGTTTGGTGTCCTCTTTTATGCGTGGGGCTAAGCGCTTGAGGCCGGTTCGTCCTCCTAGTTTCCCTTCTTGGGACCTTTCTGTGGTCCTGAAGGGGTTGCTAGAGCCTCTTTTTGAACCTCTTGAGTCAGCTCCCGTGAGGATTCTGATACTGACGATTACACTTTTGTTGGCATTGGCCTCATTCAAGCGTGTGGGAGATTTGCAGGCTCTGTCTGTCAGCGAGTCCTGCACCGAATTTGCTCCGGGTCTGGTTAAGGCTTTTTTAAGGCCTAGGCCGGGTTATGTCCCTAAAGTTCTCCCTACACCTTTTTGTTCACAGGTGGTAGTGCTGCAGGCTTTCTCTCCCTCCCCTTTGAGTGAGGGCGATGATCTTCGTCTGCTCTACCCTGTTAGAGCCCTGAATATGCATGTGGACCGCTCCAGTCAATGGCGTCTGTCCTTACAGCTGTTAGTGTGTTTTGGCACAGTCTGCAAAGGGCTAGCCGCATCTAAACACGCAACATCCTACTGGGTTAGGGATGCTATTTCGTTGGCCTATGAGGTGCGCAGTCTGCCTTCACCTCTAGACATCAGAGCTCATTCCACCAGAGGGGTGGCTTCCTCCACAGAATTGTTTAGAGGGGTGCCCCTAGAGGACATTTGTATGGCGGCGGGATGGTCCTCTCCCCATACTTTTGTGAAGTTCTATAACCTTGATGTGAACACAGCTCCTGGTTCCCAGGTTCTTTCTGCTTGAACCAGCTGTGTTTTTGGTGTTCTGGTCTGTAATGGGCCAGATCTGGCAGCGCGATAGCTTGGCTAGGGGTGGGCGATATGACCAAAATCTTATATCACGATATGACAAATTTTATATCACAATATAGTGATTTTTTTCTTTTAAAAAGGTTTTTATATTAAAATATTTAATACCATATAATTTTCATAATCCTTGTCACCAATGTCAATATCAAACTAATACAAGCCTAAAGATAGAGAGAGAGAAAATAACTCAACCTCACTCAAGATAAATAAACAGTCAGTAATGAAATAAGGATAAGAAACTAATTGCAAGCAATAGGACTAAAAACTACAATAAATAAGAAACGCATACATTGTGTAAATTAATTAGTCTTCACTGTGTTAATTATATCTATCTATCTATGATAGATATAATTAACACGTGTATTATGTATAGATTCTATACATAGTATAAATATATCATTATTATTGTTATTTTTTATTTATTCTCATTAAAGTTACAGAAGATTTAGTCAAGAGCAGTGAGAGATTTTCTAGCAGTGTGCTATGATTAACATTGATTAACAGTGTGCTATGATTAACTAATATTGGACAGCTTCCCCTTTAAGACCGAAGTCCGGATCTAATACACGGTTACATATGCGATTTCTTTACTCGCTCTTAAGACCTAAATCGCTGTGTTTACGAGTATACTTGCAAAGACGGGGATTCTGACGCATATAAGTGTGTTTATGTAATTGTTCAAAGTCGGCAAAAAAGAAAAAGCGTGCTCCTCTCACACAGAAAGAGACGGCGCACGCATATAGGAGTTGTTTGAGTTTCAACGGCTTAAAATCGGTTGTTTTAAAACTGCAGTGCTTAAAAACGCGTGGCCATGCTACAGATGTAGTCCCTCGTTTAGGAAGGAGCTCCTCGTTGTGTCCTGGCTGCTCGTCTCCACCTGTTTCCCCTTCACGCCCTGTGGTGGGCGGCGTATAAAGATCGCAGTCACTCAAATGATGAACAGGTATTACCGGAAACAATGTATTTTGCGACACCACAATATAAACAATAGAACATATGAAATGATAGAATTTTTATTTCGTCCATCCGATATATATCGTCATATCGCACAGCCCTAGTGTGGTATATCGTTCCCACTGCGGTAAGTTACGCAGCGTCTCGTTCCCTACTCAGAGAAAAAGGGTTACGTAAGTAACCGGAGACGTTTTTTGATTATGTTTTTGTCTGTCAATGGTCTCTACAAAAGTGTGGGGCGTCATGTCTGTCATTTTGTGATTCAAAGGGTACTATTAAACAGTATTCTGTCACCAAAGTGAATACTATTTTTGACAGGGCCAGCATCATCAGGGTCACAACACAAAGCACACATTTATACCATGACACTTCCACTAAAAACTGAGGAAACAGTTGAGAAAGAGCTGAAACTGAAGTATCTTACTATCACACACTCCATAACAAAATGTAACTTGTTATAAACAACACAAAAGAATGACTCCATTCAGTAAATGACTCGGTCGGCTACACCGATGGCACTTTTCCGTCAAAAATTTAAATGGAAGAGAATGTATGACAATGTATGACTAAATACTAAATGGCTGACATAATGTGAGTGAGAGTGACTTACTTGCAAAAAGAACATTCAAAACGGCTCCTGAACTGTTCTTAACGAAAATAGTTATGAATTAATAGACCCTCGTAGTGTTCATCCAATCACACTGTTAGATCTAAAACAACAAACTGTTAACTGCTACAGGAGGAAAATCAAATTGGCTGAACTTAAAATTCAGCCAGTGAAGAGTTCCCGCCTCTCCTCTCACACGGCCCAATGAGCAGAGTCACTGCTGTCTGGAATGCAAAGCAGTGTGTCAAGCAGCCAATGAGGTGGCAGCAGATGAGGATCCAGCCATGGAGGATACGGAGTGCATGACAGAAAAGAAAGCTGAGGGGAGAAGGAATAGTGTTAATAAAGGGAGAAGGGGTGGAGTCTTACTTTGGGGGTGGGGCAGGAGGCAGTGGAGAGGCGGGACTGCTGAGCACAAGGAGATTCAGAGGGCGTGGTGCTGAGAGAGGCGGTGTCCCGCGGCAAAACCTGCACGCCTCGTGAAATGATGGACTCCGGTATCTGTAAACAGAAGACAGGGACAGTCTAATTCAAAAAAGTTAAAAGCTGGCAATAATCAGTATTTACTAGGGCTGAACGATTAATTGCATTTGCGATAATATCGCGATATGAAAAAAATGCGATTTCTCAACCGCAGAGGCTGCTATTATACTGTCACGTGACACACGAGAGTAATGTATGACGATCGTATGACATCCAAGTACAGCGAGAGAAAGCATTAGGAGACATCCTCTCTCTTATAGCTCTCGCAGTACTTTGATGACACACACCGATCGGTCTAGCAGCGCTGCTTCAAGTCAAACACATCTAAGCAGTCTTCAGAGAAAGCATCATGTTGGCACGCTGCTATGTTGCCAAGTCCGCAGTTTGCCGCGGGTTGTTTTCGCGTAAAACTTTTTTTTGCCCAACAGTAATGTGCCCAACACTGCATACTATACAATGATTTATTGCATGTCTTTGATTAATAATGAATATGAAGAGCTTAAAAAAAAACGAAAACACAAATTATATCGCAATATTGGAATTTTGTTTTTATTATTTTCTAAAATCGTTCAGCCCTAGTATTTACACTTATAGTGCTGTGGAGTCATTAAGAGTGTTTTTTTTAAAGAAAATAATACTCTAATTCAGCAAGAATGCATTGAAAGTTCAAAAGTAACAGTAAATACATTTTTTATTTTACAAAATATTTGTATTTCAAATAAATGCTGTTTGTTTTTTTTTACTCTGTATTCATCAAAGAATCCTCAAAAGTGTATCACGGTTTCCACAAAAAATATTAGGCAGCACAACTGTCAACACTGATAATAACAACTGTTTCTTGAGCACCAAATCAGTTTATTAGAATGATTTCTGAAGGATCGTGTGACACTGAAGACTGATGTAATGACTGCTGAAAAATCAGCTTTTCTATTTTACAATATTTTAGTTTTTACTATATTTTTATAAAATAAATGCACCCTTAGTGAGCATAAGAGACATATACTGCTGTTTGAGGTCAGTAAGATTTTAATGTTTTTTTTTAATTGGAGTCTCTTATACTCATCAAGTCTGTATTTTATTTTAAAAACAATGAATATTGTGAAATATTATTGCAATTTGTAAAATTGGTTTCCTATTTTAATATACTTTACAATCAAATGTATTTCTGTGACTTAGCTCTGAATTGTCAGCATCATTACTCCAGTCTTCAGTGTCACGTGATCCTTCAGAAATCATTCTAATATGCTGATTTATTATCAGTGTTGAAATAGTTGTGCTGCTTAATATTTTTTGGAACGTATTTTGGAAGCCAATCATAACACATCATATTTACATACAGAACTCTCAAAGGTACAAGAGCATCACAGAGCAGTGTGGTAAATAATCATGTAATTACATTAAACCTGGACTAACATGGACTTTTGACTACTACAGAAGCAATATAGCCCACACAATCTTGACAGAAAGTATTAATGAACCTCCACAGACAAATATTTGAAACGCCATTATCGAAACAGAGTGATATTTGTTACTGTATTCAGACTGAGACTCGCTGCCTTTGATCCAGCAGGCGAGTCTTCGTGCAGTAACACACTGCAGCTATGCTGTCTGGGAGAACTGTGCTGGGATTAAGCGGGAGTCTGATGGGTAGAACGGCGAAGAGCGCAGGGATCTTCCATAGGAACGCTGGGGCTTAACGGAGCACTAATTAACACTGGGGCTAAATCAAGGCCTCACAGGAAAGAGCAGCTCCACGAGAGCTTTAATTACCCAGCGCAGAAGCTAACCCTGTGCTAATAATAGCACTCGACTCAACCTCTGCCTTCCCATGAGACTCGAGCTACGAGCGCTCCCTGTGGAGAACACTGTAATGCCAACCTGCATGACCCCATTATAATTACTATATAAAGACTGCTAATACAGGATATATACTCAATCCTCTGTTATCAGAGAAAATAAAAAAACTTTACAAGACCTGGCAAGGCTGAACAACAAGAAAAATATTGCTTGCTAGCGTATAAACTGATACAACGCACAAAAGAAAGCTAAAGAAAGAAAGTAAGTCATGATTGTCCGGGTGGTTACCAGGGTGTTATTTATTGGCAAAGTCACAAAAGCTAGGTCTGGAGGTGCCAAGCCTATCATATTTTGGTCACTAGATATAGCTTTAATGTATACTCATTTTGTGTAACATTCAAAATAATAAAGATTCCAATTGTATTTTTCTTTAAATTAAATTTGGCAAAAAAAAAAGTTATGGTATAACAAAATTATATAATGTTAAATCATATGAATGCTACATTCTAGTTTGCTGAACATTAAATCATTAAATAATATTATAAGAGATGCTACAGCTTTATACACGTTAATATTAAAGAATTACCACAAAAGTTAACAAATGTATAGTAGATTAGTAGTATTCAATCAAAAAGCTAGACCTGGAGGTTTCAGTTTTATATTACAGTATTTGGTCTCTTAAAATTAAATGTAAGTCTAAGGGGCTGTTCACACAGAATGCATTTTTTTTCATTCCAATGTGCAAATTTCCATTGTTTTTATATGGAAACACAATAGGCACAGTAGTGCGCACGTCTTTTGCAGTGTTTCGCATATGAGCACCAAGTTTTTAAGATATTGTGTAAAAGGAACACTCCACTTTTTATGGAAATAGGCTCATTTTACAACTCCCCTTGAGTTAAACAGTTTAGTTTTACTGTTTTTGAATCCATTCAGCCGATCTCCGGGTCTGGCGGTAGCACTTGTAGCTTTTTTTAGACCAATAGCATTTCGCTAAAAATTGCCCAAATATTTTTCCTATTTAAAGCTTGACTCTTCTGTAGTTACATCGTGTACTAAGACCGACAGAAAATTAAAAGTTGTGATTTTCTAGGCTGATATGGCTAGGAACTATACTCTCATTTCAGCGTAATAATCAAGGAACTTTGCTGCCGTACCATGAGTGAGGCAGGGGCAATATTACGCAGCGCCTGAAAGTAGTCCCCAGCTAGGTAACTAGTTATGATATAGCAGGGGACTACTTTCAGGCGCTGCGTCATATCATTGCGCCTGATAAAATGAGCCTATTTCCAAAAAAAGTGGAGTGTTCCTTTAAGTTAAAAGAATTTCAACTTTGACACGTAGTGCCGCTCATCAAAGTCAGTTTCAGAACCGTGGACCAATCAGAAGACCCCGGAGGCAGGGTAAGCATTGCGAGCTTTAGTTTACAGAAGCAAATTAGCATGGCAACTGTTTTATTTGATGGTAACACGGTAGAGGAGGCTTTCCGAGCTGAGCTTGTTTTAAAGCCTGTGCGATCCATCTTGTGTTTTTAGACACAACAACGTGTTCTTTGTGAGGGATTTTTTTTCCTGTTTTATTGTTAAGCAATAGTAGTGCAGCAAATAAAACAATAATAACTTCAATAACTTGTTCAAAAGGGCTAATGGAATAGCAGTAGAGGTGAATGTGGATGGAAACGTGGGTGTGGCTTACCGTATCGCTGCAGGAGCACGTGAAATGGGAGGGAATGGAGGTGGTCGGGATGAAGCCACTCAAGGGCTGTCCACCTTTCGCCATGACAACAGCATGGCTGGGATGAGACTTCATGCTCTGATGATGAACATGAAATGCATAAACATGACAAGAGACTTGACACGTGCACACACAAAACACAAAAGATGATTTAATGGAACACCAAGAGCAAAAGACAAGTGTGACATTGTACAGAGTGTCATCTCTACAATGTCAAAATACTTTCTCCTATTCCAGTTTGGTTAGGGAAAAATGAAATATCATGAAATTACATAAAAAATAATAAATATTAATTAATTAATATTTAATAGTGACACCCACCTTAGCAGCAATAGCAGCTGCTGTGATGTGAGAGGAGCCGTTGTCCTCTGTGGACGCCACACCACTGTCCTTCTTTTCCTCGTCCTCTTCCTCACATTGCACACCCTTGTCTTCTGTCTGCTTGTGTGGGCTGATGGTGTGTGGAGGGGAGAGGGGCGGTGGAGGGGACGGCAGGTCCTCTAGAGCGTCGTGTACCTCTTTCACCTTCACTACGGCGTCCCGCAGCAGGTCTATAGCATGCGGCAGAGCAGGCAGGATGAACTGGAAGCACTCCTGAGAAAAGACAGAAATGCAAATGAAGTGAAAAAATAAAAAAGCAAAACGATCTTTTAGATTTGCTCAAACTCAATTCTACAGAGACAAAATCATGCTCAGAGAAAATCATTTTTATTTATATTTATTATGAGTTTTACATTGTTAGCTTAGTAACATGCAGCCTTAAATGGTTACTACTAGGCAGTAGGAAGGTTTCTCATTTGTGGAAAAGAGCTGGTAACTCGAAACGAAACGACTAAACTAAACACAACAAAACACAACACAACAACAAATAAAACAAGACAGCAAAACACAACAAAAAAAAATGAAATAAGCAAACAAATATATTAATAATTTTCACAAATATGTACACTTAGATAAATAAAATAGAATACAAATATATATATTAATAAAATTAAGATTAAAAGGCTCATTTTAAATCAAATAAATTATAATTCTGTTATTATATTGTGTGATGTAAAATCATTTTGTATTGTGTAACATTCAGTATAATGAACAAAATATCATTTTAACAATTACAAAAATAACACTTGCATATTACATGTGTGGCATAATGAAATTACATACTCGTAAATTATACAAACGTTATAGTGTGGTTTGCTGAAAACGTTATTAAATATTGTTATTTAAAATAAATCAACACACATGCTAACAAAATTCCTGATTGTAGTAGTATTTTTTTTCTACAACATTTGATTTGACACATTCTGGTGCTTAAATAATGTCTAATCTGAGCTATTCCTTCAATATTTGAACAGTAGAATATAAAAATTTTTTTTTAAAAACGAATTAATCTGTTGTACCTCTTCAGAGATCAACATTCTCTAGCTCCTCAAGCTTCGAATGTACCGTTTAGCAGTAATGTGAGGTCTTTACAGCGTAAATCCCTCTTGTTCTCCTCCAACGTAACAGGCCACTATCTATCCGAATCCCCTAATAGGATGACATACAGCCCAACCTATTGACACTAACTTAATGGAATTTCTAATACAGTTGGACATCCTCCATGTTGAGGGGCTGAAGTCCGATAAGGACACAGCGTGTGAACTTAACACAGGTGGCCTAACTCGATTGCTCTTAAACTGCATTTCTTAAGTACTTCTGACAAGAGACATTAATAATAATGAAGGAAAGGATGGCAGCGGGATGGAGACCGGTCCAGGGAGGTTGATGCAGTGGAGTGA